>CM014085.1:1415623-1840961 GCA_004119915.2 Collichthys lucidus | reverse complement strand
ACTTTAGTCATTTGTGTATTTATTTTCTGGTTTCTTTAACAGGGACAGTGAACATTAATAAATCATGTCTGCAAATGAGTTAGCCAAGAGGCTTTTTCATCTGTAGTCCCTGGACGGATGTTACCCTAAAGACAGAATATAAAGTTACTGAGATCATACATAAGCAAGCAGAACAATAATAAAAAACAACAACACATAGGCTCATAATGGGAATGATGATAATGAATGAATAACTGCTTAGAGTTTCCGTTACAAAAAAAAAAAACATTTCTCAGTGATATGAGCCGTTAAATCCCATGACCTGTAGATCTTATTTTGAAATCTTGAGTCTTCACAACATAATAAAAGCAGACACAATGTACATTTGTTCTTGTGTAACTGTAATGTGCATAAGAGAGGAAAAAATACATTTTTAGAAAAAGTGGTTTCCTTTTATTTTCTTTCCTGTCTTTTATTTTTTTAAAGCATGATTATCAAAATATGTCTAATAGATTTTGATGACGACCTGCGAGCACCTGTTTCTATAATTTATCTATCGACTGTCTTTGTTTTTAGTACCCCACATTAATTCAGTCAGTCCATACCATAGTAAGTTGGTATTTCTGTCCGGATGTTTGTGCTGATGCATCTTGTTACCTCAGATCATTTCAAAGATAGGCGGGAAAACTTTGGTCCATTCAGTGTTTGATTTTTTTTTGGGGAGCTGTAGGTGTTCATCGTGGATCAGAAGCCAGGCGGGGCGGGGGGGGTCATTTCAGATCAGTTGCATCTTGATCAGTGACACACACTCTAAAGGTGCTCCAGCACTCGCAATAATAACAGCATGCACCGGACATTCAGACATTTTGTGTGTGTCGTGCTGTTCCTGCATGGTCATTGGATGAGAATGACTTTGCCGTGTTTGTTTCTCACGTCATGCGTTCAGCCTATTTGGACATGTATGTGTATGAGCACTCGTGCGAATGCTGTGAGGCATTTACTGTACACAAGATACAGTAAATTCTCCAAAATCCAGTCTGAATACATCTATCTGTGCCATGATTGAAATCCTTCCTATTCAACACTTTACAGTGTTCCTCATGACGGCATTAGAGCATGACATCAATGTGCTGGAGGAGAGTTACTGTATTAATGTGTTGTCCGGTCATTTTACATCACAAAATGCTCCTCAGATGTAACCGTAAAGCCTAGAATAGCTGTGCACACACGTTCCTGAAAGATCTAAACTGTTAATTCTGTATCAATTAACCTGTCATTTGATCCCATGCCCACCCTCCATGCTCGCTCCTTTTCCAGAAATCCTTCTCGGCACGGGCGGTGTCACGCTCACACCAGCGGGCTGAGCACATCCTGAAGAACCTGCAGCAGGAGGAGGAGAAGCGGCGCCTGGGCCGTGAGGCCAGCATCATCACGGCCATCCCTGTGGCTCAGGAGGCCTGCTATGAGCCCACGTGCAGCCCGCCGCCCGAGCAGGAGGAAGAAGGTGGGACAAGCCTATATTATATACAGATTATACAAGACGTATAGAAAGAGGTTTGTTGGGAATTTGCGAGCTCTGTGCCCTGATAGCGTGTTGTTTTTCCTGCGTCTGGCATTGGTCCTGTCAGCAGAAGAAGTGGTGAACCTGGCATCGCGCCGTCTGTCCGTCAGCCCCTCCTGCGCCTCCAGCAACTCCCACAGGAACTACTCTTTCCGTCGGGGCTCGGTGTGGTCTGTCCGCTCGCTGGCCAGCGCCGAAGGTATAAAAATCCATGATGACGATGACTTTCTTTAACCTAAAACTTGAGCTAACCTTCCATATTTTTTTATTTTTGCTAGATGAAGAAAACACGACAGAACACACTCCGACTCACCACATGTTGCAGCCACCTCAAGCAGTCTTCCCAGCATGCATCTGTGCTGCAGTCCTGCCAATAGTGCACCTCATGGAGGACGGGGAGGTTCGAGAGGATGGCGTAGCTGGTAAGTGTCAGCTCAGCACAGCACAGTTATGGACGCAATTTAAAAAGTATTGGAAAAAGAATTATTGACACGTCCATCAATGTTGCCTCAGTGAGCGCTGTCGCCCAACAAATCCTCTGGAACTGCCTGATTGAAGATCCCGCCCTGGTTCTCCGACACTTCCTGGAGAAACTCACAGTGAGCAATCGACAGGTGAGTGAACATCTGAGCTTCAGAGTACGACAAGCTAAAGACTTACGATGTCTGCTGACTTCTCGTGTTGTTACAGGATGAGCTGATGTATATGCTGAGGAAGCTCCTGCTCAATATTGGAGACCTCCCGGCTCAGACCTCACACATCCTCTTCAACTACCTGGTGAAGCAACGACTAGTTCTCATCTAGTCAACGTCTTTTATTTAACTTTTAAACTCTCAGTTAACCGTCACTTCTCTCACTCTTCTAGGTGGGACTGATCATGTATTTCGTGCGGACCCCATGTGAGTGGGGAATGGACGCCATCTCAGCCACACTGACCTTCCTGTGGGAGGTGGTCGGCTATGTGGAGGGACTCTTCTTCAAGGACCTCAAGCAGACGATGAAGAAGGAGCAGTGTGAGGTCAAACTGCTCGTCACTGCATCCATGCCAGGTGGGCTCACTGATACTGGATATTACTGGTTTTGATCAAGTGAGGGAGGGAGTTAAACTTCAGGATGATGTCATATGTTTAATTTCATGTATTGTGCTGCAGGAACCAAAACTCTGGTGGTGCATGGGCAGAATGAGTGTGACATCCCGACACAGCTTCCTGTTCATGAAGACACTCAGTTTGAAGCCCTGCTCAAGGTGAGGACACCAGGAAGTACTCTGACCATTTGACTGTTGTAGCTGCCCGAGGTGGAGATGTTTTTATTGACTTTATATACCAACTATTGGTAACATCTTTAGTTACCAATAAAAGTAAATAAAGTGGAGTAAAAAGTGTGATATCTTCCCCTGAAATATAACAGAGTGGAAGTGTAAAGATGGAAGATATTCATGATCCTTTCTCTCCACCATCCAGGAGTGTCTGGAGTTCTTCAACATTCCCGAAGCCAGATCGGCTCACTACTTCCTCATGGACAAACGATGGAACCTCATCCATTACAGCAAGGTCAGCTTGAGGTTATATTTTGTATTTATAATTTTAAAGTTTTCGAATTGATGTTGAAACGTTGTTAATCTTCCATGTATTGTTGCTCTCTACCTTCTCCAGACGTATGTCAGAGATATCTATCCATTCCGGAGGTCAGTCTCACCGCAGCTCAACCTGGTCCACATGCTACCCGAGAAAGGACAGGAGCTCATCCAGAAACAAGTACAAAAACTACGTAAACTATATAAAACAATTTAAACTATGACATTGAAGACTCAAGATGAAGTCCTTTCTCCTCATCCTGTTTCTTCTTCCAGGTGTTTTCTCGTAAACTGGAGGAGGTCGGCCGTGTCCTCTTCCTCATCTCCCTCACTCAACACATGCCAGCTGTGCACAAGCAATCCCACGTCTCCTTGCTGCAGGAAGACCTCCTCCGTCTGCCGTCCTTCCCACGCACTGCCATCGACGCAGAGTTCTCGCTGTTCAACGAGCAGCAAGGTGAGAAGGACTCTAACTTCATCATCAGACACAATAAAAATCTAGCTGATATATTTTACCACCGTCTCATCTTCCAGGTAAGGAGCTGTTCGGTCTGGACACCCTCCACAAGGTGCTGTGGATCAAGCTGCTGGAGGAGATGTTTCTGGGCATGCCCAGTGAGTACCCATGGGGCGACGAGATGATGCTCTTCCTGAACGTCTTCAATGGGGCACTGCTGCTGCACCCGGAGGACAGCTCCCTCCTCAGGCAGTACACAGCCACCGCCATCAACACCGCCGTTCACTTCAACCACCTCTTCTCCCTCAGCGGCTACCAGTGGATCCTGCCAACGATGTTGCAGGTAAGACTGACATAGGGTTTTACTGTTTGGACCTTGTGTGACAGGAAACAGGAAATGAATCTGTTTTGTGACGTCAGGTCTATGCCGACTATGAGAGCGACCCTCTCCTGAGGCAGGGCATCGAGTTCTGCTGCCGGCAGTTTTACATCCTCCACCGCAAACCCTTCATCCTGCAGCTGTTCGCCAGCGTGGCTCCACTGCTCGAATTTACAGTAAGATGACCGAGCATGCACACTTTTTACTTCTTTAATGCACACAAACCTTTTAGTTTTTATAATCCTGGTCTCGTCTTTCATTCCTAGACCAGCACCAGTACCGGTCTGTCTAAAGGGGTGTCAGCTCAGTGTCTATTTGACCTGCTAGTCTCTCTAGAAGGGGAGACCCAGGACGCCCTGGATGCTCTGGAACTGGTTAAGGCTGAGAAACCTCTACGCTCTCTGGGTAACTTTCCGGACCAGTCCCAGTATCAAATGAAACCTTTATAGATGCTCTGTATTTGCTTGAGTTTTGCTTTCTTGTTGCAGATTTCTGTTACGGTAACGAGGACTTGACCTTCTCCATTAGCGAAGCCATCAAGCTGTGCGTCACTGTGGTCGCTTACGCCCCTGAATCCTTCAGGAGGTATGGACACATATCACGGATGATCTTTCCTCTCTTCTTGTAGCTTCCTGTCCTCTAACATGTGTCTCTCTAGTCTCCAGATGCTGATGGTGCTGGAAGCGTTGGTCCCGTGCCACCTCCAGAAACTGAAGAGCAACACAGTGACTATGGAGTCGGCCTCGGCCGCCAGGGATGAGATCGCAGCCATTGCTGCTCTGGCCACATCTCTGCAGGCGCTCCTGTACAGCTCAGAGGCCCTCACAAGGTTTGAATTGACCCATACGAGTTGAAGTTGAGGTGGAGTTGAAGGTTACAATCCTCATCTTATCCTCCACAGACCTATGACAGCCCCGCAGATGTCCCGCTGTGATCAGGGCCATAAAGGCGGCACTACAGCGAACCACGCCATGTCAGGAGGTGTCAACACCAGGTCAGGACTTTCTCACTTATAGCTAGTGCATGTGTGGAGTCTGACAGTCTGAGGTCATGTTTGTATGTGTCCGTCCCCAGGGACAACCTCCACCTGCTGGAGGAGGGTCAGGGCATGCCAAGGGAGGAGCTGGATGAGCGCATCGCCAGGGAGGAGTTCCGCCGTCCGCGCGAGTCGCTGTTAAACATCTGCACCGAGTTTTACAAACACTGTGGGCCACGACTCAAAATTCTGCAGAACGTTGCCGGCGAGCCGCGAGTCACAGCACTAGAGCTGCTGGACATCAAGTCCCACATGAGGTGATGAGATATACATACACACACACACACGCATAATAAATATAAACAGCATGATGTTCTGAAGATGTGTGTGTCTGTCCCAGACTGGCCGAGATCGCCCACGCCCTGCTGAAGCTGGCGCCCTACGACACCCTGACGATGGAGAGCCGAGGGCTGCGCCGCTACATCATGGAGATGCTGCCCATCACCGACTGGTCTTCGGAGGCCGTCCGGCCCGCCCTCATCCTCATCCTCAAGAGGCTGGACCGCATGTTCAACAAGATCCACAAGATGCCTACGCTCAGGTGCGCTCGCCCACAGGCATTATGCACCAGGTCTGTTGAATACAATCACTTCTTTCTGTCTCCCTGTGAGTGTATCGTGCTGTGCCGGTGCCGTGGTGTGTACAGTAGATAGACGGCTTCTTGGCACTGTCCTCTGTAGCGCTGCCTCCGTGGGTGCTGTACCGTAAGTGCTGCTGTGGCGTGTTTCTGTGGGCGAGAGGAGTTAAAGTGTGATGTGAGGTTGTGTACTAACAACGGATCATAGGCAGTGCTCCTTCTAAGCGGGCGTCCAGTCTTGTGTCATGAACGATGATGCAGATTTGAACAAATACAGGTGTTGACCTATTTTCTGTAGGCATCTCTGAAGTGGCCGTTGCCCTCTTCCAGCTCAGTTTTGCTCAGGTGCTTCAGCGTGGCCTTTGTGAAGTGGACACGTCTTTGAACATGCTACATTAACCAACATTAACAAGTTCAAACATGCGTCCTCTTCATGACATAAGACTGACGTCCTCAGGGGGTCACAGGTGTGTTCCTTTACACCACGATCTGTTGCTGCAGTGTTTAGCTGGCTATGTCTGTGAGCTTCGCTGTATTTGCTGTCAGTATGGCCTTTTCTTACAGTCATAAAGGTGATGGTGACCAGACTCACCGGCTCCTACGCTTTTTATTTAATAATATTGATCTGATGCCACGTTCAAGTCATTTGAAAAGAAGCAGATGAGACGGAAGTCTTGAATTTCCTTTTCATCCCACATGACTTGAACGAAGCATTTGTGTTTTTACGCTTCAAACTCATGACTATGTGCTTCTATTTGGGTGTGGGGTTGGTGTCGTTATGGGTGTGTGTGTCCTCCAGGAGACAGGTGGAGTGGGAGGCGGCAAGCAGCCTGATCGAGGGGCTCTGCCTGACTCTGCAGCGACAGCCAATCATCTCTTTCCTCCCACACCTCCGCTCGCTGATCAACGTCTGCGTCAACCTGGTATGGAAACACACAACAACACAAATCCTCCTGTGTGGTTACTGTTTTCTGAGTGTGTGTGTGTTGTCAGGTGATGGGTGTGGTCGGTCCCTCCAGTGTGGCAGATGGGCTTCCTCTTCTCCACCTCAGCCCCTACCTGTCCCCTCCACTGCCCTTCAGCACGGCGGTGGTGCGACTGGTCGCCCTGCAGATCCAGGTGAGCCTCGCCTGAACTCGCCTGAACTCACCTGAACTCGGCAGCTCATCAGTGTCACACTACATTATTTTTACTCCCTTCGTTTTTTTTCTATCCAAGGCCTTGAAGGAGGACTTTCCTCTCAGTCATGTGATCTCACCGTTCACCAATCAGGAGAGGCGAGAGGGGATGCTGCTCAACCTGCTAATTCCCTTTGTGCTCACTGTGGGCTCTGGAAGCAAAGGTCAGCTACACGATTGTATGAATGTACAAAGTTCAAATGTTTCTAATGGTTGATGTCTGTCATGATATATTTCATAAAACAGTTCTTAAGAGTTTTTTTCTATCGTCCCTTTGCAGATAGCCCTCACCTGGAGCAGCCTGAGATCTTTCTCCTCCTCCAGACGGTCATCAACATCCTCCTGCCTCCCCGCATCATCTCCACCTCCCGCACCAAGAACTTCATGCTGGACGCCTCCCCAGCTCACTGCTCCACCCCTGGCGACACAGGGAAGGACCTGCGCAGAGAGGGGTTAGCTGAGTCCACCAGCCAGGCGGCGTATCTGGGTATGACTGAGAAACGGCGCTATCTTATAGCCTCTCTTGTTCCTACCACTTCTCATCCTTTCGTGCTTCCCTCTCGCAGCTCTGAAGGTGGTGTTGGTCTGCTTTGAGCGCTCGTTGGGGAACCAGTGGTACCGGCTGAGTCTGCAGGTGAAGGAGATGGCGCTGAGGAAGGTTGGCGGCTTGGCCTTCTGGGACTTCATTGACTTCATTGTCCGAACACGTATTCCCATCTTCGTCCTGCTGAGACCTTTTATACAGTGCAAGGTAAACATCCGGTGAATAACTTGATTGTGTATGAGTTGTCCGTCTGTTTGTCTTCTTTATTGGTTCTGTTGATGTCTGTCTAGTTGTTGACCCAGCCTGCTGACTCCCAGGAGGAGATCACAGCACGTCACCACATCGCTGACCAGCTGGAACGACGCTTCATCCCGCGACCTCTTTGCAAAAGCTCCCTGTTTGCAGAGTTTAACAACGAGCTGAAGATCCTGAAGGAGGCTGTGCACAGTGGCTCCGGTCAGACACTCGAAACAAGAACATTTATTTGAATCTTGAATTGCTCTTGATGTTCTAAGACTGTGTTTCCACCCCAAATCCAACAGCTTACCAGGGCAAGACGTCCATCAGCACCGTGGGCACGTCTACATCAGCCTACCGCCTTAGTTTGGCCACCATGTCGCGCTCCAACACGGGTACCGGTACAGTTTGGGAGCAGGACAGCCAACCTTCGCGCCAACCCTCCCAAGACACTCTCAGCCGCACCGACGAGGACAATGAAGAGAGTCAGAAACGCTCCGGTTTTACTTGCCATTTTTTTCACATTTGAGATTTGTAGAGATTCAAACAGAGCTCCTTCCTCTCCACCCACCACAGATGACTCCATGAGTATCCCCAGCGTGGTGAGTGAGCATGAGGCCTTCTTGCCCAGGGTGATAGCGCAACGCCGTTTCTCCAGCCACAGGTGACACACCCAACACAACCACACGCATGCACAGATTACACACTGAAACAGTTTTTCATAGACAGGAAAAAGGTTTGGGGTCAAACTCGAGCAGCAAAGCCTTCAAGAAATGTTCATGTATGATTTAAATCTTGTAACATGTATGACTGAAAACCTGTAAAGGTTCAACAAGGTTAAATCTGAGGCAACTGTTGATCAGTGAAGATGTTTCACCTGAAGAAGCTTCTTGGCTGAGAGGTGAAACGCCCCAAACTGAACCCTCATCGAAAAAACTTGCAATATGTAAAATTTTTAAAACGATCAACCAATCATATCCCACAACCACAGTCATCTTTTCATGTCTATCTCTGTTGATTTCCAATGTTTCTACTCAACAGTCTCAGCATTTTGAAGTAACTCTGTATCTTGGTAAGAACGAAGCCCCGGCTTCCCGCCCCACTCTCGGGGCTCGCCGGATCTCGACTACACTCCCTAAACTCCCGTTCTCCCCCTTCGCCCCCCTTTTTCACAGTGAACCCAATGTGCTAGATGAGTCCCAGGGCCTTCTGCAGGAGGGTAACCTCTCTAGGTACAGTGGCCCTCTCTCTGTGTCTGTCCCATTGGTGCGTTCTTGCATCTGTCCGCCAGCGGGAGGGGCATCGCCTCGGGACGGCCTCCTCTATTGGCCGCCTCGCCGTTGATCACTCATCCACATCCAATCAAATCGCCTTGGCCCACGCCACGCCACACCTCCCCTCACCCCCCAACTGTCTCTTTCTTTTTTTCTGTGTGGGTCCAGTGTGCCTTGTCTCTGTCCTCCCTACCCTTAACCCCACTTCGTTTGAGCTCCACACTGACCCTCATCTTCTCAGCTCATCTGCTGTGCTCTCCTAACCGGGCCTCCCCTCCCTGCCCCCTCAGCCCTGGGGGCCTCTGTTTTCTCCTCTGTTAGCTGTGGGTCTTTATGGTTGATGTGCCATCAACAAAGTCAGCCTCTCTCCCATCGGTGCCATGGTGTTTCATATTGTTTACGTGTCTATCAGGCTTCTCGCTGATCAAATTGGCCGTCCGACTCTGGATACCAATCTGTAGGGGCAAGGGGGACCTGGGGTGGCAACCGTAACAATAAAAGGACTCTTCATGTTTTTTTAGGTCAAATCTGATCTTGTGAATCTTTTAAAGGTGGGAATTTCAAAGAAAAACTTTTGTCAGCGTTGCTGCTCCAGCCCCTGCTATCCCCTGTTGTGTTTTCAGTGTATGAATCATGGCAGCTGTTTCCCACTGCACTGTGGTTGAGCGTCTTGTATTTACTGTACTGTGTGTGTTGTGTAGTGAGTGGGTAGAATAGCAGCGACGTCTTCTTGTGGTCAAAGATTTGGTTTGTAAAGCGAGCACAGCCGGGGATGCTCTGTGCCTTTGTTGTGATGTATTTCTGTGTGTGTCCGTCTGATTGGTTGTATCAGGGTTGCGAGTGTGCAGAGTGAACCGGGTCAGCAGAACCTCCTGATCCAGCCTCCGTTAGGAAGAAAGCACGGCCTCAGACAGGTGCGGGCAACTTTGTGTTTCATGTGCATTAATTTTTTCTGATGAAATCTATAAGATGAATTTCTTCTCTTCTGTTTTTATAAGTTAAGAAGTGACATTAGACGACTTTTATTGTGAAGTTGGCAGATTTATGGCAGTATGATTTTTAAATTAATTTAAGGTACCTTAAGATCTTTCTGAATAAATAGTTTTTTACATTATTGTTGTTGTAATAACAAGGTGCTTAACTGTGACTTTCCTGCAGCTGCGACGCCCCCTGCTGTCCATCCCAAAGAACGAACCACGCGGCCGATCCGGCGCGAGGCTTTTAACGACCCGCAGGAGCATCCAGCCCAAGAACAAACCACTGGGTAACAGCACACCATCAGCAGCCTCCGTGTGTGTGTGTTAGTGACCAGAGTGTAGAAAAGTGATGATGAAGCATGCTCGTCTGTCTGTCTCAAACTAAAACAAAAGGTTATTTCACTGAAAAAGACTCACCCTGCACTTCAGATCAACACACAACGAGCCAAATCTAGACATGAAACATCATCATTCAGAAAATCCAATATTTACTGTGTGTGTGCTGACTTGAACTGACCCGTCCTCCCCATTCACGACCTCTGTCTTTGTTCCAGTATTGTTTGTTTGTCACCAGACTGACTCTTCTCACTCTGTTCTGTCTCATTGTTTTGAAATAAAGAAACTTTATTGGACTGTGATGGTGAGACCCTTTAACCCTTCCTCTCCACCCTGCGGCCCGTCCCCTTTAATCTGCAACCTCTCCCGATAGGGTGCTCTGCATGTCTGTCTTGCATCCCCACCCGGTCCCTGCCTTACCTCTTCCTGTCCCATCCCTGCCTCCACTCTCTTTAGTGGCTGCTGTATGTAAGGAAGTCGCTAGCCGGCGCTGTCAGGTCTGTTTTGACCATGTGCACATGCTTTTGTGCCTGCAGCGCACGGAGACCAGAAGAGGTCCGTCACCTTCACAGAGAATCAAGGCCAGCAGCCGTCCACACCCGGCGCTATGGAGCCGACGGCTGAAGCCAGGAAGGCAAGTCCAGCGCTTTCTAAGTCCCCGACACTGGAAGTGCCGTCCGCCTCGTCAGCCACGGTCACCGCAGACCTGCACGGCCCGGCTAACGCACAGGTAGGACCAGCAGAGAGAGGACTGGAGCACGGGATGAGACAATATGTTTGATCCTGATCATCATGTGGCTGGATACCAATAAAATATGGAGTAGAATTATGAATACAGTGTGTTAAAGGTCCAGTGTGTCTGTACTTCTACAGAATATCGCAGAAATGTTAATATAATCTTCATAAGACACCTGAAAATAAGATTAAAATGAGATGTTTTGGAGTCCGCCATGTTGCACTGCCATGTTTCTACAGTATCCCAAAAACCAGCTCTAGCTCCGCTCTTAGACAGGAGAGGGTGAGGTGAGGGGTTTGCAATCCGCACCTACACCACGAGATGCCACTAGATCTGACACACCGGACCTTCAAATAATAACATCATGTGATACGTTTACTGCGGATATTTTTTTAATTCAACACTAGACGAGTGTGTGATTGGCTGATGCTTCTGTGTTTACGAGTGAACGGCCAATCACGCGACTTTGCCAATTGATCCCAAACTTTTGATCTGATCAACTTTAGGACCTGCCAAAAACAACATGCCAGCGGAGTTTAAACAAAAATCTCTGTTGTTTTTTTATGATATTTGAATGTGTGTGTGACGCGGCTCTAAGTGTCGCAGCTGAATCTACAGGATCTGAAGTGTGTCGTCACCCAGGTCCCTTCCTCGCAGCGACACCCTGCTGCAGCTCAGCGAGGACGACGGCACCGAGAACCCGCTGCTGTCCCCTCCCTCGCCTCGCCACACACCCCGGCGCTCACCCCGACGCTTACCTCTGCCCCTCTCCCCTGTCGACCTGGACCTGGATGAGTCCCACGTGTGAGAGGATTGCTTTTTTCTATCTGTAGCCATACAGAAACCTGCAGGGTACGGATAAACACACCTGCCTCTTCACGTGCAACAACCCACGACTTTACTCCATGGTTTGTGTTTCCCCGTCAGCTTCGCCCTCAAGCTAAACTGCTCTCTCCTCGGTGTACTTCTAAATCACAGCTACAGACCCCAAAGGGTTGAATGTAAGTTTTAAACTTTAGCAGTGATCTACCTTACTGCTCGTCACACTGGTCCATCCTGAGATCAAAGATTTATTTTTGAATTATATTTATGTTATACAAAGTCTTGAAGCTGGTTAATACTCAATTATCAAAGAAGATATTAAAGGATTAAAGCTACATTTAAAGTAAAAGAGTCTATATTGCAGAGATCTATATGAAAGGGGGACATGCAGAGCTTATAAACAGTGCAGAGCCATTCTGACGCTATCGGTGATGTGAGAAATGTCTTTTTATAAAATATATGAAACATTTTATGTTTTAGAATTTGATTACGAGCCAGAACCTGGAGTTAGATTAGAAATTAAAGACAGGAGCTGTTTTTAAAGCTAAAGCTCGTTTTAATAGATTTCTCCTACGTGTCGTCTGGAAAACACATCAGGTGACGTCAGGTTGAGTTCAGCTCAACTTCTCTGCCGCAGCTCTGGATCCTGTTGTACATTTATATGTATTAAATGATGAATCTATTTGATTTGGGTATTATATAAATATTTATAGTAGATAAACACCTACACAGAATATTTAATATAAAAAGCTATTAAATTGTAAACATGTATAAATACTGATGCTGGAGAGCCCCTTTAAATGAAGTGTGTATCTATGGACGTGTTCAGTCTGTCTTGTTTATTAGATTTTTTCACAAAACAGCGCTGGCTCGTCAAACATGTCCCTGTGTGTGTCGTGAATATTTAATTTGTGACCAAAGACTGTATCTTCATGTCGTGTTTCTGGAGTCAAAAATCTCTGAAATCCTGTTTCCTGCTGACGTTTTGTTGAAGCGATGCAGTACATGCCGTAGACCTCATCGTCCATTTCATGCCTTAACAGAGAAATATCAATATATATTAACGTCTGTCAGTATCAACAGTTTATACCTCCAAATTTCAAACTGTGGGCACGATGTGACAAAAGATCTGGACATCCATTCATCTCAAACTGTCTGTAAACGTGCTGCTTTCTTTACAGGTCACCATGTTAATGATAATTACAATAACAATGATGTTTAACTGAAACAGGATCGATATGTGCCATAATCCACACCAACGCACTGTGAGTGTTCTGTTATCGGCTGCTTCTCTCGACTGTACGTCAGTGCTGTGTGTAACACTTTTTCTCTTGACTGTGTGAATTATTGTAAACATTTGGGTGCATAAAGATTGTGTTATGGAACAGAGACAAAATATTTAACTTGTCTTCTTAATAAAAAAAAAATCCTGTTTCTAGCTAATTTAAGACCCAAAATGTTTGTCGTCTTGTCCTCTGAATCTGTCTAGTTTAATTTGTTAGGATGCATAACATATCCATAAAACACAATACTTCAGTCAGAGGGTCGGTGAACTGTTGGATCTGAGTTCCCTTCAATGTAATGTGTCTGTGTCAAATTATGTCTTCTTTGTGCAAAGTTAAGAGTATTATCCTGTATATCAGAATATTTCTGGAATATCTAAAAGTTTAAATAAATATTGTTTACAATGTTCTTCAGCTTTCTGCTTGTTCCCATGAAATAATCTACTGACATATTGATGCTTTGCTCATTAAAGGTGCAGGGAAAGGTCGGTAAATAGATGAGTAGTTCAAACCTTAAAATGTCTGTTTTCATGCCACAGTGACAAACATACGTATGGAGCAAAATAATTAGACTGATACCAACCTTGTAGTCATAAATCCTGATGTCTAACCCAAGCAGCAACCTCTGTGAAGCCAGGTTCTCGTCAGATATACAGCTGGATTTGAACACTCCACCTTCAGGCTCGTGTATCAGCGCCTTGCTGTCCTGCTGAGCTATTCACTGACACACACGCGTTAAAATAATAAAAAATCTGCAGTGTAAGGATGAACCAATGTGTCAACCAACGAACCTTGTGTCAACATTGATGGAGTTGCTATGATAAATGTAAATGGTTCAGTAACAGACCCAACAGAATTTTGAGGACTGTGTCCGAAAGAAAGAGTGAAAACCACAAAGACAATAATATGTGTTTAGATGCACCATGTAAGATGGTGATCTAAAAACTATCCACCTGTTTGTGGTGGAGCACGGGTGTAGTTCCTCACGGTGACCACTGGAGGGCACTAATGGCGCACACTGTCAGTGTGTGTCCGTTTATACAGGTGATCAGTGTTAATATCTGAATTATTCCAACTGAATAATGTGTTGTAGAGACGTGAGTACTTTAAAACAAATATTAATATATGTATTAAATATAATATATTAAAACAATGAATGTCTCTGTAAATGTCTAATTCCTTTCAGACTGATTACATTCTGAACCTGCCTGATACGGACTACAGTCTTTGTCGCCCTCTAGTGGTCATGGTGTGAAACTGCAACATTAAATCAGTAAAACTAACGTCACACACACATGATAGGATACTGTATTTCCGGTAAGTTCTTTTAAAATAAAGTGACCAAAACAAAAAGAAAACACGAAATTAAGAATTAAGAAATGGTTCTGAAATTAAAATTGCCGGTCCAGAAAAGATTAGTTGCGAGCTCCTCCAGCACCTACGGTACGTGAGAGACAGGCGACGAGCAGCTCTGCTAACATGCTAACGAACGAGTAGCCCGCAGATCCCTCCTTCTGTCACCTTAGCTTGCACGTCGTAGTCGTCATGATAGTGAACCGTCCGACACTCTGTGAAGATGACAGTAACCACGAGAAAATAATAAACTATGTGAGACTCTTGCGTGACGAGTACGACGTCACTTTATTTTGAAAGTATTCACCGGAGGTTGGTAAGTTAGCGGTGACGCTGTTTTTACTAATTCAATGTGTTGCAGTTCAACAATGTGACCACAGGAGGGCAGCAAAGCACCTTGATACTGTATATCTTGCCCTCTAGTGGCGACAGACGAGAACTGCAACCTGAGTGTTAAACTGGCATTAATGCAGACATGTTAGAATACTATCACTTCCTGTCCACATTCAAAATAAAAGGTTCCAAAGCAATACGACGTGAACTGAAAGAAATGCTCCTGAAATCATCATTGTCAGTCTAGAAACATCGCGAGCTCCTCCACTACATAGACGACGTATAGCCTTACTAACACGCTAACGGACGAGCAGCCGACAAATTCCTCTACCTCCATTGTTACGCTGCGTGTAGTCGTTGTTGTCTCTTGATAGTCTACCGTCTGACACACGGTAAAGATGACAATAACCGCATAAGAATAATCAATTATGTGAGATTGATTTATGTAGCATCGACGCCGTCACTTTATTTTGAAAGTGATCACCGGAAGCACGATGAGTTAGCGGTGACGTTGTTTTTACTGTGTGTTGCAGTTCGCTGTTGTGGCCACAGGAGGGCAGCACAGCGCCACATTTTAGAAGGAACTACAAGCTCGGTGTTAATTACCGTCAACGATACTATGCTATCACTTCCGGTAATGACTTTCAAAATAAGATTTTCAATACTGCACTATCAAGAAACACCTGTTGTAGCCTCTGTTACAGGTGGAGGTGGAGATTGATCGGATGTTTGTACTCGTTGTTTACTTCCTGTTGTGTTTGAAGATAAATCTTCATCTTGTTGGATTATTGATGAGCTGCAGTCAAATAAAATGAGGAACAGCTGATGTTTGTTGGCCCGCAGATCCCTCTTTCTGTCACCTTAGCTTGCACGTCGTAGTCGTCATGATAGTGAACCGTCCGGCACTCTGTGAAGATGACAGTAACCACGAGAAAATAATAAACTATGTGACGATTCTTACGTCACTTTATTTTGAAAGAATTTACTGGAAGTACAACAATTTAGCGGTGACGTTGTTTTTACTAATTCAATGTGTTGCAGTTCAAACTGGCATTAATGCAGACATGTTAGAGGGAGAGCAAAGTCACAAATAACAGTACGCCCCCTCTACTCTACCTCACTTAGTACAGTCCAGGTTCCTCCCACCTATAAATCAGATTGGATCCTCTCACTTCCTGTTTGACAGTCACCATTTTACCCAGGTAACAAGGATGGAGCACATGCTACAAACATTTGGGTAACTGCTATTGGACATTAGTGAATTTGAATGGAAGAACGTGTGTGTGTGTGTGTGTGTGTGTGTGTGTGTGTGTGTGTGTGTGTGTGTGTGTGTGTGTGTGTGTGTGTGTGTGTGTGTGTGTGTGTGTGTGTGTATGTATGTATGTATGTATGTATGTATGTATGTATGTATGTATGTATGTATGCATGCATGCATGCATTTTGAACATGTTTGCACGCAACTTTGCATTCATGTTTGTTTGACTTTATCTCTGTGTCGCTTGTATAAATATATGCATAATATATTATTTGTAGATCTCTCTCTCTCTTTCTCTCAGTGTTTGTGTGTATTAACCATGCACACCTTATTACCCATTACCGACACTGCAGTGACCTTACCAGGACCAGCGCTGCTTTCTGCACACACACCGTGATTTTGCACTTTTCATAAACTATCGTGACCTGTTGGTGTGGTGGAGGTCTTCTGGGATGTCATGCTGACTTCTTACAACTGCCTCTGCCTCTTTGAACTGTGCAGCAGCGTGCACGAACACAAACCTGTTGTCATGTTCCCTTCGATGTCAATTCCAGCTAATCGCTTGAGGTTTGTAGAATGTGTGGTGTAAAATCAGGACAATCTTCTGCACTTGATGCTTTGCCTGTTGAATGCACTGAGTCTGCATGCAAGCATCAGAACTAACTGGAACAATTCACTGTATTTGTTTCTGCACAGGTTTGAACCTCGGCTGGGGCCTTTCTGTGTGCGGCTTCCTTCTACAGTCCAAAGACGTGCACATAACAGGTTAATTGGTGACGCTAAATTGCCCATAGGTGTCTCTATGTGCCCTGTGATGAGCTGGCTGGCTCGCCGGGGTCGGCTGGGACAATCTTTGGTGAAATGACAGGAAATTATGTTTAATGGTTAACTGACACAGCTGTGTGGCCAAACATATTAACCACACTGCACTGAAACTTTTACTTCAGCTTT
This sequence comes from Collichthys lucidus, assembly GCA_004119915.2. Taxonomy (NCBI): domain Eukaryota; kingdom Metazoa; phylum Chordata; class Actinopteri; family Sciaenidae; genus Collichthys; species Collichthys lucidus. The sequence continues at coordinate 1,824,117 of CM014085.1, read as the reverse complement.
GTCTGAAAAAAGAAAACATATCTAAACCAAACATGAATATATCTAATTAATGCAAAAACATCCCATCGTTGTTTTATTTATTTATTTATTTATTTATTTATTTATTTATTTATTTATTTATACCCATATCCAGAATCAATATCCTCCTGACACTTAGAGTCAGTTAAAGTTACGTTTTGTCTGGTAGTAAGGTTTGTGTGTGTGTGTGTACAGGCCCATTGTAAATTGGCTTGTACACACTGTAGCAATATGTTTTCTGTTTTATATATGTTTTAATTAAGCTTACTAAACTTAGACTACTTGAGTTTTGTACATAGTTACTAATTATTTCTTTCCATTTTAAGTGGGACAACATCTCTTTACGTCTGTGGAGCTGAGGTTACCAGTCCCTGAGTATCGTCATCACAGAGTGTGCTGTGTTTACGGAGGAGTGATGGAAAGCATCCTGACAGACAGGAGGCTCTGCAGCAGAGCATCGTGGGGTAAATGTACCCACCGTGTCCGAGTCTGCCTCGTGTCTCAGCATCAGTTATTTTGTCAAATGTTTTATCCTCAGCATATTTTGAAGCCAGAAAAATCTCTAATTTAAATTCTACATTCAAACATCATTTGTTTTACAGTACTGTGCTGCTGTTACTCGACTCAGCCACTAGATGATGCTAATGTGCAGCAATCTAAGCAGCATCATGATCAGAACAGTGAAAGTTGCTGCACATTTTACTGATCCATCAGGGAACCTTAGCTAAACATAAATCATTTGAACATGGATATATCTTTCTTCCTCTGCATATAAAAAAAACATTTGTGCATGTGTGCAGTAAATCCATATGCAACACCTGCATATTGTTTCCAAGTATCTCCTGACGGACCTGCAGCATGCCATGGTACAACGTGACGTGTTAAACCAGAATCAGTGCTGCTGTGTTTTGGTTAAATCCGTACTGGTAATTTGATCAGATCAAGTTTATTTGTATAGCCCTTTGCAATAGCCGAACGGTACCCAAAGTTCTTTATGACAAGGCCATAAAACAATACATAACAGATACATAACAAATAAATACACTTAAAATAAATACAATTAATAGTGCTGTAGTGCTGCAGGGTATTAAAAGCCTTCCAGAAATACATAGAAAGGAGCAGACAGAATGAGTGCGCTGAAGAAAACAGTACTGCTGACAGTCCTTTTATGTAAGCTCTATTGATATGGATAGCTCAGATGGTTGTCTCGCTGGTTAGTGCTGCTGACTTTGACCTGTGAAGCATCGGTTCGAATCTTGCAAAGTGCACTGGCTTTTGAGGGCTGTGTCCAAAAGGAAGAGTGTAAACTGTGAGAAAAAACATTTTCAGCATTGTGGGCTGATAGCGCGGCTTGTTAGAGCGCTGCCTGTAAGTGATGAAGTCGTGGGTTCGAATCTTACACGGTGCACTGGCTTTTGAGGGCTGCGTCCAAAAGGCAGATTGTAAACTGCAAGAAAAAACTTGTCTACCTGTGCTGGCTGGTAGCGCAGGTTGTTAGAGCGCCGCTTGGAGCTTCTGAAGTCGTGGGTTTGAATCTTATGAGGTGCAGTCCATTTTGAAGGCCAACACCCAAAATTTAGCGTTAAGAGCGCTCACGGTAAAGGTCTGTTTGTAGCTCACTGGATAGCTCAGTAGTGGGTGCTGCTGACTTTGCCCCGGTTGATGCGTGTTCGAATCCAGGTGGGTTACTGGGTATACACGGATGCTTTAGAACATCATCTGGCTAACCTCTAAAGCGTTAGTCTAGAGTTCCAATAGATGCGATCGGAAACTGAAATCATATGCTACAGATTCACGAGGTACAATAAATATGCTACGGCAAGGAGGAGTCAGGACGCCAGGACATGGGGGATGTAATCACCCCCCCCCATTTGGGTACCAAGCCCCAACCCCGTTTGGGTAGTTAGGGACCTGAAGAGAGTTCAGTCGGTAAAGAGATAGGTTAGATACAATTACTTATACTTTTTTTTCCCCCACTTTTTTTCCCCCACTCTTCTACTTCTCACTCCTACTCACTACTACTCATTCATTTACTCAAACGAAAAAAAACTAAAAGTGCCATGTTTGGGCGTAACCCTATCCTCTCTATCTGACTATCCTATTTTACCGACTGGAAACTGCGATCATGACACTATCATCAGGACTTGGTACTTTAGTCTTACACTCTGTTCCCTGACAAACCTATCATATCATATCTATTGGGGCCCAAATATCTAATTTGGGGGATGATTTAACTCACGTCCCCCGAAAGACCTGACAGTCATCCTCGGCATATTTATTGTACCTCGTGAAGCTGTAGCGTATGATTTCAGTTTCCAATCGCTTCTATTAACTCTGGACTAACTCTGTGTGGATTAGTCTTAGATTACGGTTAGCCCAAATGATGTTCCAAAGCATCCATGTATCCGAGGCTGTAGCATCAGAGGACCTTGCCTAAGGATCCACCTGGATTCGAACACACATCAACCGGGAGAAAGTCAGTGGGACGAACCACTGAGCTATCCAAAAAAAACGAATACATGGTATGCAACAACATCCACACAGAGTTAACAGAGCAGCGAATACCGCAATAGAAAGAAACACTGAGGACACCAGGCCCTTATAACGTCCAAACATATCCATCCATTTATCCCACATTGTGGTATCTACTCCTGAGTGAGCTTTCATTTTCTTATTCAGTGTTCGCAATCCATCCATGGCTAAGGTCAAGCTACCATCCATTGCAGTATTATTTGGAATGAATGTACAACAAGTATCTCCAAATATTGAGCAAACACCTCCTTTTTCTGCTAAAAGCATGTCTACCGCTATTCTATTCTGGAAGGCCATGAGTGAGGTCGCTTTCAATTGTTGTTGCACAGCTTCAAAACCTTTGTGTGTCAAATTGCCTAACCTCTGCACGTTGTAATGTATATAATTTATTCGATCCACGTTTTTATTTATAGTGCACCACCAACAGAATGATGACTCAAAACCTGCTGCTACTTGGTTCACCAGTTTATATTCATCTGGAACACCGCGAGGTACACCTATAGCATCAATATAGGTTGGATCATGCTCAGACAGGTCCATAACGGTCCGTCTACGTCTATCCACAGTCTCCTGTGAAACTGGCTTGGGCATATTCACTTCTACCAACAACTGATCTGCTGACATAGGAAAAATTTGCACTGGTAGGATGAGAGAAACCACTGCACAGAGACCTGAAATGCTAGTAGATGTAAACATGTCGTATATCATGGCTCCTCTACACCACCACCATATGTCAGCTCGGGTGACTGCTCTGAAACTGGTTGGGGCGGTTATATTCACTGAGCAATAAGTCCATGGGACAGATCCCATCTTTTTCTGTTCTCCATACATGGTGAAGGCTAGATATAAATGGTCACGGGTCAGTTACCTGCAGGAACCACTAGGGTGGATCTAGCTCATTGGAGCTTTCCACGATGATTTCTTCACTAGCTCACAGTACCAGACTTTCGTCTGTGCCCCAGGACCCAGCAGGCTTCCCCCGTCTGGTGTCCCATAAGCTGTCCTGTGAGTACTCTAGACTGTTTCACTAGATGATCCCTTAACTGCCTCTGTGACCAGTTTACAATGTGACAAGTGTATCCAGGTAGCTCGTTCACTTATCTTTACTGCTGTTGGCGTGGTCAGAAGCACTTGGAATGGGCCGTCCCATCGCGGGCTGTTCCACCTGGCTCTATGTATTGTCTTTACCAACACCCAGTCTCCAATTCGAATCCTAGTATTAGGGGACGACATAGGAGTATCAGGTATTTGGTTCTGTGTTTGTACATCATCAGTTTTCAACAGTTTTCTCATATAATCTGCTAATGTGTGTTCTTCGTCAGATTTCACCAGATCAGAGTTAAAGTGTGGCATAGGAAAACTTCGGCCATGTACTATTTCAAACGGTGTTAGTCCTTTATTTCCTCTGGTAACTCTCATCCACAATTTAACTAGTGACACACAATCATTCCACGGTCTGCCAGTCTCTACCATTGTTTTTCGCAATCTTGTTTTAATAGTTCCATTTGTTCTTTCTACTAAACCTGCACTCTGTGGGTGATATGCACAGTGATTTTTTAATGTTATGCCTAGTGTTTCTCCTGCTTCAGCTATGACGTCATTCACAAAATGAGTACCATTATCTGATCTGATAATACTTGGTATACCATAAGTTGGAAAATAGTGGTTACATAGTTTTGTTGCTACTGTTATCGCGTCGTTTCTTTTTGTTGGGTAAATTTCCACCCAATTAGAGTAGACATCAATTATGACTAATGCATATTTTCCTTCTTTAGAGTCGCTTAACTCTATGAAATCCATATGTATAGTGTGAAACGGATGTGGTGGGTGTGGGAACTGTCCTCTTTTTGGTCTACACTGTCCCTGTGAGTTGTTTTTTAAACATATCATACATTTAGATACGAACATTTTTGCTGAATTTCAAAATTTATAGTATAATAGTTTCTGTTTACTAATGTTACCATCCCTCCTGTTGAGACATGGGTCTTCCCATGACTCACTAAACACGCCGCCTGGTGCAATGCTTTAGGTAGGATGGGTTTATTGTCAACATAGTAGATATCATTCACTAATGTTGCTCCTTTTTTATGCCAAGTTTTTTGTTCATTTACAGGTGCCTGTTTTTGATAGTCCTTCAGGATTTCGTCATCAATCTCTGTGACTTGTGATGCTAATACATTAACATCCGTCGTAGTTTTAGATAGGGCTGCTGCTTGAGCTGCTAGGTCTGCTAAGTTATTTCCTTTTGTTACTTCTGAGTTGTCATTTTGATGTGCACGACATTTACATAAGGAAAGCGATGTTGGTAGTTTAACAGCTTCTAGTAGCTCCATCATCTTGGCGCTATGTGTTAATGGTTTGCCGTTTGCTGAGGTCATGCCTCTCTTTGCCCATACACGGGCATAGTGGTGTATCGTGTCAAACACATACTAGCTATCTGTCCATATGCACACTGCTTTCCCTGCCATTAGCTTACATGCTCGTGTTACTGCATGTAGTTCTGCTGTTTGTGCAGAAAATGAGGGTGGCAGTGCACCAGATTCCAGTGTGCATATGGAAGATATTATTATTATAGCATAGCCTACTTTATTTCGTCCGGTATTATCTTTACTCCTCCACCCTAGCTTTGCAATCATGCGGTTTTCCATCAGCAGCTGTGGCTAAGAGGCACAGGAGCGAAACCTTTGAATGTTGAGAGAACGATATGTGTTGTTGTGACATGAGTGTTGCTATTAATCCTAATAGTCTTGTGTTTGTCACAAATGGCAGTGGCGTTTGTAATAAGATAAGTGGTATATTACAGGTGGTCATTATTTGTAACAGGTGGGTGAGCACCACTTCTGCACTCTGTTCCACCGCCTCAGCAGCTGCCATTACTAGCTGTACACACGATGGTTGACCACTGGCTACTGGATCTAGTCTTTTAGAGTAGAATGCCAGAGGTTTGTGTCTGTCACCATGCTTCTGGGTCAGTGCTGCACTCATGAACCCTGAATTAGACGTGACCATTAAACAAAATGGGGCATCATAATCGGGAGTGTGTAGCATGGCTTGTGTTTGCAGAGCATCTTTTAATGCAATAAATGCTTGCTCCTGCTCCGGTGTCCATTCTATTCGGTCTTTCATTGCCATTTGTTTTCCGTGTATTGCATTTTGTAGCGGCTGCACTAATGTTGCAAAACCTGAAATCCATGTTCTGCAGTAGTTACATAGTCCTAGAAAGGACATCATTTGTCTTTTTGTTTCAGGTCTTGTTGTTTGAGCTATGGCTAGCTGTCTTTTGTTATCTAGTCTTCGTCCTCCAGGGGTGAGGATATGACCTAGATACTTCACGCGCTGAGTACAAAGCTGTACTTTCCCCTGCGTCACTTTGTGGCCTTCACATTGCAAATGTTTCAGCACTGTTATTGTGTTACTCATGCAGGAGGCCTTGTCATGTCCAGTTACTAATATGTCATCAACATAAAGCAAATATTTACCATTATCTAGTGCTGAACATTTTTGCATTGAGTTTTCTAGTGCTTGTGAGTAGATTGTTGGACTATTAGTGAAGCCCTGTGGCAGTCTGGTATAAGTATAGGTTTTGTTTCCATACTTAAATGCAAATAGGCCTTGTGAGTCTTTATGTATGGGTATTGAGAAAAAGGCGTTTGATAAGTCTATAACCGAGAACCATTGTTCTTTCGCAGTTATATTACTGAGTAAAGTATGTGGATTTGCTACTTCAACTGTGTCGTGTTTTACCATGTCATTTACTTTTCTCAGGTCTTGTATCATTCTCCAACCTGATGTCGCTTTTCTTACAGGAAAAATTGGAGTTAAGCATTTAGGAGCGGTTGTTTCAACTAAAATCCCTGCTTTTAGCATGTCTGTTATCACAGGTTTAATGCCTTCTTCTGCTTCCTTTGATATGGGATATTGTCGCACTCGTGGATAATTTTGATGCCTTAACTCTATTTCCAACGGTGGGTAGTCTTTAATTAGGCCTACGTCGGTGGGTCCCTGTGACCACAGGCTTGTGGGGACCCCTTCTAGGAGTTTTTGGTCTTTTTCTGATAGGGTAAGTATGTAGCTGTCTTCTGGTCACTCTACATCGAGGTGGGTGGCTGGCGTCACTGTTGTATAAGAGTTAAGGAGGAACCGTCGTATACCAGTATGTCTACCTGTCTGCCACCCACCGGGGTCGGTTCCTGTGTACGTATCTTTGTTAGCTTGTTGCACGACGCGGCTCATTTCCTTCCAACTATATTTGTCACTTGTTGTCAACGATATGTGAGGGTTTTGGTTACAGTTAACCACTTGTTGTCTCGAGTTGAGTATGACGGACACACATGACTGTCCCGTTGGGGACACCAGCATGTGTTGCATACAAACATTTCCTTTAACAAGAAATTTGTGCGCCATTTCATCATAGGGCGGATCGGGCCCTGGTTCTTGTTTATACCGTAGTGTACAGTGCAGTTCCTCTTTTGTCATAACTTTAAGTTTTTGTGTGTCTAGTTGCATGTCCTGAAGTTGAGTTTTTGCCATTATTATGAGCGACTCTGCCTCTGATTGATCAGTGAGATCTAAAGTCCAATAATAGTTTGGTTCTTTTACGCCTTGGACAACATGACAATGTTCTTCACTTAGTATTTCTGCTTTCATTTCTCCATCTGCGGTTGGATAGACAGCTATACGTAGTGCTGCCATTACGTCTCGGCCTAATAGGTTTACAGGGCAACTTGGGTCGATTAGAATCGGCTTTTTGGTTTGATTTCCTGATTCTGCGTCTGTTATAACTACAGGTTTTGTAAATCTTAACGATGTAACATGTCCTGAGGCTGATTTTACCCAAACTGTCTTAGAGGATGTTTGACAGTTTGGAAATGGTTTTGTTAGCACAGTTGAGCAGGCGCCGGTGTCACACAGAGAGTCATATTCTCGTCCATTAAAGCTTATTCCTCCCGCTGGGTCGCTCTGATCACAACCTTGTTCACCTCGTCACAGACTACACCCCTGTGGTGAATAAACAACGACCTGTGAAGAGGCGTGTGAAGCAGTGGTCGGAGGAGACCAGTGCCAGGCTCAGAGACTGCTTCGAGACAACGGACTGGGAAGCACTCTGCAGCCCCCACGGAAGTGACATCGACAGCATGACCGACTGCATCACAGACTACATCAACTTCTGTGTGGAGAACACTGTGCCCTCCAAGTGGGTACGGTGTTTTCCCAACAATAAACCCTGGGTGACCTCCGAGATTAAGGCCCTGCTGAACGAGAAGAAGAGGGTCTTTAAATCGGGGGACAAAGAGGAGCTGCGGAGAGTCCAGAGGGAACTCCGGCTGAGGATCAGGAAGGGGAAGGACAGCTACAGGAGGAAACTGGAGGAGCGTCTGGAGCAGAACAACGCCAGGGACGTCTGGAGAGGACTGCAGACCATCGCAGGCCACGGAAAAGGAGTGGGGAGGAACCCAGTAAGCGGGGACAAGGACTGGGCAGATGAACTGAATCTGTTCTTCAACAGATTTGATTCTGCCCCCCCTCCCTCTCTCACTCCCCCTGACCCCTATTCACACCTCCCCTGGCGGGCTCCCCCTTCCCCTGCTCCTCCACTCCTTAGCCCGACACCTTTTACACCTTCAACACCTAACCGCCACCCACTCACCAGTTCACAACTTAACACCTCCACACCCCCACCCCAGTCATCCTCCTCCCCCCTCTCCATAACTGATGATCATGTGAGGAGTCAACTAAAAAAGATCAAGGCAAGGAAGGCCCCAGGCCCGGACGGCATCAGCCCCAGGCTACTTAAGGACTGTGCTGACCAGCTCTGTGGTGTCGTCAGGCGCTTATTCAACCTGAGCCTGAGCCTGGAGAAGGTCCCGGCCCTGTGGAAGACCTCCTGTGTGGTCCCGGTACCAAAGACACCGCGCCCCAAGGAGCCAAACCACTTCAGGCCTGTTGCCCTGACTTCTCACCTGATGAAGACTATGGAGAGGATCATCCTGAGACACTTAAGACTGCTGGTGGGCACACAGCTGGACCCCCTGCAGTTTGCTTACCAGCCTGGGATTGGGGTGGAGGACGCAGTGATCTACCTGCTGCACAGATCACTGCTCCACCTGGAGGACAGCAGGAGCGCTGTGAGGGTCATGTTTTTTGACTTCTCCAGTGCTTTTAACACCATCCAGCCGTCACTGCTCAGAGTGAAGATGGAAAGGGTGGGAGTAGACCAACACCTGGCTGCATGGACGACAGACTACCTCACCAACAGACCACAGTTTGTGAAGCTTCAGCACTGTGTGTCTGACGTGGTGCTCTGCAGCACAGGTGCCCCTCAGGGTACGGTGCTCTCCCCCTTCCTCTTCACCCTCTACACATCGGACTTCACCCACAACACCGCCCACTGCCACATCCAGAAGTTCTCTGATGATACAGCCGTCGTTGGACGTGTTTCAGAGGGGGACGAGCTGCGGAGAGTCCAGAGGGAACTCCGGCTGAGGATCAGGAAGGGGAAGGACAGCTACAGGAGGAAACTGGAGGAGCGTCTGGAGCAGAACAACGCCAGGGACGTCTGGAGAGGACTGCAGACCATCGCAGGCCACGGAAAAGGAGTGGGGAGGAACCCAGTAAGCGGGGACAAGGACTGGGCAGATGAACTGAATCTGTTCTTCAACAGATTTGATTCTGCCCCCCCTCCCTCTCTCACTCCCCCTGACCCCTATTCACACCTCCCCTGGCGGGCTCCCCCTTCCCCTGCTCCTCCACTCCTTAGCCCGACACCTTTTACACCTTCAACACCTAACCGCCACCCACTCACCAGTTCACAACTTAACACCTCCACACCCCCACCCCAGTCATCCTCCTCCCCCCTCTCCATAACTGATGATCATGTGAGGAGTCAACTAAAAAAGATCAAGGCAAGGAAGGCCCCAGGCCCGGACGGCATCAGCCCCAGGCTACTTAAGGACTGTGCTGACCAGCTCTGTGGTGTCGTCAGGCGCTTATTCAACCTGAGCCTGAGCCTGGAGAAGGTCCCGGCCCTGTGGAAGACCTCCTGTGTGGTCCCGGTACCAAAGACACCGCGCCCCAAGGAGCCAAACCACTTCAGGCCTGTTGCCCTGACTTCTCACCTGATGAAGACTATGGAGAGGATCATCCTGAGACACTTAAGACTGCTGGTGGGCACACAGCTGGACCCCCTGCAGTTTGCTTACCAGCCTGGGATTGGGGTGGAGGACGCAGTGATCTACCTGCTGCACAGATCACTGCTCCACCTGGAGGACAGCAGGAGCGCTGTGAGGGTCATGTTTTTTGACTTCTCCAGTGCTTTTAACACCATCCAGCCGTCACTGCTCAGAGTGAAGATGGAAAGGGTGGGAGTAGACCAACACCTGGCTGCATGGACGACAGACTACCTCACCAACAGACCACAGTTTGTGAAGCTTCAGCACTGTGTGTCTGACGTGGTGCTCTGCAGCACAGGTGCCCCTCAGGGTACGGTGCTCTCCCCCTTCCTCTTCACCCTCTACACATCGGACTTCACCCACAACACCGCCCACTGCCACATCCAGAAGTTCTCTGATGATACAGCCGTCGTTGGACGTGTTTCAGAGGGGGACGATCTGGAGTACAGGACGATCATCAGGGACTTTGTCAGCTGGTGTGAGCTAAACCAGCTTCAGCTCAACACCAGCAAGACGAAGGAGATGATCGTCAACTACCAGAGGAAAACATCACACTTCACACCGGTGAACATCCAGGGATCGGACATAGAGGTGGTGCGGAGCTACAGATTCCTGGGTGTTCACCTAAACAATAAACTGGACTGGACTGACAACACCCATGCTCTCTACAAGAAGGGCCAGAGTCGTCTCCACCTGCTGAGGAGGCTGAGGTCCTTCGGAGTATGCAGAGCTCTCCTCAGGACTTTTTATGACTCTGTTGTGGCCTCAGCCATCTTGTATGCTGTGGTCTGCTGGAGAGGGAGCAGCACGGACAGGGACAGGAGCAGACTCAACAGACTTATTAGAAGAGCGAGCTCTGTCCTGGACTGTCCTCTGGACTCCACAGAGGAAGTGGGTGAGAGGAGGATGTTAGCTAAGCTGACATCCATCATGGACAACACCTCTCACCCCCTACACGACACTGTGGGGTCTCTGAGTAGCTCCTTCAGCAGCAGGCTGATACACCCACGGTGTAAGAAGGAGAGGTTCCGCAGGTCCTTCATCCCTGCTGCAGTGAGACTGTACAACACCTGCACATGACCATGTTGTAGACTCTTGTACATGTCTGTTTTCTGTTTTTATTTTGCACATTATACTCACTGCACATTATATTATACTATAAATAGTACTTTTTGTAAATATGTACGACATATGTACACTGTGTTTCCCCTCCTCCTGCTGCTGTAATAAGTGAATTTCTATGGGGATAATTTTGTCTCAAAAAGATTTGAATGCGTACAATATGATTTGAATGCGTACAATATGATTTGAATACATATGCATACATTTATAAATATCCAAATACAAAATACAAATATAAAAATGTGACATACAAATAAATAAACGAATTTGTATAAATAAATGTGGATTTGTAAATATATTTTCGAGATTTGAAAATAAATGTCCTTGACTTTGTGTGTGGAGTCAGCATTTGTGGATCCATTTTTTGCTTTTCTCGCGATGACTTAATTTTGAGACATTCCTACCGCTCACCCGATTCACAAATAAATGCCACCAGATTTGAATACAAATAGCGGTACACCCTTCACCGAACATCCAGCAGATGGCAGTGTTGTGCAACGGTGCAGACCAAGGTACTTTTTATTATTCTGTTTCTGGACATAATGGAGAGAAGCTGAAACCATAGACATATATAGAAGACTAGATACCTCGTCTGCGTTGCTGGTCAACGGAGTCGAACGTCCGCGCATGGCGGCCATCTTGGAACAGGTTGCTCACTCACCCATGTCAATAAATAACAGTGTTGGTAGTGGAACATGTACTTTTCAGATAACCATAACTTGCTCAAATTTCAACGGATTTTCAAACGGTTTGGTTTGTTATAAACATCAAAGGTGTAATTATGATACTGCATAGTTATGAATAATCATGTTACATCCTAAAAATTAGAACGTTATGAAATAGGAAATATTGAAATGTACCTATTACAAATAGAAAGGCTGCATGTTGAAATCCCCACCCTATACACAGATGTATAACACTACATACTTATTTATAATTGAGGCCTTGAGACAAATAACCACACATGTACATATTCTAATTTTCATAAATACTTTATCCACCTTTCAATTAATCTAATGCAACTCATGACAAAAAATGAACTATGAAAAATGAAGTCCCTTAAGGTATGCGTCCTTTTACATATTGGGCTAATGCCCTTTGAAAAGCACCGTTTTTTTGAGCTTCTGCCTCATGCTGTTACTCTGAAAGCTAAGTGTAGTCATCTTAGCGATGTGATTTAGCCTTATCTTAAAAAACAGGGACACAACTAATGTCAGCAGTGTATGGTTGTGGCCGTCTATGCCATCCTGTGTGTCGCTGATGTGCTCCCCAAGCACAAACACATCCTCTGACCCAATCCTCTTCCGTACAATGTACTCGACCTCCTTCAGTTTGATGGGCTGTGATCGTCTGCAGTTGGCTGAGGCCTGGCGAATGGCAGACTCTGCTTCCCTGACGACCCTCACTGTTCCCTCTGACGGAATCACGAGGCCTCCGTTGTTTCTCAGAGAAAGTAGGTGGTAGCTCTGGTCCTTGATGGCAGATGCAGCGTCTGTCACCAGGCTGGCACGGCAGACATCACAGGCCAGCTGCTTCAGAGCCCGTAGCACAACAAACCCTAAGATTTGAGTTAGTATAACAATAGCATGACTAGAAATACTACTAATAATACATCGTTAATAAATTAATAAGTATTGTTTTCCCACAGATTTGACTATTGGTTACAGGCAAAATCAGCTTTCAGTCAGCCTTTACCTGAAATGTACACAAGAGCGTTGTCCACAAGACCACTGAAGCGGATGGGAAGATCTCCTCCTGCTGCAGAGGACATATCTACAGCTGACAGGCTTGTAAACCATTTATTTCTAACATACGGTTCCTTTAAATTATTGTTGGTCACACAGACACATACCCTTTGAAGATGAGCTGGGAGGTTGAAAATGGTTGGCACAACACCATCTCTAAGCCGGACAATCTTCCCCGTCCTGTCGAAGTCCTCGCTCCTAAAGTGCTCACTACAGAGCAGTGTCCTTTCACAAAAAGTCCACCATTACTAACAGAAATTATACTGTAAGATGTTTAACAAACCATAACAAACCAACACATAATGAAAACTTCGGTTGAAAAGAAAAACCTTTTGCTTGTCTCTTCCATGTAAAATTACTGGGTGCTAGCTAGTAGCCTAGCCATGATACACACCTTTGACTAAGCTGCACGATCAAGTTGTTTTTTGAAGAGAAAAGCAGCGGTTTTAACATGTTCAAGCACCCGGGACTATAACCATGCTAATGACGTCTTTAAGAAACAAAACCATTTGTACATCCGTTAAAATTTCTGCGAGTTATATATTAAAGCTTGCACTGATCACGGACCTTACCTCATTGGTTTACCTCAGGTTCCACTTCTGCCCGCCAGAAAGCTTTACTGTTCCAAGATGGCCGACCTGTGAGGACGTTCTACGCCCCGCCTTAATGTATCTAGTCTTCTATATATGTCTATGGCTGAAACCAGAAACAAGTGTTTTTTTCGTTTTTGATAAAAAACGAAAAAACGCATCTGCCTCTACAGGTTAGCGGCATGTGCCTCAGATAGTGGTATTTAGTAGTGGCATTTCCGGGAAATGCCACTACTAGATGCCGATGCCACGAATTGAGCCAGTGTGCACGTCGCAGGTCCACACACAGGACAGTCTGTGCAAAGCGTCAGTCAATTGAAAACCGGACATTTTCATGAACCTATAAAGAAAAAAATCCTCAGGAGCCCCAGACAGGACGTAAAAATGTCCGGCCAAAAGAGGACGTTTGGTCACTCTTTAATAAAGAAATAACTTTGTCAAACGTAAGAACTTTTATTTTGAAGAGTACCGGGCAAAGAAGCGTACGAGCCCCGCCCACCACTAAAACGGAATATGGTAGTGGAAATTTTGTTTTTGGTGATTGGAACAGAAAACGAGAAATTGAGCCGAATTTTCGTTTTTTCGTTTTTTATCAAAAACGAAAAAACGAAAACACTCGTTTCTGGTTTCAGCTTCTCTCCATTATGTCCAGAAACAGAATAATAAAAAGTACCTTGGTCTGCACCGTTGCACAACACTGCCATCTGCTGGATGTTCGGTGAAGGGTGTACCGCTATTTGTATTCAAATCTGGTGGCATTTATTTGTGAATCGTGGTGAGCGGTAGGAATGTCTCAAAATTAAGTCATCGCGAGAAAAGCAAAAAATGGATCCACAAAAGCAAAAAATGGATCCACAAAAGCAAAAAATGGATCCACAAATGCTGACTCCACACACAAAGTCAAGGACATTTATTTTCAAATCTCGAAAATATATTTACAAATCCACATTTATTTATACAAATTCGTTTATTTATTTGTATGTCACTTTTTTATATTTGTATTTTGTATTTGGATATTTATAAATGTATGCATATGTATTCAAATCATATTGTACGCATTCAAATCATATTGTACGCATTCAAATCATATTGTACGCATTCAAATCTTTTTGAGACAAAATTATCCCCATAAATTTCCCCGTTGTGGGATCAATAAAGTATTATCGTATCGTATCGTAGTTGGAGCTGACTTATTTTGTTGTGATTTTAGCAGTACTTCTATATTTATGTGAACCTTGTCATCTTCGGAGGGCTCATTTTTTTCTGACAGCATGTCCGTATTTTTTGGTTGTCCTGTCTGTGTGTGCTCAACTTCAGTTTCACTGACTAGTCATGCGTCATCTCGTTGTGAATCATTGAATTTGCAATCTCTTGCCAGATGTCCTGGTTTATGACATTTATAGCAGTTGTTTTCGCGCATATCTTTCTCCTTCTGGGTCTCACGGTGGTTATCACGGTTCTGCTGATATCTTCCACCTCCTCTGCCCCTGCCTTTACCTTTATCTCTGTTTTGTCCTCCTCGTCTCCCCCCGTATGCTCTGCCCTGATAAGCAACTGTAACTGTTCCTGCTGCTTCATCTACTGTGAAGGTCGCGCGCTTGTTTTTTTCCTTGATAATGCTGTCTGCATGCATTGCCTGTTCTACTGCCTGAGCTACGGATCCAGTATTCTTGTGGACCCATGTTTTATCTATTCTCGATTTAATTTCGGGCTTTAGACCTCGCAAGAAATGCATTTTTAATTGCTGTTGGTAGGGGCTATTTGCGTCGTTATTGGGTTGAATGCCAGAGTTAGCCTGGAACACTACTTCCAGTCGGTACCTGTAGTCAGCAGGACTTTCGTCCTCCTTTTGTTGTGTTTCACCTATTTTTGAGTAGTCCACTCGTGGGGGCCACATCGCTCGTACACGGTCATATAGGGCATTCAGTGCTAGTTGTAAGTCGTTGTCACCGTTAGGTCTTGGGCCTCCGTTTGCGTCTGACCCGTTGAAGTCTCCTGATACTCTACACCAGTCATTTTTTAACACATCTCTCAGACAGTCGTATATTTCGTGTCCGTTCAGCATGTAGCTGTCACATACACCGCGCATTTCTCTGATAAACTCTTCAGCACTTCCACCTTGAGCGCTAGGACGCACTATATCAGAGGTGGCTTTTTTTCTGTCATGTGCACTCCACGGGCGATAGACCAGCATGGTGGGGTTCGGGTCCAACTGCCTGTCCTCACCCATGGCTTGGATGTGCCATTTTCATTGTCACTGGCGTCATCACTACCATGGTCACTATTATTCAGACCTGGTCTGAATCTTTCTTCATGGTTAGTCAGCATCTTTACAGGATACACGCCTTTTTTAGCTGGTTTTGTGGAATATGGAGGAGGGTCATAATTTATGCTGGTCGACCATGAATTGCGATGCTTCGCCTTCTTTTCCTCTTCCACGCATCTTTTCTTTTCCTCTAATTCATCTCTTCTTTGTTTAGTGAGTTGTTTTTTTCGTTCTCCTTCAGTTCTTAGTGAGTCAGCCTTGTGGATATGTGTGTGTGTGTCAAGGTGTGTGTGTGTGTGAGAGGCCGCAGCTGCACCTCCTCCCTCTTCCTCTTCTCTCACTCCTAAATTCTTTCTGCGACCTTGAGTCTCATCGTCTGGTTTTACATCAACACTTAGCGCAGCGAGTTTTTTTTGTTGTGCCTTTTGCAGTTTTTTCTGCTCTCTTTTATTCCTTTCTCCATCTCTACGTTTACTTTCTTTTAACCACTCGTCACTTATTCGGTATTCTTTTATTTTATTTTATTTTTTTCTTCCCGAGCATTTGTTAATGTCCACTTTTAGATCGACTTGCAACTTTAACAGTTCGCTCGTTTGAAACTTTCCTTCAAATCCATATTTCTTCTTCCATTTTAACACAACTTTCCCACTTCCTGGGAACTTGTGTTCCATCCACCTACTGTCCTCCGTATGCTCCACACTGTTTTTGTTCCCCATTACAACCCTTTTTCCCAGACGTACAACTTTATATTTTCGTACTAGTACCACACTTTTTAGGTATACATATATAACTATTCCTGTTTGTGGAAAAGTTTCTCACACATGAAGTGACAGGAGTGAAGTTCCTCTCCCAAGCTTCTACATCGACTAATACGATGCGGGGAAAGCTTACTCAAGTCACCGTGTGTACGTGGATTTTCCACAAATAAAATAACAACAGAGTAGAGAGGGAAATCCTAGTCCCTTTTAATCACTCTTACTCTTTCATTCACACTTTCCCATACACACTAAGGGTCCATACGTTCACCCTTTCTGAATCACTGACTGGATTCACGGGAGATTCAGTATCTCGATCTCTACCGATTTTGGCCAATTGACTTTCTGTTACGGTCAAAGTCTTAACACCAATCACTCCCTTTATGTGTCTGATACTCACCTCCGGACTCTCTGTAGTTCGGATGATTGAACAGGGATCCCCGGAGATCCGGTTCTAAGCCTGGCCCGAATCCGAATTCACGGTCCGGGACTTATCAGTCACCTGGTGACTGGCCGTCGACGGTCTGCAGGTCGGAGAGCTCCTCGTCAGGTTCCCTGATCAACCATCCGGCTCGAAGGACCAAGAATTATGAGAGGAGTTTAGCAACTTACTCGACACCTGTGAGAGACCAGAACAAATGAGAGTCAGACACGAGAGCTTTACTTTGTACAAAGGGCACCCTGCCACTGCAACATCTAAGCTACAGATAGCAGAGAGGCGCAGGGCAGTTCCTTGTTCCTTTATTTATAGAAGTTTACATGACATGTGACTGGAGAGGGGCAGTCCCTGTTCCAGTAAAATAAAACATTTGATTCATCATGAGTACAGTGTAGTAAGATGAGTACAGTGTAGTAAGACTACTGATGCTGGGACATGTGACATTCTTTTAGCCTTCTAACAGCTTTGTTGTTTAAAAATGAATAGGAACATGTTTTCTTTGAATTATTCAAGGTCTGAATACACTGCATCTTTTTTTGTTATTTTTACCAGTTGTCAATTTCTACAAATAAATGCTCTAAATGGCAATATTTTAATTTGAAATTTGGAGGAAATGTTGTCATCACTTGAAAGAAAAATACCTATAAATAGTAAAACCAGAAAAACTGATAATTTTGTAGTAGTCTAAGTTGCTCCACTATCTACCAAAATTTAAACGGTATTTCCATTAACTTGAACGGGCATTATCGGGTCTTCAGCGGGATTACTAGAAAGTTGAATAGTTGCAGCTTGAATATGAAATGGTTGTTCTGATCCCACCCCTCCATGGCCTCCCTATGCTTGATTGTAATATGTTGGCGTGTAAGCAGCTTGTGTGGGTGGGGCTGGAAGAGCAGGAAATGACGTAGTAGCTTGTGGAGCGGGTAGAGCCGGAAATGATGTAGCGGCTTGTTGTTGGTTCTGGTTATTGGATTTATTCCGACGACGGCGACCACTCTTACACTCTTTAGCCCAATGTCCCGCTGCACCGCATTTGTTTCCACGTTTCGGATTATCCCTGTTTTTGTTATTGTTTTGACCACCCTGTTGTTGTACATACTGCATCATTTGTTTTGAGCTGGGAGCATTATTACCAGCGAAGAAAACATCGTTCCTATGCATAGCCATTATTTTGTTTATAGTTGACTTTGAGTCAAGGACTGATAGTTTGTAAGCGGCTTGAACATTCGGTCTTAGATTTTGCACAAAAATTTGCACCATGAGACATTCATGTTCATCTCGCTTTATTCCAGCTTTAATAGCCCATGTTTGTATGAATCAGGGAAAACAAACTCATCTTAACACAAGATCCACTCAGTTCTACAAGTGAACTGGATTAAGTGTTTTTTTCTGGTATTCTTCCATGAACTCAGAAGTCCATGGTTTTCAAACTGCTGTGTTGTCAATCATTATTTTTACAAGCATTTATTAAAGATGTCTGTGACACTTCAGAGGCAGGGGCAAAGTTGTTTTCCTATGTGCCTCTGTGTTTCTGGTCTGCCTAATCGAGTGTAACATCAGATTTAGGCATTTATGTAGTAGTGTAAACAAAGTGTGCTTTTAAGTAGAGCCAGTTTGATTTTTTTAGCTTGACATATACAGTTATTTCTATTATTATTTGAGCACAAACTGCACAATTATCGATTCATAATGAGCACCATGATTGGAGTTGAAGTTGATTCTGAGTTGATTTAAAGTGTGTGAAACATATTCTTTAGGTTGAAACATGTGTTAATTAAGTTTAAAGAAGATTGTACCACACCAAAATAGTATGCGATGATTGTTACAATACTTAACTTCAAACACTTGAAACATTTTTTCTTTGCAGTAGAAATAATCCTATGACAATTTAAGTAAAAAGGTTACTTTTAAATGAAGTTGAACAGAGCTAAACTTTAACAGTATAATCCTCGAAGAGGGAGAGCAGAGATGTTGTTTTGTTTTGGCTTTACAATCTGCACTTCCTCGTCACTAAAGTCTGTGTAAGGCTCCTCCTCTCTGGGTCTGGCTCCGTCTCCTTCTAAATCTGATTCATTAGACTGTCTGCTGTCTTCCTTCTCCTGTCTGTGCATAATCTTGACTTTCCTTTCTAATTCACTACTGTAGCTGCCATTAGGATAAACTCATCATCTGCTTTAGTTTGTGATGTGCTTGGTTGTTCATCTATCTCAGCATTGCAAGAGGGCTTTGTATTTGAAAGTTGTCCAAAAACAGAGATCGCTTTTTCATTGTTTTGTTGTTCCGGCAGTGTTATCCCGACCTCGGCTAAAATATTTAACAAATCACGAGGAGTGGGAATCTTGGCTTGGCGCTTTGCCCAGCCATACATCATAGCTTTTGCACAATTTTCCAAATTATCAACATGTCGCTGCTTTATCTTAGCCATCTCTAAAGCTCTAGTTTGAAACTTAGCTTCTAGTACAGGCATATGAGAGGCAGTAACACACTTAGAAGTCAGATCAATCATCTTTCTTAAATCATCCGGTCCAATCTCGCAGCTTTAGTCATGCACTCTCACACCACATCTTTCTTGGGCCACAGTCAACCACACTTGGATACACTCATTCATGTATCTGAAGTCCCAGGATGGATTTCCAACACTAGAGTTAACATTCATCTCAGCCATTTGCAGCTTCTCTCTCTCGAATGCTCCATCATACGGCCACATGCCATTCGTACATTCACACATAAGAGAAGTGAACGGAAACACAAAATCCCATCCTTTCAGTCTACCGATGAGTCCAGCTGGCACATGCTGCGAAAACATTGCTTTAAATTGTGATATCTGGTCAGATGTGTATGTGTGTGTGCCTGCTCCGGCATGCTGCGTATCAATGACAGGTTGACCATCTAACTTCACATTAGTTCTTTGATCTTTTACAGAAAGATGTTTTGTCTTTGATTTAGCTTTTGCTGAATCAGTTTGCATGATTTCAGGTTTGTCTACTGCTTTGGACAGATCATTACCCATTTTCGCTTGCGCAGTAGGACATTACACATACAGACAAACAGATTTCAAACCACAATACAGCAGCATTAAAGGTCAGTCTCCACACTTTTCTAACTGCAGCAGTGGTGATCTGAGGTGAAAGGAGGAAAAATGTACTTCTTTTTCTCTCCCAGTGTATACACATTTAAAACCAACGTTTCCCAAAGGACACAGAGCAGATCCCCGATCTTGATTCAAACGAGGGTGTATTTAAACTCCCCCGAAAATGTCTTTTCTATAGTTTAAACCTCAGGTGGGTCTCTCTGTGCCGAGTGCAGCCCGAAACTGCCCCGGAAACAAACAGCCACGTAGTGGCAATGCAGTGGGTCATAAACCCAACCTGCCCCCCTTCAGATCCACACACTGTACACTGCTCTGTAATCAATTATTGTTACAGCTCCATTTATTTTTTAAAATCGTTTTTTACACCATTGTCAGCTTTCTTGATTTCTCACGTTAAATCAATATGCCGAATTGAACATCTAACTGGGATGTTTGTATGACACATACGTTCCAAACAACGCCAGAGGTTTCAGCCAGGACATTGTCCCCAAGACACTGAAGCTCCTGACCCCCTGGTGGGTCTTAGATGTTTTTATATTCCAGGCAGATTAAATAAGCACATAGTGACGCCAATTGTTGTGGAGAAATTGCTGAAGTCAAAGGTCAATGGTGAGGTCAGGAGGGAAGAAAGTGTTCAGGAGCCTCTGATGTCTTATGCTGTATCATTTATTGACGCTTGGCCAAGGAGAACTAGAGACACTCTCAAAGTACATCTGAAGTGCTTGAGTCGGTCTCGCATTCTGACGAACTTGTGATGGTGCATATACTTTAAACCCAAAGATCACACCCCAAATACTATACGCCCCAGAATTAGTAAAAGAGAATGTCTTTACTCTTGGAGGTGTTATTGTCAACACATCCTAGTCTGGAGACACAGATGTCCGCTTACGCAGATTGGAACGGCAACAACAAGCTATCTATTATGACTAGGAAGGCAGCAACAGGTCTCTTCGACCCTGGCCACCACAGTGAGATATGGTGGCACCTAGTCATAAGACAAACAGTTAATACTGTCGTGGATCACAAAGTTCACACGTGGCCTCGTGTAACCTAAAAAGAGAAAATTCCATAACAGATAGATAGAAAACCTGTTTCAAGACCTCCAAGTAAGCATTCACACACTCTCTGATCACAGTTGTAACATGTTTATTCACATTCATTTCAATGTCTAAGTACAGCAACATCACCAAGATAATATTTTGTCAGAACATACGTGGTGTTTTTGAAACTGACAGGGTAATATGATGTATGATCCACTAGCTTTTCAGCATCGATTAACTCTGTTGCTTGAGCAAGATAGGGCAGGGGTTGTCACGTACATCTACTGGTGACAAAGGAAAACTCTGCATGGCTGAATTGAACATGTCCAACTCCATCTGTCCTGACAGAACAAGGTATTTTAACACACACTTAATTTCCATGGGTGCAAAACCCTCAAGAATGATGTGCATTATGTCCTGTGGAGTTTGCCGAATGAGGTCAAAGGTTGGAAAATCAACCAGCTTGCTCCTTCTGTTTATACCATAGGTGGTTTTGAGGGCTGATTTCAAGAAGTCTGTGCTGGCCTTTTCTATTTCACGGCACTGTTGAATATGTTTTTCCATTGTCCTTTTTGTAAAGCTCTCTTCATTAAAATTAATTTGCATTTCCTCAAAGGTACATTCACAATGCCTACACTTACTGTATGCAAAACCAACTCCAACCAAGCTCATGCTGCGCAAGTGTGTCACCACACACTGAAACTACAGCACCAAATAACTCAAATCCATCACTCTGTGTTTGGATTGTGACACTATTATACAGCAACTTTAAATCTTCATTAATTCTTTGTAATACAAAATCAACACCACACTTGTCAATATCATCAGCTTTTGCTATAGGAGGAGCCTGATTGCAGCCAGCTACGACCTAAACTTGGGGTTTATGATTCCTAAAGTATAATAAACCATCAGTAATTTATTTACTGAAGCATGTGACCCGAGAGGATTGCAGATCTCTATTTCATCAATTGTCTAATGTTGTCAGTACTTCCTCTTGTAGCTGCTCCAAGCTGTCTGAATGTCTTTCAAAGATCCTCTTCATTGTGTCCCTCAAGGTGCTCAGAAGAGTAGTTTGATATTGCTGGACTTCAGAAACAATGTTGTTGACGCTCCTCTGAAACACAGTCAAGAATAAAGTGTAAGATACATGATGCCATTGTTAAGACTCATTTGAAGATAGATCATACCAAAATGGTCACTGTCCTTGAACAATGTGGAGCATTTGCATATTCAAAATGACATCAAAATATGTCTCCCTTGTTGCTTGTAGTTACTGGAAAATGCTAACACTAATACTAATTGCATCCTAATAGCACCAGCATTACAACAATTAAAGCTAACATTAAGTTTAGAAAAATATTGAAATTGAGGATAAATATGGGGCTGTTGCACCAAAAACAACGTATGCAACTTTTAAAGTGATGATTATAAATGTTTACTCCTTATGTAAGCAACAAACCAACGTATGTATTTTTATAATGCTGATTGTTTACAGCTACTAATGTTTGTAACACTGTTACTGTGATAAATATTGAAATATTTATATTTAACATTTAATCTGTGTCTATAATAACCAGATCCTGAAATGTAGATGTGACATGAGGGTTTCTAAATAAAGAGCACTAACGTGTGCATTACACATGAACATATATACATACATATAGTGCACACACAGACACAGACACACACACACACACATATATATATATATACACATATATGTATGTATGTATATGTGTATATATATATATATATATATATATATATATATATATATATATATATATATATATATATATATATATATATATATATATGTGTGTGTGTGTGTGTGTGTGTGTGTGTATGTATATATATATGTGTATGTGTGTGTGTGTGTACACATATATATATACACACACACACACACACACAAACACACACACAAATATATTTTATAGACACAGATTAAATGTTAAATTTCAGTATTTCAATATTTATCATCACAGTAACAGTGTTACACACATTAGTAGCTGGTAGCTGTAAACACTCAGCATTAGAGAAATACATAAGTTGGTTTGGTGCTTACATAAGGAGTAAACATTTATAATCATCACTTTAAAAGTTACATACGTTGTTTTTGGTGCCTGTTTGTTTCCCAGATATATTAGTGTGTGTGAATGGGTGTGTAAGAGGCATTAACTTAAAGGCGCTTTATGAAGTTCAGTCCATTTCCTTGTATTAGTTTACCGGCAGATCTGCCCGAAACAATATGGCGGCGCCGTTTACGTACGATTCAGCGCTGAATGCTGCGTCTATGTATATATGTCTATGGTCGGGACTAGATTCTGCTGCGGTAAGTAGAAAATAACGTTATAAAAATTATAAAGTTATAGATTTTACAATTACGTTACAGTTTTACCCTTCACATTTACTCCACTCATCGCGAAAACTGCGGCCGTATCAATGAATAAATCGGCCTCTTCAATCTGAAATCCAGCTCGCTAATTTAGCTAATGTTAGATGACTTTGCAGGTTTGGCGCTACAACATGGTTAGAAATGTTTTCTTGTGCTTTTCTCCTGCGACTAATTAAAAACGTTGTTGATTTTTATCATGTGCTCTATGAATGTGGATATATTGAAAGCAACAGTAACGTGCTAGAAGGGTGCTAATACACATGAAGCAAGCAGGTGAGCGCAGCTCTGTGTGGATGAGAGGGAGGCCTGGTTAGCTAGGTGTGCTGAGCACGCTCTGTAAAAAAAGAAAATCATCGTGTTTTATTGATTTGACATGTGTTGTGGTGATTCAAACCACCCCGAATTCTGTAGACCTGATGTAGAGAAGAGAGATGTTTAGTTTAAAGAAGACAAAGACGAGTACTTCAGTTTCACCTGTTTCAAGAGGGAGAAGGCAGCTTTCAGTTCTTACAGACCCCGCGGTCTGTACACCTTCACGCTCTGCTGAGTTCTGGGGCTCTCTGGCTCCGGCTCGTTTTATTAATTCACACAAACGGACATACATCACACAGTCTAGGGCGTTTACATATTTGTTATTATCTTCATATTCTAAGATGTACATAATGGTGTTAAAAAATCTCAGTTCACTTGCCCAAGCAGTTTTTTCAGTTTTTTTGTATACCCTGAAGAAACTTCTGTTTTTTGTTTTCTTCTCCAGCCAACAGAAGAGCCGGCCATCTACCTCCAGAAGAGAACACTCTTCAGCCCTGTTTTGGTCTTTGATGGGTCCCGCTGTCTTCTGGCAATTGGAAACACTCCTGTCACTACATTTGCCAAAGAAGAACTTGGTGAAGGTTTGCTGTATCTGATGGGTTATTACTACACCCTGCATTTCACCTATTATAGGGGGGGGTGTCTCTTCTCTCTGTCATTCAGACAGAATTCTTACAGGACAGTATCCACGAGCGAGACACCATAGGCTGGTACAAAAGAGCCATGGCAGAGTGGAATGCTTTCATTAATTAAATAGAGCTGTTCAGGCTTGGAGGGGGGTGTACAAAACTCAAGCCCCTGTGTTTTTTTGAAGTTTTACACATACTAAAGACTTGCTGTCTATTTTTGTTTATGAAAAGTATTTTTTTGTCTCATATTTAAAATGTTATCAAAGATAATGAGGTTATAGCCTCTGTTACCTCTGAGTGTTTCAGAAGTACTTTTTTTGTGTTTATTTTTGCAAACATTATGTTAGAATGATTGTAATTACTGTAAGGAATCCAGCTATTCTGCAAGCACTTCAAATAAATGTTGTTAACAATATTCTCTGTGTATGATTTTAAATGTATTGATTTAAGATAAAAGCTAATCATAACTCTTGAATTAAGAAGAATCATCTTGTTAAGTTGCTCTTGATTTAGGTTTTTTTCACTCGATTTAAGTAAGAAACAAAAATTGAAATAAGAATTGAAAAGCTAGTTCTGAGATTATTTAGCTTGCATACAGTACTTGGAATGAGTGTTTCACCCCTTTTTAAAAGATATTTCTCACTTGCTTATTTTTTCTTGTTTTAAGAAATCTTACCAAGTGTGATTATCTTACTGCACTGGCAGAATTTTTCACTTAATTTTAGTCTATAGATGTCTAAAGATGCCCATGTACAGACACCAACTCCTCAGCGTGACTGGAGAAATCCTGTGCATTGATGGTACTAGAAAAGTATGTATAAAGTACTTCTGATCATATGGAACAGGACAGACTGTTAATAAACACCATGAATGTTCTGCTTTGTTTTCATAGGTCCTCAAGAAGATATATGGCGATGGCCAGGGCACCATGCAGTACGTCACCAGTGTGCTGAACGAGTGGGGCCAGTTTGTGACGACAGCAGTGGTGGCAGCAGCAGCAGCTGAGTCTGATGGGTGCTACGCGCGCATGGCGAGAGGTCTCATTGCCAGGTTTCGACGTGCCAATGCGCCAATGCTCCTGCGCAAAAACTTTTGCAAGAATACTGGGTGAAGACGGGTACTGTGGTCATTTACATAGTTTTCTCTGGTCTCAAACTTGAGAGTGATTAACAGTAGCCCCAGTCTGTTAAAATCAAAGGCCCGTCCAAATCTAAAGACCGCGAATATCAACCCAGTCTGTTGGGTCAACATATTTAACCCAACCTTGGGTAAAAACAACCCAATCAGGTCAAAATCCACAGCTACCCAGCAGATGGGTTATGAAAATAACCCAGCATTTTTTAGTGTGTATGCGTTACAGGAGACTGCTTTGGTGATTGAGTCCATCATTGCCGAGTTCAGGGGACCAGCAGGCCTTGACATCGATGGAATCCACCTGTTCAAGTCGACAGAGGCAGTTGATGCTCACTGGACAATTGCGAGCAAGCATCTCTGTTGCATGCAGGTGGGTTAATGTCTTTGCAGTCATCGTGTTTCATTATAAAACCGTTCAAACTTCTATAGCAACATTTTAAAGGACACAATAATAAATAAGGACCTTGTAATATGTTGTGCTTTACAGGATCCCCCTGGCGTACAGCTGTATGTTTCTGTGAAGGTGGTGGTGCTGAATAGCGCTTGGCTGAACAAGTACAGGTGAGGCAGTAATTATCTGGAGGGGTTGCACGCACACCTGTTCAATGCCATTCCTTCACAGAGATTTGGGATTATGCCATTCCAAGTAAGTAATTAAAATATAATATTTATACATATAAAGCTTTCTTAGAGACACAGGTCGATATAACACATCATACATTATAATAATAAAAAAAACACTTTGATATAGCATAGTTTCAATGATACGTTTTATTTCACAGCTTTAGTCATCACTTCTAAGCCCGTACAATAACAGTCAAAATGGTCATGTGTTTCAGGTATACTTGATAACCTTTGCTGTGCAGTATGCCATGTGCCAGTCCACCAGCTTCACTGCTAGGGACTACTATGTGCAGAAAGTTACAGTACTTAATCACACACTTCAACAGTAGTAGTACCCATGAAGCAAGGTTATCCTTAGTAATCCATAGTTTTTCATGCATAGTCTAGGAATGATAATGAACATAGTATAAAGTTAACTTTTAAAGCATGAAGCCAAGAAACCATGCATATTATTGAAGGAATCCACAGGTGGTGGTTGTAACTACACAGACACGTTTGTGATCAATACAATTATATGTTTGCAGTTGAGGAAAGGAGGTCACGTGAGGAAGAGTCGGAGGAGTCGGCTGAACAAGAACAGGGTGAAGATGAAGAGATGGCAGACGAGGGTCTTGGCATGTCTTCAGAGTCAGAGGAGGATCCTATTGACAGCGTCTGTAGGAAGCATGCTGTCCTCACCCAGGCAGAACAGGTGGAGGAGGAGGATAGTCCTGCTCTGCAAGATGTGCTCATGAGCCAGAGACATCTGCATCTGCCAGAAATAGAGGAATGGAGGCACTGGCAGACAACAGCGACCTTCACCTAGTGCCAGTGGACCTCAGGCAGAAGATCACCACCACCGCCAGCTCTCTGCACGAGCACGACAAGACCGCCGCTCGATTCGTTAAACAGTACGAATCCAGGTAGGGCTACACACTGTTTGGTCGGTGCCTTGGGGCTGACTCACCCGAGACCAGAGCAGCCCAGAAGACCAAGTTTGGTTGGATGAAGTACCCTCAGGTGGCACAGGTGACGGAGGGCAGTCGTCTGCTCTACCTCCTCCTCAAAATGCTCAAAAACCGAGCGCCGGCCAATCAGCTCTCCTCCCCCAGCAAGGTCACAGCTTCTCTGAAGGGGCAGTATAAATGGATTGTAGACCGACTCTGAGACGATCCCATCCTTGGCGGTTAGGGTTAGGGTTCTTGACCTTCACTGCAAAGGAGGAGAAAAAAGAACAACTACAGGGCAACAGTAATGCCAAAGGTAACGTCTCACCTGAAAGTGCTGTCGGAGACACTGTTTCCAGAGGCTCCTGTGCTGCTAACATCCCTACTACTACCAGATCGACCTCAAGTACAGTACCAGCACCTTCATCACAAGGCTGGAAAAAGGCGTGGTGAGAAGCAGAGGTAAGTTGTCATAAGCACTTCATTTTACCTGTCAGCTGTGAAAAGCAATTAGCACACGTCATATACTCATCATCACGTGTGTGTTTTATATTTCTAGGTTATTTGTTGAAGAGCCAGAACCAACTCCTGTGGACCGGCCCATTCTGCCAAAGCCTACCTCGTCCACCTACGAACCACCCGCGGTGTCGGCAGCACCCGTACTCCTGGTTCTTCCTGCACAGCCACAGGCTCCCTCCATCATATTTCATGGACCATCATGCAGTCAGAGCTTTGTACCTGTAGCAAATCCCCCTGCACCAACAATAAAGCCCTACATGCCAAATAAGTCCTTGCAGCCATGTGGGGCTTGCCATGTGCATCAGTGTGGTGGAAAGTGTAAGAGGTACACACCCTCCAAGGACAAAGCAGCTGGAAGCATCCAGAAAATCTTTTCCTATTGCCCATCAACTAGGAAATCCACCACCTCTGAATTTGAAGATGTTGTTTATGACAGTTTTAAACACTACAAAAGTGTGGTGGATGTACAGTTGGAAAAGAGGAAAAACAATTAAATACCTGTGACTTACCTGTGTGATGCCACTTCTCCTGTGCCATCTGTAAGAGACAGAGAAAAAGGGCTTGTTTGTTTGAGTGTTTCATATTATATTAAAGTGTTCCAAAGTGTTTTAGCAAGTAGAGCTATACAGTCAGTTTATTTATATAGTTTTAAAAAATGCACTTGTTCTTGTCTTTTTTTATTATTTATATTGTTGTTAAAAATGCACTTTGTAGTATTTCTTTCATACAAACAGGTCTATATCAGGTCTATTTCCAATATCCTCCAAAATCGAACCTGTTTCAATCTTACACCATCAGTTTACATACCCTTTATTGTTAGTTTATGTTCAGTTAATCTGTATTTTTGTCATACATGTGCTGTGTGTATGTCTTTGTCAGCTTCATGTCTTTGTGATGTTTGTATGTCTTTGTCAGGTCCATATTTAACTAAATGTTTGCAAATGTTAGTAAATGGTGGTCTCTCGTCTTGTCTCGTCATCTCACTCGTGGCCTGAACCTTGTCATGGTGAGTGAGCTTTAAAACTAATCAGGTCTTGTCTACTTGTATTTGTCTGTCATAAAAATCATGTATCTGTGCCACATGGAATTTGAGTGCATATGTAGTAAATGGAAAATGTTCATGTTGAAACCTTTACATTGGGTTCTTTGCACATTTTGAATGCATTTTAAACACCAAACACATTCTGGTTAAAGAATAAAATAATATAAATAAAAGTGTTTCAAGTGTTTGGAGTCTCTGTATGCTTGGGTTTCAGGAAAAAAAGAGGAGGGTGGGACATGTCAAAAATGATTGTAGGTCAAACACCTAGGGTAGAAGCACTAAGAAAATAGTTTTACCAACATCCAATTTATTAGGCTAATCATGGGCTTCATGGTAAGTAGGATGGTGGGGCCTATCTCATGTACGCCAAACGTGGTCTGACGTCTCCAAGTCAGACGTGAGAAACAGCCCTGAGAAGTGTCATTTTGATAAATAAATCATCACAAAACGCAAGGATTCCGTTTGGACATTCATCTTCTTTTGCCTGCGTTAAACCACATCCCCATGGTGCATCAGTGGCCTTTTGATTTTGTTTGGTTTAAAGTTTAATTAGTTTTTTATCGGACAAATGGCCACTACAATCAAGTAAAAAACCCGGCTTTGGATTTAAAGGAAGGATCTTTCATCATGGGACAGATTGGACCTTTTTGGATTATGGACTGACGAATCAGCATGGATTGTTTTGTTCAACACGTTTTGTAACATCTTCAACATCAGCGGGACACGGCTTGTGGCTCAGATAAGCAAAAATGCTGCTCAGCCTATCCCCACAAGAAACTTGTATGTATACTACTGCTGTATTGGACAACAGCCAAACAAAGATTTCGGAAGTTAGTATTTCATGTCAAATCGGAAAAGTTTAAACGGCGCTAAATAGTTGGCGCTAATAGTACGTCAACATTGTGCACACTTTACGCATAGCTCTTGGCAGCTTAATTCATAAAATTGCTTAGTGTGTGGTGCTGTGAGTGTGATGAACTGGATCTGATCAGCCAATAATTCAATTGTTTTTGCTTTGTTTTGTCCATTTTGGATTTTGATTGCTGCACAACAAGCAGTTTTGGAAAACTCAAAATGTCTCAAAATGTGAATACTTCAAGGCAAAGATGAAAAAGTTGAATGATTTCACTGAAACGGTAAAACTGGCTTTCCGAACTGGATCATCCATATGTGAATTAAAATGTTGAATCTCCTGATGATCAAGGTGTCACTGATGAAATAAATCCTGATGATAGCGCTTCCAATGTGTGAAGTGTAAAGATAAACTCTGTAAAACCACACTGCCAGTTATCATGGACACCCTCGACCGCATCAGCTTGCATTAAAGCCCAGGCTGAAAAGGCAGCGCTGATGCAGCACCTTGCTGCGCTAAAAAGGAAACATTTAATCGAAGATAAAGAAGAAAAACTGAAGAGAGAAAAGGAACAACTGGCTGCAACAAGTGAAATCCTGATGCTAACATGTTTGTACCAGTAACCTTGGATAAAAAGGTGAATGTTACTGATGTGCCTGTCGTACCTCAACCACAAGCTGTTATGCCTAAAAAAAGCAGAGAAACACAAAGGGATGGGACGTTTTTGGATTTTGGTCAATCAGTTCAATTTGCATCGGCTGCTGATCAAGATCAAGCATACTGTTTGATCACAGTTGTCTTACTTTATAAAAGTGCTCCATTTCATTTGCTCGGGTCAACTCAGTGGCTCAGATGCACTCTATGTCTGTAAGTTCTCCAGTATGCTGGCATGCTTTAGGATAAACACACACCACCACAGCAAACATCTGAGCTGGACTCAGTGACTTCTTTGAGAATACCTAGAAAAAAACATGAACAAATATTTATATTATCAGACTGTATCATAAACAAGGACAAAAAAGCAAATCTCCAAACACCAATGTCCACCAAACTCATGACGTAAAACACTACATAGAATTCACTGGGCAAAAGATGTTTAAAATGTGATTTCGGGAACTGATTATAAAGAGTCTAGACCTGCTCTGTGTGAAAAGTGTCATTAAATAATCTTTGTTAGATATGGCACTATATAAATAAAATTGAATTGAATTGAAGTGAATCTAGGGATTCAGAATGTGATTGTTGCAGGTTTTGCCCAGCAGGTGGCAGCAAACACCACACAATGATGGCAGGTTAGGCAACGTTTAGAACTGTTCATCTTTATGCCATTTTATTGGGAGCTGTGTTTGATATTTAGATCTGTACAGTAAGGGAATTATTTAGAGATAAGATTATTTTATTCTTATTTTTCTGTTTCACACAAACACGTATGCGCGCCCACACACAGAGCATACTTTAGGATTAAGTTTTTCTTTTTTACAGATTTTACAAGCAAGTAAAATAACACAAACAGGATTTTACTCCACTATCTGTTTAGTTTCAGCCTGCAGAAACATGATTTAGAGTTGTGCTCCTTTTGTAGATATGTTTAGGCCACTTATTTTACTTTTAGTTCTCATTCTGTGTTAGAGACCTTAACCAGAAATATGTTTATACTAGTTTTTACCTCAGAAACATGTTAAGTTAAAAGAATATTAGGGCAAATATAGTTTTGCCTCACCATTAGACACATTAGGTGAAAACTTAGTTCTTAATAACAATAAAAGGTCATTTAGACCTGTCTTACTTGAGGCTGGCAGTTACTACCAGAAATATCTGAGAGCAAGTCCATATATATGTGTGTGTGTGTGTGTGTGTGTGTGTGTGTGTGTGTGTGTGTGTGTGTGTGTGTGTGTGTGTGTGTGTGTGTGTGTGCTCTCCCTCTGATGTACTCATTCCTGATCCTATCCATCTTGGTCACTCCCAAAGAGAACCTCTCTCACCACAGTTTTGTACACCTTTCCTTTCATTTTAGCTGAAACTGTTCTATCACACATCACACCTGATACTCCACCTCTGCTTCACCTCTTTTCCACACTCTCCATTGTTCTGGACTGTTCCCTAATTACTTAAAATCCTCCACCTTCTTTATCTCTTCTCCCTGTAATTTCAATCTTCCACTTGCGTCCCTCTCATTCACACACATATACTCCGTCTTGCTGTGGCTGAACTTTATTCCTCTCCTTTCCAGGGCGAACCTCCACCTCTCTAGCTTCTCCTCTACCTGTTCCCTGCTCTCACTACAGATCACAATGTCATCTGCAAACATCATAGTCCATGGACAGACCTCATCTGTCAGCCTGTCCATCACCATAGCAAACAAGAAGGGGCTCAGAGCTGATCCCTGATGCAGTCCCACCTCCACCTTGAACTCCTCTGTCACACCTACAACACACCTCACCACTGTCTTACAGCCCTCATACATGTCCTGCACCGCTCTAACATACTTCTCTGTCACTCCAGACTTCCTCATACAATAATACAGTTCCTCTCTGGGCACCCTGTCACAAGCTTTCTCCAGATCTACAAAGACACAGTGCAGCTGACCTTCTCTGTACTTCTCTGTCAACATCCTCAAAGCAAATACTGCATCCGTGGTAGTCTTTTTTTGGCATGAAACCACACTGCTGCTCACAAATGCTCACTTCTGACCTTAGTCTAGCTTCTACTACTCTTTCCCATAACATCATTGTATGGCTCATCAGCTTTAAAAAAGCTTTAATAAAGTGTTGTATGCAGACAACAACTGCTGTCGGTAAGTTTAATAACAATTCCATTGAAACCTATGATGAAATTGATAATCCAAGTGATGTACATGTCAGTTAACTTAAGATAGTTAACTTAAGAAGAAGATATACCACAAATGCAACTGCATTGCTTGATACATACTGATGAATTTCACATGGCACAAACACACAAGTCCCAGCAGGTCCACAGCATAATACAAAGTCATTTCATGTTCATTTCAGCATAATATTACCTGCAGCAGCCAACAATTCAGCATCACTTGCATAGTTTGGATGCTGCTGGACCTCGGAGATGGTTGATTCAGCCGTTTCTTTCTTTGACTGCTGTTTCTGCAATTTTTATTAAAACATACTTTTACTAGTACTGATCACTGTGCAACATCTCATAAATTACTCAGGTCTAAAAGATAACCCAGTTTATCTTACCTTCAACCTCCTGTCAAGATGCAATGTGACGGGAGGGAACTCTCTAGCATACTCCAGCAATCGCTCCTTTTGCCACATCAGAAGCTCATTTTTCTCACCTTTCTGGCAGTACTCAAAGAGCAAACATACAAGCCAGCCGACATCATTTTCAAGAAGCCATCTGAATGTCTGTCCAGCGTACTTCCCGAATGTAATGACCAGCTGGCCTTTCCACAGTTCACCCCCGGATATCTTGGCAGCCGCCTCTGCTTTTTTGGGATCCAGCCATGTAGGGTCTTCTACCTTGCTGGGGACCTGTGCCACAGACTTTGCTGCATCTGTACACTGCAGCCTGGCCTCTCCTCGCCTGTACAAACAAATGTGTGGATACTGGTGCTGCTTTTGATGAATGTTCAACGATGATTTGGTGGTGAAGCTTTTGCTACACACATCACAAACCCAGTTCTCCTTGGCAAAATGATTTTTCCTGTGCTTTGTCAGGTTAGACTTCTCAGTGAACGTCTTGTTACACACACTGCACTGGTGTCCAGGTCTCTCCATGTTTCACCTGGTGCAGTAAAATATGAAGAAATATGAGTAAAATTAAAAACAGATCATTTAGACTTAGAAAAATATTTAAATTAGTATAGATATATTTAATATAGTACAGCACTACATTAAATCTGTCTATAATTTAAATTAAATTTTCAATCAAAAAGCCCCTAGTTTAACCTCAGATAGTTATGCACGATGAAACAGCACATTGTATCACTGTGTCTCTGTGTCACCGGTCCCGTTAGCTGCTAGTGTTACTTATGTAGCTCACCGGCAGGTTGTCAGTGTCATGTCGTTGCAGAGTCATTACACATTAACAAGCCAAATCCCGCATATGTCAACGATGTCAGTTTCTGATTTCCAGACAATCTTTTCTCCTCTGACAAAATTGGCACAGCTTCATACATGCCTAACAAATGTCTAATTAGCAGCGAAGGATGAAGACATAAAACTCACCTGAATGAAGAGATGTCGACCATAACATTCACCGCTAGTGGCCCAAAAAATTAGATGACGTTTCAATTCCTCGCTCTATGATTGGTCTGTTGAGCGCTCAACTTTGCTCAGCTCTGCTCAACCATTGGTCGGCTGACAGCCGCATAGGGGAATGCCAGGTGCTGTAAGCATTACATTACATTACATTACATTACATTGCATTTAGCAGACGCTTTTATCCAAAGCGACTTACAGAGGAGGACATAAGCTGAAAAGGTGTAAAGGAGCACAGAGTAGTTTGTTAGTTTTGTTAGTTTTGTTAGGCAGGGAAGCATTCTCGAAACAGAAAGGTTTTTAGAAGTTTTTTA
The DNA here is from genome assembly GCA_004119915.2 of Collichthys lucidus. Classification (NCBI taxonomy): domain Eukaryota; kingdom Metazoa; phylum Chordata; class Actinopteri; family Sciaenidae; genus Collichthys; species Collichthys lucidus. The sequence continues at coordinate 1,790,364 of CM014085.1, read as the reverse complement.
AAGGTAGAAAGGGATGTTGCAGTTCTTGTAGCCGTTGGTAGGTCATTCCACCATTTGGGGACGACCACAGAGAAGAGTTTAGAGTGACCTCGCTTTGCGAGAGGCGAGGGTACAACTAGACGGTTTGTATGAGCTGAGCGTAACGCCGGGACGTGAGCCTTGATTAAGACGCTGAGATAGGCAAGCTTATTGTAAGCTTATTCACATCTCGGCAGGGAACAAAGCTTTTCTTCTTCAATAGTCATGGTGGTGATGACTGATGTATATATATATAGTATTTCTCACTCAGATGATTTTTTTTAGTTTTTATTATCATTACTTGTAGTAGTAGTGGTACACTGTAAAACCAAACAGTACAAGTTTGTTAAAAGGATTAAGTTGTGTTAACTCAAAACTTTAAAAAAGTGAATTCACTGCTATTTTTTTCAGTCATCTTAATGGATTTTCACTTTTAAGTACACAGTATTTAAAAAATTCAATTCAGTTTTGTCACTGTACTCAAATGGTTTGACTTGTCGCATGTGACGTCGCCTCCAACCAGGAAAAAAACGGCAACGTCTACTACCTCAGCTAGTCTCCCAGGGGCACGAAACCAACCCCAGCTGTACTAGGGGCACGAGGCTCCTGCCAGCGGGGCTATTGGGTTTTAACCCAGGGAAGGGTGCTTAAGAGTAGGTACGCAGGGTGTGTGCTCAACGTGAGGCAGCAAGGGAGGGCAACAGAGATGCCAAGGCCAGCCTGAAACATTTGGGGACTGTTCGAATGAGTCTGAATAAGTGGCCTAAACATATCATATCAAACATAAACATGCTTGTAAAATCTGTAAAAAAGAAAAACTTAATCCTGAAGTATGCTCTGTGTGTGGGCGCACATACATGTTCGTGTGAAACAGAAAAATAAGAATAAAATAATCTTATCTCTAAATAATTCCCTTACTGTACAGATCTAAATATCAAACACAGCTCCCAATAATATGACATAAAGATGAACAGTTCTAAACGTTGCCTAAACTGTCATCATTGTGTGGTGTTTGCTGTCACCTGCTGGGCAAAACCTGCAACAATCACATTCTGAATCCCTGGAAATTCACTTCAATTCAATTCAATTTTATTTATATAGTGCTATATCATAGACAACAAAGGTTATCTAATGACACTTTTCATACAGAGCAGGTCTAGACTCTTTATAATCAGTTCCCGAAATCACATTTTAAACATCCTTTGCCCAGTGAAGTGAATTCTATGCAGTGCCTTGTATTTTCCGAATTGTAGGTTGTAGGATTTTAAGTCATGAGTTTGGTGGACATTGGTGTTTGGAGATTTGCTTTATTTGTCCTTGTTTATGATACAGTCTGATAATCTAAATATTTGTTCATGTTTTTTTCTAGGTATTCTCAAAGAAGTCACTGAGTCCAGCTCAGATGTTTGCTGTGGTGGTGTGTGTTTATCCTACAGCATGCCAGCATACTGGAGTACTTACAGACACAGAGTGTATCTGAGCCACTGAGTTGACCCGAGAAAATGAAATGGAGCACTTTTATAAAGTAAGACAACTGTGATCAAACAATATGTAAATGGACAAAGCGTAAGGGGAGGTTGAGTTTATTATGTCTTGGTTGTTGTATTTTTTCTGTTTGTGCTCTTTCTGTTTCCCCCTTCCATTTCTGTTTCCCTGCAGAGCTTGTGTGTTGCAGGGGGTGTGGCTGGCTCCTCCCGTTGGCAGCAGAGGATATTATTATATTATTATAAGGACAGAGCTTAGATTTTGTTGAGCCAGCAAAGCAGCGATGTCATTTTGTCTCTGCATAATGTTTACAATTTCATCGTGAGAACCATTTGTCAGAGCATGATATTGAGGGTGTAGTCCTGCTTGATCTTGATCAGCAGCCGATGCAATATTGCACTGATTGACCAAAATCCAAAAATGTCCCATCCCTTTGTGTTTCTCTGCTTTTTTTTAGGCATAACAGCTTGTGGTTGAGGTATGACAGGCACATCAGTAACATTTACCTTTTTATCCAAAGTTACTGGTACAAACATGTTAGCATCAGGATTCAATACATTTGCACTTTGACAAATGTTCTTTTCAAAATAAGAGTTCCTCCCGTCTGAACGTTTTGAGCCACACACAGATGAATTAATCTCCAGAACATTAAGTTTTGCACTTGTTGCAGCCAGTTGTACTTTCAGTTTTTCCTCTTTATCTTCGATTAAATGTTTCCTTTTGAGCGCAGCAACGCGCTGCATCAGCGCTGCCTTTTCGTCCTGGGCTTTAATGCGAGCTGATGCGGTCGAGGATGTCCATGATAACTGGGAGTGTGGTTTTACAGAGTTTATCTTTACACTTGACACATTGGAAGCCCTATTGTCAGGATTTATTTCATCAGTGACACCTTGATCATCAGGAGATTCAACATTTCCGTTTGTTTCAGTGAAATCATTCAACTTTTTCATCTTTGCCTCGAAGTATTCACATCGTCTTTTAATTTCATCTTGTGGCAAAGGTAAGTTTATTAAAGAAAGATGCCGCTCTTTTGCGTCTTGACAACACTGGATAAGATTTGCAAGCTCCAAGTTCACAGAATCGACATTATCATTTGATTCCATTAACACAGTGATTTTTTCCACAGACTTTTTTGCTTGTTTGAACTTTACACTCCTTTTTTCCTGGCTCATTTCTATATAGAAACACAATCATTTAGATCTGAGTTTAAATGTCCTTTTAGCTGGCACCAATTCAGCCTCTTTCAGTGTATCATCAGACATTTTGAGTTTTTCAAAACTGCTTGTTGTGCAGCAATCAAAACCCAAAATGGACAAAACAAAGCAAAAACAATTGAATTATTGGCTGATCAGATTCATTTCATCACACTCACAGCACCACACACTAAGCAATTTTATGAATGGAAGCTGCTGAGAGCTATGCGTAAAGTGTGCGTAATGTTGACGTACTATTAGCGCCGACTATTCAGCGCCGTTCAAACTTTTCCGATTTGACATGAAATACTAACTTCCAAACTCCACTTGTTTGGCTGTTGTCCAATACAGCAGTAGTATCCATACAAGTTTCTTGTGGGGATAGGCTGAGCAGCACTTTTGCTTATCTGAGCCACAAGCCGTGTCGCGCTGATGTCGAAGATGTTACAAAACGTGTTGAACAAAACAATCCATACTGATCATCAGTCTATGGACTGATCATCAGTCTATGGACTGATCATCAGTCTATGGACTGATGATCAGCATCGTGAGAACCATTTGTCAGAGCATGATATTGAGGGTGTAGTCCTGCTTGATCTTGTTTAGCAGCCGATGCAATGATGCACTGATTGACCAAAATCCAAAAATGTCCCATCCGTTCGTGTTTCTCTGCTTTTTTTAGGCATAACAGCTTGTGGTTGAGGTATGACAGGCACATCAGTAACATTCACCTTTTTATCCAAAGTTACTGGTACAAACATGTTAGCATCAGGATTCAATACATTTGCTCTTTGACAAATGTTCTTTTCAAAATAAGAGTTCCTCCCGTCTGAACGTTTTGAGCCACACACAGATGAATTAATCTCCGGAACATTAAGTTTTGCACTTGTTGCAGCCAGTTGTACTTTCAGTTTTTACTCTTTATCTTCGATTAAATGTTTCCTTTTCAGCACAGCAACGCGCTGCATCAGTGCTGCCTTTTCGTCCAGGGCTTTAATGCGAGCTGATGCGGTCGAGGATGTCCATGATAACTGGGAGTGTGGTTTTACAGAGTTTATCTTTACACTTGACACATTGGAAGCCCTATTGTCAGGATTTATTTCATCAGTGACACCTTGATCATCAGGAGATTCAACATTTCCGTTTGTTTCAGTGAAATCATTCAACTTTTTCATCTTTGCCTCGAAGTATTCACATTGTCTTTTAATTTCATCTTGTGGCAAAGGTAAGTTTATTAAAGAAAGATGCCGCTCTTTTGCGTCTTGACAACACTGGATAAGATTTGCAAGCTCCAAGTTCACAGAATCGACATTATCATTTGATTCCATTAACACAGTGATTTTTTCCACAGACTTTTTTGCTTGTTTGAACTTTACACTCCTTTTTTCCTGGCTCATTTCTATATAGAAACACAATCATTTAGATCTGAGTTTAAATGTCCTTTTAGCTGGCACCAATTCAGCCTCTTTCAGTGTATCATCAGACATTTTGAGTTTTTCAAAACTGCTTGTTGTGCAGCAATCAAAACCCAAAATGGACAAAACAAAGCAAAAACAATTGAATTATTGGCTGATCAGATTCATTTCATCACACTCACAGCACCACACACTAAGCAATTTTATGAATGGAAGCTGCTGAGAGCTATGCGTAAAGTGTGCGTAATGTTGACGTACTATTAGCGCCGACTATTCAGCGCCGTTCAAACTTTTCCGATTTGACATGAAATACTAACTTCCAAACTCCACTTGTTTGGCTGTTGTCCAATACAGCAGTAGTATCCATACAAGTTTCTTGTGGGGATAGGCTGAGCAGCACTTTTGCTTATCTGAGCCACAAGCCGTGTCGCGCTGATGTCGAAGATGTTACAAAACGTGTTGAACAAAACAATCCATACTGATCATCAGTCTATGGACTGATCATCAGTCTATGGACTGATCATCAGTCTATGGACTGATGATCAGCATCGTGAGAACCATTTGTCAGAGCATGATATTGAGGGTGTAGTCCTGCTTGATCTTGATCAGCAGCCGATGCAATGATGCACTGATTGACCAAAATCCAAAAATGTCCCATCCCTTCGTGTTTCTCTGCTTTTTTGTGTTGTATGCAGACAACAACTGCTGTCGGTAAGTTTAATAACAATTCCATTGAAACCTATGATGAAATTGATAATCCAAGTGATGTACATGTCAGTTAACTTAAGATAGTTAACTTAAGAAGAAGATATACCACAAAAATGTATCAACTGCATTGCTTGATACATACTGATGAATTTCACATGGCACAAACACACAAGTCCCAGCAGGTCCACAGCATAATACAAAGTCATTTCGTGTTCATTTCAGCATAATATTACCTGCAGCAGCCAACAATTCAGCATCACTTGCATAGTTTGGATGCTGCTGGACCTCGGAGATGGTTGATTCAGCCGTTTCTTTCTTTGACTGCTGTTTCTGCAGAAAATAAAACACAACAGTAGAATATTTTTATTAAAACATACTTTTACTAGTACTGATCACTGTGCAACATCTCATAAATTACTCAGGTCTAAAAGATAACCCAGTTTATCTTACCTTCAACCTCCTGTCAAGATGCAATGTGACGGGAGGGAACTCTCTAGCATACTCCAGCAATCGCTCCTTTTGCCACATCAGAAGCTCAATTTTCTCACCTTTCTGGCAGTACTCAAAGAGCAAACATACAAGCCAGCCGACATCATTTTCAAGAAGCCATCTGAATGTCTGTCCAGCGTACTTCCCGAATGTAATGACCAGCTGGCCTTTCCACAGTTCACCCCCGGATATCTTGGCAGCCGCCTCTGCTTTTTTGGGATCCAGCCATGTAGGGTCTTCTACCTTGCTGGGGACCTGTGCCACAGACTTTGCTGCATCTGTACACTGCAGCCTGGCCTCTCCTCGCCTGTACAAACAAATGTGTGGATACTGGTGCTGCTTTTGATGAATGTTCAACGATGATTTGGTGGTGAAGCTTTTGCTACACACATCACAGACCCAGTTCTCCTTGGCAAAATGATTTTTCCTGTGCTTTGTCAGGTTAGACTTCTCAGTGAACGTCTTGTTACACACACTGCACTGGTGTCCAGGTCTCTCCATGTTTCACCTGGTGCAGTAAAATATGAAGAAATATGAGTAAAATTAAAAACAGATCATTTAGACTTAGAAAAATATTTAAATTAGTATAGATATATTTAATATAGTACAGCACTACATTAAATCTGTCTATAATTTAAATTTAATTTTCAATCAAAAAGCCCCTAGTTTAACCTCAGATAGTTATGCACGATGAAACAGCACATTGTATCACTGTGTCTCTGTGTCACCGGTCCCGTTAGCTGCTAGTGTTACTTATGTAGCTCACCGGCAGGTTGTCAGTGTCATGTCGTTGCAGAGTCATTACACATTAACAAGCCAAATCCTGCATATGTCAACGATGTCAGTTTCTGATTTCCAGACAATCTTTTCTCCTCTGACAAAGTTGGCACAGCTTCATACATGCCTAACAAATGTCTAATTAGCAGCGAAGGATGAAGACATAAAACTCACCTGAATGAAGAGATGTCGACCATAACATTCACCGCTAGTGGCCCAAAAAATTAGATGACGTTTCAATTCCTCGCTCTATGATTGGTCTGTTGAGCGCTCAACTTTGCTCAGCTCTGCTCAACCATTGGTCGGCTGACAGCCGCATAGGGGAATGCCAGGTGCTGTAAGCATTACATTACATTACATTACATTACATTGCATTTAGCAGACGCTTTTATCCAAAGCGACTTACAGAGGAGGACATAAGCTGAAAAGGTGTAAAGGAGCACAGAGTAGTTTGTTAGTTTTGTTAGTTTTGTTAGGCAGGGAAGCATTCTCTAAACAGAAAGGTTTTTAGAAGTTTTTTAAAGGTAGAAAGGGATGTTGCAGTTCTTGTAGCCGTTGGTAGGTCATTCCACCATTTGGGGACGACCACAGAGAAGAGTTTAGAGTGACCTCGCTTTGCGAGAGGCGAGGGTACAACTAGACGGTTTGTATGAGCTGAGCGTAACGCCCTGGTCGGGACGTGAGCCTTGATTAAGACGCTGAGATAGGCAAGCTTATTGTAAGCTTATTCACATCTCGGCAGGGAACAAAGCTTTTCTTCTTCAATAGTCATGGTGGTGATGACTGATGTATATATATATAGTATTTCTCACTCAGATGATTTTTTTTAGTTTTTATTATCATTAGTTGTAGTAGTAGTGGTACACTGTAAAACCAAACAGTACAAGTTTGTTAAAAGGATTAAGTTGTGTTAACTCAAAACTTTAAAAAAGTGAATTCACTGCTATTTTTTTCAGTCATCTTAATGGATTTTCACTTTTAAGTACACAGTATTTAAAAAATTCAATTCAGTTTTGTCACTGTACTCAAATGGTTTGACTTGTCGCATGTGACGTCGCCTCCAACCAGGAAAAAAACGGCAACGTCTACTACCTCAGCTAGTCTCCCAGGGGCACGAAACCAACCCCAGCTGTACTAGGGGCACGAGGCTCCTGCCAGCGGGGCTATTGGGTTTTAACCCAGGGAAGGGTGCTTAAGAGTAGGTACGCAGGGTGTGTGCTCAACGTGAGGCAGCAAGGGAGGGCAACAGAGATGCCAAGGCCAGCCTGAAACATTTGGGGACTGTTCGAATGAGTCTGAATAAGTGGCCTAAACATATCATATCAAACATAAACATGCTTGTAAAATCTGTAAAAAAGAAAAACTTAATCCTGAAGTATGCTCTGTGTGTGGGCGCACATACATGTTCGTGTGAAACAGAAAAATAAGAATAAAATAATCTTATCTCTAAATAATTCCCTTACTGTACAGATCTAAATATCAAACACAGCTCCCAATAATATGACATAAAGATGAACAGTTCTAAACGTTGCCTAAACTGTCATCATTGTGTGGTGTTTGCTGTCACCTGCTGGGCAAAACCTGCAACAATCACATTCTGAATCCCTGGAAATTCACTTCAATTCAATTCAATTTTATTTATATAGTGCTATATCATAGACAACAAAGGTTATCTAATGACACTTTTCATACAGAGCAGGTCTAGACTCTTTATAATCAGTTCCCGAAATCACATTTTAAACATCCTTTGCCCAGTGAAGTGAATTCTATGCAGTGCCTTGTATTTTCCGAATTGTAGGTTGTAGGATCTTAAGTCATGAGTTTGGTGGACATTGGTGTTTGGAGATTTGCTTTATTTGTCCTTGTTTATGATACAGTCTGATAATCTAAATATTTGTTCATGTTTTTTTCTAGGTATTCTCAAAGAAGTCACTGAGTCCAGCTCAGATGTTTGCTGTGGTGGTGTGTGTTTATCCTAAAGCATGCCAGCATACTGGAGTACTTACAGACACAGAGTGCATCTGAGCCACTGAGTTGACCCGAGAAAATGAAATGGAGCACTTTTATAAAATAAGACAACTGTGATCAAACAATATGTAAATGGACAAAGCGTAAGGGGAGGTTGAGTTTATTATGTCTTGGTTGTTGTATTTTTTCTGTTTGTGCTCTTTCTGTTTCCCCCTTCCATTTCTGTTTCCCTGCAGAGCTTGTGTGTTGCAGGGGGTGTGGCTGGCTCCTCCCGTTGGCAGCAGAGGATATTATTATATTATTATAAGGACAGAGCTTAGATTTTGTTGAGCCAGCAAAGCAGCGATGTCATTTTGTCTCTGCATAATGTTTACAATTTCATCGTGAGAACCATTTGTCAGAGCATGATATTGAGGGTGTAGTCCTGCTTGATCTTGATCAGCAGCCAGAGAGTTATATTGCACACCTTTCGTCAAACTTTGACAGTTTTACGACTTTGAACTTTTCTTGAACTTTTACCTAGAAACCCAGTGAACTATTACCCAAAAATTTGTAAAAACAACCAATGAGAGAAAGGAGGTGTGGAAAACACTTTGCACGATTCCTTTAAAACGGGTGTGCGTCTGAGAATGAGTGAAAACCATCTTGGTGAAGAAAGAAACTCATCATGCCGCTGAAAAGATCTACTCCCGACAGAGCCAATGATGCTTCTGACTCGAGCAGCGAAGAAATGCAGAATTTACAGCAGAAGAGAGTCATCACAGCTCTGATATCTGAGACGCCTGTTACAATCTTTGAAGAATCAGGATTGAAAGCGGCTGCTGCTCCAAAGAAGAGCGTCGTCTATCTGTGCCGGCTGCAAGCGCCCCCACGCGATTCTCTGCATGGGGAATGGTTGGTAGTTTTACAACTTTGAACCCAGAAAGGGTTCACACACACACACACACACGCACACACACACACACACACACACACGCACACACACACACACACACACACACACACACACACACACACACACACACACAAGACACAAGACCCCCAATTGTAGAAATGAAATGGCAGGAAACTCAGTTGTAAAACAAACTCGGCCGACATCCCAGGTTAGAGAGGTGGAAGGCTAATCCTCAAATGGCTGAAATAAAGTCATTAACGTAAACGGTTGTCTGGCATTCGTTTTCTGGGTATAAAAGCGTATCTTACACTCTGACCCACACAACACCCTAGAAATGAAATGGTGGGAAACTCAGTTGTGAAAACAAACTCGGCCGACATCTGGTGTTGTAGAGATGCAAGCTAACACCTCAAATGGTTGAAACACCATAAACTAATAAATTGTCTTCAGCATTCGTTTTCTGGGCATAAAAGCCATACCTTAGAGTTGGTTAGTCAGACTTCAAGAGTCAGTGAACGCAGAAAGTTTCACGCGGACACCAAAGTCATTGAACGTACGCTTGACGAAGATGGAGCATGGTATGCAGCTTTAACTTAAACTTTTGTCTTTCTACCAAAAAAAAAAGTGAACTATAATATTTATTTATTTTTAGAAAATAACAATTTGTCCGAGGTTCAGCCTCCTACTTCTCCTTCTGACCAACAAGTCATATTTCCTGGTAAGTGATTTACCTTTTTTTCTTTTTTTTATTCTGCTTTGCAACAATTGTCTTTTTCATTTCTTGAAGTGACTTCTGACTAGTTTGAGTAACTTCTGAAGTTTACACACATTTTAGAAACTAGCCGGTAATGTTAACATGTTTTTCTGTGTTATAAGACATTTTTTATGCTTTTTGGGTTGTATCCAGGATTTTGTTTTCTACACTAAATGTCTTTTTCATTTCTTGAAGTGACTCCTGAAGAGTTTCAGGGCATCGATCTCACGCAATCAGATCTCGGTGAGTCTATTATATGCTCTTTATTTTCTCTGACTTTGTCAGTAAACTGATGAGATGTAACTATTTAAACTTTTTCCTCGTCTCCAAACTTTCATATATAGATCTTCTAGACGGAGCGACGCAGCTCCAGAGTGTTAGAACGCCTGTATCTAACTATCTATTAGATGGTGATGCAGGAAACTCTGCCGCCACGGCAAGTGGAGCATCGGGTAAGTCGCAAAAATTTCATAAAGAAAATATATATATATATTATATATTTCTGACGATGAAAAGAGTGACGTTTGGATTTCAATGATGTTTTATACAGAGCCCAGGCCTTCACTTTCTGTGTTAGAGCTACATAGAGCAAAAAAACCCAACCTCCGTCAACAAGGTAGGCAATGTTTTTCTAAATATAAAATGATTTGATGATTTTTTTGAATTAAATTAAAATTGAATTAAAATATGTTTTGTTTTTTTTCCAAGTTGTGAAACAAAGGAGCCGTGGGACCGAAACCCTGGAACCAGTGCAGCCTCACGGCGGGGACACGACGCGGGAAGCCCGGCACAGTGAGAGTGGATCTACAGACCCCGAAGCCCGTCGCAGAGAACCTGACACACGATCCTTGGAGTCAGAAGTGCAGCCTGCGAGGGAGGGAGTTAACTCACACCCACTGACTGCGAACGAACGTGAGAGACTGCAAAGGTTTGACGTGTTTTGTGAAATTGCTGATTTCATTAAGAAACCGGATGATCTTGAGAGACTGCAAAGGCTGGATGCGCTTTGTGAAATTGCTGATTACAGTAGGAAAAAGCCATAAACGTGTCGTGTGACATTTAAAATAAACAAAAAAAAATGGATGAAGAAAACTTTTCTTTTGGTCTGTCTGATTTAGAGTTTATGGTTGAGCAATTGAATCAAACCTCCCCACCTCCTCCTGTAGATCTAGCCGTTGCTAATGTGGGTGAACCGTCATCATCGACTGCTAATAACTATTTCCAACCATTAGAAGACGCTCTGCTGCTTCTAAATCAAAACCCATCTTCCTCCGATGTTGAAAATTATTTCCATTCTTTAGAACTCGCTCTGCATCAGATTGACCAGACCCCTCCCTCCTCCTCACCTCCTTCTCCCTCCCCCTCCTCCTCACCCCCTTCTCCCTCCCCCTCCTCTTCATCCCCTTCTCCCTCTCCCTCACCCCCTTCTCCCTTCCCCTCCTCCTCATCCCCTCTTCCCACCCCCTCCTCCTGCTCACATGCAAATGAGAGCCAAGTCCCCCCTCCCTCTCCTCCTCCTAACCCACAAGTCCACGCCCAGCACGGAGGAGGAGGAGACGAAGGGAGAGGTCTGTCTGATTCACCCCCCAGGCCGTCCACCTCCTCCTCCTCCTCCTCCGCCTCCAACATCACGACTGTGCCCCGCGAGCGGTTCAACAATCTGGAGTTGAGGCGAGCGTTCCCCCTGCTAGAAACATACCGGATCTTGCACAGTTTTATGACGATGTGATGTTGATTCTTAGAGAAATGGCTGATGCTGTCAGAGCACAGGTTGGGCGTAATGATGTAATACAGCTAGAGCTTATTGGTGAGAATGTTCAGAATCATGTCTCTGTGGTTGTTGAGGATGAACATGGTGATGCCATCTTACCTGCTTTTGAGGGTTTGCTGGAGCGCTTGGTTCAATCTAACGCTGAGATAGCGTCAGATGCTAGGTTAGAATTAGTGGTTCAGGTCGTGCATGATCCTAGAGGCGGTGTTAAACGCAAACTGGACAAAACTTTAGACTGTGAAATAATACGAATTAAAAGACAACATCTGTACATTGTGGACAACAGGAATGATCACCTCTGCTTTGCCATTAACTTGGCCCATGTAAACGATCCTCCAATCACTGATAATCAGGCCTTAGAACAAGGGAGACAGTTTCAGAGACTCGTCGGTCTGACACCTCAGACCCCCGTCACCTTTACTGACGTGTGCAAATTTGAAAAAATTCTGAACCGCAAAATTGTTATTTTTTACAGAAGCCCAGATCGGCAGCCGCTCTCTCATTTTGAGACGGCTTTCTCCGATAGATCAAATCCTCTGTTTCTCTTTTTGTTCCAGAACCATTATTACGGTATAAAAAATCTGAAAGCCTTTCTCGGGGTTCCGTACGTCTGTCATTACTGCTACAAAAGCTACACGAAGCCCTACGCACACCAATGCAAAGGTCACTGCTCTGTGTGTAACAATCCTGATTGTATTAAGCAGGAGCTCAAACCCGTAGCATGCAGTGACTGCAACAGGACGTGTCGTACGCCTCTGTGTTTTGACAGGCACAAGGAGCCTAGAGAAAGACCTTTGGGTGCAACACATAGCAGTATATGCAACAAAATCAAAAGATGTCAGAGTTGCAAAAAAATGACCACATCTGATAATCACAAATGCCAGCGGCCTAAATGCAACATTTGCGGAGAGAAATTAGACTCTGACGCCGGTGATCACCTCTGCTTCATTCAGCCTTTGCCTCCGACTAGAGATCATACAGATAAATTGATTTTTTATGACTGTGAAACATTTGTTGTTCAACAAAACGTGCACAAGCCTTTTCTTGTCTGCACCAAAACACTGAGTGGTGTGCGGTGGGCGTCTTATGGTTTGAACTGTGTCAGGGACTTTCTCCTGCATTTCAGGAGGCCCGCGTACCTAAACAGTGTGTTTGTAGCCCACAATGCTAAAGGTTTTGACAGCTATCTGATCCTCAACACCATGATAGAGATGGGAATGCAACCTTCTCTCATCATGCAGGGCAGTAAAATTCTCTGTTTCCAAGACCCTGATTTTAATCTAAAATTTATCGACTCTCTGTCTTTCCTCACCATGCGTCTCAGCGCCATGCCCAAGGCGTTGGGTTTCTCTGATCAGACCAAGGGTCATTTCCCTCACGGTTTCAGTTCAGAAAAGAATTTGCAGTATATCGGAGCTTATCCCCCGCCGCATAATTATGGCGTGGAACGTATGACTCGTGCTCAGCAGCAAGAGTTTTACGGCTGGTACAGAGAGGTGAGTCAGGGCACGTTTGACTTTGAGAAGGAAGCTCGGCTGTACTGTGAAAATGATGTTGACATTCTTGCCAAGGGCTGCGTCCTGTTCAGAAATCAGTTCCTCACTGACACAGGCGTAGATCCTTTTAGCTGCATCACTATCGCCTCCGCATGCATGAAGGTGTTTCTGACAAAATTCCTCCCACCCAAAACCCTGGCCGTACCTTCGCCGGATAACTACAGGTGCCAGACCAAAAGCTACTCCCACGCCTCCATTCAGTGGTTGGAGTGGGTAGCACGCAGCACTAATGTTTTTATCCAGCATGCGTTAAACAAGGGGGAGAAACAGGTAGGGCCGTACTTTGTTGACGGTTTTGCCGAAATAGACGGTGTTGCTTATGCTTGGGAGTTTCTGGGGTGCTTTTACCACGGTTGCCCGTCTTGTTTTAACCCCCACGACATTTGCCCTCTGAGGCGAGTCCCATTTGAGGAGCTGCATGCGGCTAGTGAGGAGAAAATGCAGGCTTTGAAATCTGTTTACGGTGTTCAGACGGTTGTCATGTGGGAGCATGAATGGTCCGCTTTGAAAAATGTGCATGCGGGTGTAAAAGCTTTTCTCGGGAGTTTCCTTCCTCCCGAACCTCTGTGCCCCCGCGACGCTCTCTTTGGTGGTAGAACGAGCGCTGTGAGGCTGAGGTACACAGCTGGGCCTAACGAGACCGTGCACTATGTAGATGTCATTTCTCTGTATCCGTATGTAAACTGTAACTTTTCTTATCCGCTAGGTCACCCCACCATCATCAGACTTTGATCACCCTCAAAACTACTTTGGGTTCATCAAAGCCACCATCCACCCTCCTAGAGGGCTCTTGTTCCCCGTGTTACCTTACAAAACATCTAGAGGTAAATTGGTGTTCACCCTCTGTCGTAGCTGCGCTGAAATCAACAATCAGACGGGTCCGTGTAGACACGACGAACGGGCCAGAGCATTGACGGGAGTGTGGGTCAGCGTTGAAGTGAACAAGGCTCTTGAGGTTGGTTATAGAGTAGGTAAGATCATTGAAGTGTGGCACTTTGACAGGCGTAGCGACTCCATTTTTGTGGGCTACATGCACACCTTCCTGAAAGGTAAGCAGGAAGCTTCAGGCTACCCACCTGAGGCCACTGATCAGGAAAGCAGAGAAAAGTACATCAGGGACTATGAGCTGCATCAAGGCGTGCGGCTGGACGCTGACAAAATTGAGGTGAACCCTGCAAAGAGACAGGTGGCTAAACTGTGTCTCAACAGTTTCTGGGGAAAGTTTGCGCAGAGAAGCAATCTGCCTCAGACCACCCTGGTCAGCGACCCTGAAGACTTTCTCCGCTTCATGTTTTCCGGTCAGTACAATGTGAAATACTTTAACTTTCTGAACAACAAGACCGCTATGATTCAGTGGAATTACCACAAGCGGTGCGTCGTGCCTCCACGTAGAGCTAATAATGTGTTCATCGCTGCATTCACTACCGCTTATGCCCGTCTCAAGCTGTACAGTTATCTAGAGCAGGTGCAGGAAAATGTTCTCTACATGGATACTGACAGTCTGATATATGTGGTGAAAGACGGGGCGACGCCTCTGAAATTGGGGAATTATCTGGGGGATTTGACCGATGAGCTGGACGGTGACAGCATTCAAGAATTTGCAGCCGCTGGTCCCAAAAGTTACGCCTACCAGACGAGACAAAAGAAAAAGGTAGTATTGCGTGTCAAAGGTATCACTCAGACTACAGAGTGCTGTGAGCAGGTCAACTTTGACAGCGTCAGAGAGCTGGTGGAGGGTTACCTTGAGGGCTCTCGAGGGGGCATTATTGAGACCCCACAGCGTAACATCAGACGTAATAAAAAGAGCTTTCTCTTGAAAAATTGCACATTTCAAAAAAAGTTTAGAGTGGTGTATGACAAGAGACGCCTCTTTAGCGACGGCACAACTCTGCCTTTTGGCTACTGAAATAGGAGGAGAGAAACAAACAAACAATCAAACAAACCAAAAAAAACTATGTCACACCTTACTAACGTGGAGCAAGTTCATTTTGATCCCAGACTCGCGGCACCCTTTTCATGTATGATTGTGGGTCCCAGCGGGTGTGGGAAAACATATTTTGTAAAAAGTGTTATTGAAAATTGTGAACATGTAATAAATGATGTACCTAAAAATATTGTGTGGATTTATACTTCCTTTCAACCCATGTATGCTGAACTGCAAAAAATGAATAGAAAGATTAAGTTTGCCTGATTCTTTTGATGACACAGAGCTGTTTCCTCCTGATCAGAACCATTTGATTATTTTGGACGATGTTATTTTTCAAGCCTCCGACCATCCTGAAGTGGTCAAACTTTTTACTCAGTACAGACATCATAGAAATATGAGTGTGTTTATGTTGACGCAAAATGTATTTCACAGAGGTAAACACAGCCGTACCATGAGTTTGAACAGTAATTATCTGGTGTTGTTTAAAAACCCTAGGGACAAATTACAGATGAATATATTGGCGCATCAAATCTTCCCCTCACAAAAAGCCTTCTTTTTAGAGAGTTTTGAAGACGCCACCAAAGACCCCCGCGGGTATTTATTGGTCGATCTCACACCTTCCTGTCCAGAACCTTACAGGCTGAGGACGGGTATACTGCCTCCACAGTGGCCGGTTGTATATGTTCCCAGAACAAAGTAAGTCTCATCAGCAGCAGCAGCAGCAGCAGCAGCAGCAGCAGCATGTCGGCGCGTATAAGAAGAAATGCACCCTTATTAAAAGCTCTATACCACGCCACACCTCGTAAACGTAAAGACATTCTTGCCCACTCTTCCCCGGACTTTCTCCAAGCTCTGTGCGAGATTGCTTTGAATCTTTTAAAAGGCAACATTCCACTGTCTTCTCCTCAATACAAAAGACTGAAAAGCCGGAGAAAAATTATCAGACTGCTGGCTAATAAAAGGACAAGTCTAAATCAGAAACGCAGAACATTGATGAAACAGTCGGGAGGTTTTATTTTACCTCTGCTTTCGGCTGCGGTACCCATCCTCGGAAATCTTATAGGAGGACTTGTTAAAAGAAGATAAATAAAATAAATAAATAAAAAAAGACATGGCTCTGAGAACGTCGCAAAAAATGTTTCTCGTCTCATCAGTTAAACCGTCTGACTCAACCTGAATCCTCCATCAGACAAACGGCCGAAGATGATTTAGACGCAAAAATGAGAGCGATATTAAATGAGCCGGGGCTGAGTTCTTATGAAAAAATAAAAAAATACGACACCTTGCTGCAGAAATATCTCACGCTGATGAAACAAGGTCAAAAAGAGGAGCGTCGGGTGACTTTAACTTTGCAACGCGAGAAGAGTCAACGGATCTTACGCCTAGCCATCTTGCTGACCCGGAAAGGCCCGATCCAGATGACACACTGAGTGATGTCATAAAAAGCCTTCCCCAGCGCGACCGCAAGAATGCCGAGGGCCCGATCCAGATGACACACTGAGTGATGTCATAAAAAGCCTTCCCCAGCGCGACCGCAAGAATGCCGAGTACATTATAAACATTTGCAAAGAACAAGTTCCATGGTTAAAACATCCGGAGCTTCGATTTCTGATACAGCGTCGATATTTCTCCACAAAGTGAGATACAGTTTGATCATTTTTTATCACATCGTCGTCATACAGAGACAACAGTCGTTCAAAGGGTACTCCGCAGGCCCTATGGCAGAGATAATAAACGCAGTGTTGACCGCATACGGTGGACAGGGTGTGTTGAAGCTGACGATCGTGGTACAATATCCGGTCAGAACGCTGCTCCAAAAACTGTAAGATGCTTGAGGGGTAATGAGCAAAGTCTGGAGGAAAACCATAAGAGTCAAAAAAGATGGCTACGTCGTCCTCTTCCAGAGTCAAAGAGAGCCAGTGCTCACCGGGCAGGTGCGCAGGGTGTGTGTTGACTATAAAGTAGGCTGGGGTGTCAAAGGAACGTGTCAGTAACGGCAGCTGATCAGAAGCCCACACGCCACAGAATACATCTCCTAGCAGACGATGCGAAAGACTTTCCAGTTCATGATTATTCATGTTTTGATTTTTTAATAATAATCCACCAGCACCTGTCTTTTAGAGTTAATTTCCAGAATGGAATCGTAACAGGCGTAGACGATCAGAGTGGTGGTGTGTGGTAAGGCTACTCTGAATCTCATTTCCAATCTTAAATTCCCGTTGGAAACAGGGGACAGAGCATCGTTGTCATCACCCGGGGTGAGATTAAACACAAACAGAGAGTATCCGTCGTTAAATTCTTCATGGTTGATGCTCAGAGGTAGATCTTTCAGGTGTCTTCCCGTGGCGATAAACATGTTGTAAAACTCTCTGACTGAGCTGCCTTGATTAAACTGGGGCTGGAAAGCCTTAGCCGGAACCTGTCTGCCATCCTGACAGAGGGCCAGATATTCTACGTTGTTGTGGACAAAATTGAAGGGCGACAGGTCTCTTCGTCCTGTGAAAGCTTCGTGGTGTACCATACCCAGCACCACGTATTTGGGCATAGCACCCAGAAAGAGGTTCTCCTGGTTACAAATCCTGGAATTTGCAGGTATGGAGTAGGTTTTTACATTGACGCGCGACAGGGGGTAAAGTGCGTTACCCCTCAGCAGAGCTGCTGCGTGACCCAGACGGATCGCGGGGGAGACTGTCACTTTTTTAACAAACAGCGAGGCGCCTAGTATTCTCAGTCGGAAAAGAGAATCGCGAGCTCCCATGAGGCAAAAGGCGTCGCTGGCTCGGGTCAGCTTGATTCTCATGTCCACCGAATTCAGAAGGAGTCTCTCACAGAAAAATACGTCCCCGTGGAGGGGGCCAAACAGGTGTATTTCCCGGGAATTGGCGGAGAAGGCTGCTCGGGAGTTAAGACCGCGGTTAGGACCGTTGTTGGTCACAATAGAGTCCAGTGCTCCAGCTGTGTCTTTGTAAAAAAGACCTGCGCTGAATTGACTCTTGAGCGTATCTTCAGAGTAATTGAGTAGGGTTTCGATCATGGCTCTGTACGGGTGTGTAGCGCTAGACTGTGAAATTAATCTATCCCCCAGAATAACGTCGCACTGACTGAACATTGTATTCAGAGGGTAGTTGATCAGGCCCACAGCGGCGTCATTCGCCAGATCTGTACCATCGGCATTGGTGATTTTCAAGCGGAGATGCAGCAAGGTATCGTTCAAATCCAAATACTTTTCACCATCTCCGGGAATAAAGAACTCAATGTGGCCCCCGTCGGTGATGGCCGATAGAGGAAGAATTTCAGTGTAGACCTTATCTTCGATAGACAGCTGCGTCATGGGGGCTGAAAATAAATTCAGCTCCGCCAGGGTGCACTCGGGTGATTTTTGGTGTAAACGCGCCATATTGCTTTGTTTTTGTTTTGTTTTTTTTGCTGTTGTTGCTGAAATTTCTTTTCTTCTTTTTCTTCTTGTATTATTTAGGTCTAAAAGATATCGCCGTTTCTGGCAGACTTCCTCCCCTTGGGCTTGCTTCTCCCGACTGATTTTTTTCTTTTATGACTCGCACGTTTATTAGGGAGCGAAAAAACACGATCCCCCCGGAGGCCTCCTTATCTTCGATAGACAGCTGCGTCATGGGGGCTGAAAATAAATTCAGCTCCGCCAGGGTGCACTCGGGTGATTTTTGGTGTAAACGCGCCATATTGCTTTGTTTTTGTTTTGTTTTTTTTGCTGTTGTTGCTGAAATTTCTTTTCTTCTTTTTCTTCTTGTATTATTTAGGTCTAAAAGATATCGCCGTTTCTGGCAGACTTCCTCCCCTTGGACTTGCTTCTCCCGACTGATTTTTTTCTTTTATGACTCGCACGTTTATTAGGGAGCGAAAAAACACGATTCCCCCGGAGGCCTCCTCCTTTGTCTACGCGATAAAACCATAATCACTCCGGATCCCTCCTGATTCTGTCGATTGGTCATACTGCCCACCGCAGTTTTTATCACATCAGAGGCGATGTTGCTCGCGGCCGATTTGAGGTGTGGCTTGGCGATGGCAAAGCCTTTTTTCACCAGCGGAGAGACAAAACGAAACAATCTCGAGAAGATGGAGCCTATACCCCGGCCGTACATGACCGGTGCTCCATAAAAACCGGGTAAAGCGCCTCCCACTTGACTTTCATAATAGTTTATGAAGCGATGAGGATCCTCTCTCAGACGTACCTGTTCCATGTTTTTTATTTATTTATATACAGGATGCTGAACAGCGGCTGGTTTAAAGTGAAGTTTTAAAATAGCCTTCCCGTAGACAAAGTCCACACACCGGTTGCGATCCGTTTTAATCTCTATATGAATAGTTTTAATGTAACTTTTAGACACGCGCACGTAATGCACCGTATTGTACCTGAGACTCACCACGTCTCCGAAACCACCTTTAACGTTCACCACGCTCAGCAACGGCGAATAGCTGTTGGTTGATACTGAATGATGTCTGTGTAAATAAAGAGGTTATAAATACCTCTTTTGAGATCGCACGGGTATGTAGCCGAACGGGGAGAGAGGGCCCACCACTTACCCGGTTTAAGACCCAGCATGTAGGCCAAGGGGGCTTGCGCTCGGATTTTGTACCGACCGCTGCCTTTAAAATCGATGCACTTGGTCACGTTGTTGTAAACAGCCTCGGCTGTGGGGTCATATTTTATGAGTTTCGGTACGATTTGATCCAGGAGGTCTTTCGGCTTGTCATAATATCCTCCCCGACTAAACTTTTGAATTATGAGTAGCTCTCCAGGCTTTGTATGATTAGGATCATCTTTCTCAGACGGCATTACAGCTTCATCCGAGATTTCCATTAGTTCGATATAAGCGTTATCCCGGGGTAAAGTATACCACGTGTGAGGATAAATGATTTCGCACAAACCCACCTCCCATTCTCCGTTCAGTTCGATAGCCTTGGCTAAGTCTACCGTGTAATTTGAGCTGGTGTTATTTTTAAACACGTCTTTACTAGCGTTGGAAGGTAAGGTGACATAAAATCCTGCGTTTGTCGCCATATCCGACGGTATGATCGGTCCGGGTCGTTGAGCGTGGCTTTTATATATTTTTCAGATCCGAGGCCTTGACCCAGCTATTGAATTTGCTGGGCCAGTTTTTCCAACGCACCAAAACCTGTTTTTCATCCTTGACGGTACGTCGTTTCAATATTTCTTCTGCGTGATACGTCCTGTCTTTAGACATTTTTACTTTTTGCAACTCTGCCTCGTAAAAAACCCTCGATAGGCTCGCCGTCATAATCTTGGAGTTTGTACACAGGGGGAGTACGAGGAATGCAGGCCTCCACCGTAAACACTTCGTCCGTAAAACTCTGTTCATATTTTTTATCAAACGCCCCTCTGACCTTGGATAATCTGACAAGATCACCCTTTTTAAATTTCATTTGCACCGCATCACGGTGTCGTGTAGGAAACGTGCCGTACAGACTTTGAAACACTTGAGAGGCATTCTCGGAGGTCACCTGCATAGGCGTCATTTTTATACTTTTATGAAAGCTGTGATTGTAGCTTTTCACCAAATCCTGTAAAACGTCGAGGTATCGCCTTGTGTTGTTAGCCGTAAAATATCTCCACATTCTAGTTTTTAACGTACGGTTAAACCTCTCAATGACAGAGGCCTTCAGATCGCTTGCTGTGGCAAAGTGTACAATGTTGTGCTTCTTCATCAAAGCATCAAAACTCTTGTTGAAAAACTCTTTACCGGCATCCGTTTGTAACTTTTCAGGGATCTGACTGTCTTTGAAGATTGAAACAAAGGCCTTCACCACCTCGTCTGCGGTTTTTCTCTTTAAAACACGCACCTATGCTTTTTTTGAAAATACATCTATGACCGTTAATAAATATTTAAACCCGTCGTTGTGTTCCGCCAAAGCTTGCATGTCACAAAGATCTGCTTGAAATTGGTTTAAAGGCCTAGGGACAAAAACTCTGTTTCTGGTGAAATGTATTCTGGCTGGTTTATGCAGAGTGTAGGTATCTTGCTCTTGTAAAAAATCTTTAACATTTTCCACATTGACTTTCTTTCCCATTTCATCTTGCACACCCCTATGCAGTCGATCTACACCTCCAAAACTAGCCGGATGGGCCGGGTTGTAATACACTCTTTTCATGACCCGTCTCACCGCCATCCCGCCTGCCTGCCTGCAACAAACTCTCAGGGTTTACTGAAAAACACACCACTCTGGATCGCTCATTTATTTCTTTTAATGATTGTATTGTAATAGGATACATCAAAGGTTAAGATACATACAGGATAAAGATACATAAAAGATAAGGTATAATACATTTTAATGATTGTATTGTAATAGGATACATCAAAGTTAAGATACATACAGGATAAAGATACATAAAAGATAAGGTGTACATTGGTTGCATAAAAGGAGAGTCTTTAATAGTCTTTAATCATCTTTAAAACCTGAACTAACACACTGTGATCTAAACTAGTCTGAAGAATGTCGTGCAATCTTTTCAGTTCGCCTGGGATATTCACAGACGTGTTATTCTGCAAATGAAAAATCAACACATCCACAAACAAAGTGTACAGAGTGAGCAAATGACAGGGTGTTATAACAAAAGAGTCCTCGACCCAATCTTTTACGATGTTTTCAAAGGTCTCTGACAAATCAGATGCACTCGCACTCTGCACCATGACTTCCCAAGCTGTATGTCCGGTGTGAGAACGAACTATGTTCATAATGTTGCTTAGTCGTCTGATTTCAACCGGTGTTGTGACAGCGTCTCTATCTGTTGAAACTCTGTTGCAAAGATCCTGTATCAGATGGGTGATGATCATCCTCTCTTCCACACAGGTTACAAGTTTTCTCCAATAATTACCCATGATTAATAAACAATCAGAAACAAGAGAACAAACTTATTCGCTTTCCCAGCCATCCGCCACCAGTTTCAGTTCTCCAATTTTGAGTACGTCCTCGCCAATCAGCTCGTCGTACATGCTGCCGATGGAATCCTGGATGTTCCTCGTGGATCTGAGCTCGTGTAATAGAGTCTGTGCCACGGCTTTGACTCTGGCGTCGTCCTCTAGGATGTTGCGTGCGGTCAGGAGACGTTGGATGGAAGGAATCAAGTGAGGGGTAAAAAGCATCTTCATTATCCCGCGAAAGTTTTCATTTTCCAGACACGGGTGATGTCTCTGGCTTGGATGGTTGATCTGACACCCGAGTTCTGGGTAAAAGTTCACTGGGTTTTCTAGGTAAAAGTTCAGTGAAAGTTCAAAGTCGTAAAACTGTCAAAGTTTGACGAAAGGTGTGCAATATAACTCTCTCTCAGGTGATCACCTGAACCAAATCTTATTTTATGAGGAAGATTACAAAAACCATCGCTGTGATTAAAGATTGAGATTATCCCAGCAATAATGATTTCTAAACTCTTCCTAAGTTAAAATGTTAGTGCTTTGTTGTTTAAAAATAAATAGGAACATGTTTTCTTTGAATTATTCAAGGTCTGAATACACTATGTCTTTTTTTGTTATTTTTACCAGTTGTCAATTTCTACAAATAAATGCTCTAAATGGCAATATTTTAATTTGAAATTTGGAGGAAATGTTGTCATCACTTGAAAGAAAAATACCTATAATTAGTAAAACCAGAAAAACTGATAATTTTGTAGTAGTTTAAGATGTACATAATGGTGTTAAAAAATCTCAGTTCACTTGCCCAAGCAGTTTTCAGTTTTTTCGTATACCCTGAAGAAACTTCTGTTTTTTGTTTTCTTCTCCAGCCAACAGAAGAGCCGGCCATCTACCTCCAGGAGAGAACACTCTTCAGCCCTGTTTTGGTCTTTGATGGGTCCCGCTGTCTTCTGGCAATTGGAAACACTCCTGTCACTACATTTGCCAAAGAAGAACTTGGTGAAGGTTTGCTGTATCTGATGGGTTATTACTACACCCTGCATTTCACCTATTATAGGGGGGGCGTCTCTTCTCTCTGTCATTCAGACAGAAGTCTTACAGGACAGTATCCACGAGCGAGACACCACAGGCTCGTAAAAAAGAGCCATGGCAGAGTGAAATGCTTTCATTAAGAAATAGAGCTGTTCAGGCTTGGAGGGGGGTGTACAAAACTCAAGCCCCTGTGTTTTTTTGAAGTTTTACACATACTGAAGACTTGCTGTCTATTTTTGTTTGTATTTTTTTGTCTCATATTTAAAATGTTATCAAAGATAATGAGGTTATAGCCTCTGTTACCTCTGAGTGTTTCAGAGGTACTTTTTTATGTTTGTTTTTGCAAACATTATGTTATAATGATTGTAATTACTGTAAGGAATCCAGCTATTCTGCAAGCACTTGAAAGAAATTTTGTTGACAATATTATCTGTGTATGATTTTAAATGTATTGATTTAAGATAAAAGCTAATCATAACTCTTGAATTAAGAAGAATCATCTTGTTAAGTTGCTCTTGATTTAGGTTTTTTTCACTCAATTTAAGTAAGAAACAAAAATTGATATAAGAATTGAAAAGCTAGTTCTGAGATTATTTGGCTTGCATACAGTACTTGGAATGAGTGTTTCACCACCTTTTTAAAGATATTTCTCACTTGCTTATTTTTTCTTGTTTTAAGAAATCTTACCAAGTGTGATTATCTTACTGCACTGGCAGAATTTTTCACTTAATTTTAGTCTATATCTGCTCAAACCAAGTATTTATTTCTTATATTAAGACTACCAGTTTTTGCAGTGTAAGCACATTCAATAACAGATCAGTGACCGACGCTGTGTCCATGAGCAAGGTGCAGAGACTGCTGCAGCAGGGCCACGACGAGTGGTACGTGGAGCGACGTGACCTGTACCACACTCTCTTGTACGAGGCCCACACAGCTGGATCCGCGTCATCTCAAAAAGGCATCCTGTCCTTTGCGAGAGCAGCTGCCACTTACACCCCTCTTATTGCCCCGTCTCCCCTTCCGTCGGCACGTGTTCTGAGGCGTGCTCACCTGATCATGGAGATCGAAAAGATGCCCATGTACAGACACCAACTACTCAGCGTGACTGGAGAAATCCTGTGCATTGATGGTACTAGAAAAGTATGTATAAAGTACTTGTGATCATATGGAACAGACAGACTATTAATAAACACCATGAATGTTCTGCTTTGTTTTCATAGGTCCTCAAGAAGATATATGGCGATGGCCAGGGCACCATGCAGTACGTCACCAGTGTGCTGAAGGAGTGGGGCCAGTTTGTGACGACAGCAGTGGTGTGGCAGCAGCAGCTGAGTCTGAGGGGTGCTACGTGTGCATGGCGAGAGGTCTCATTGCCAGGTTTCCATGTGCCAATGCTCCTGGCGTACAGCTGTATGTTTCTGTGAAGGTGGTGGTGCTGAATGGCGTTTGGCTGAACAAGTACAGGTGCCGGCGAGGCAGTAATTATTTGGAGGGGTTGCACGCACTTACACCCCTCTTATTGCCCCGTCTCCCCTTCCGTCGGCACGTGTTCTGAGGCGTGCTCCCCTGATCATGGAGATCGAAAAGATGCCCATGTACAGACACCAACTACTCAGCGTGACTGGAGAAATCCTGTGCATTGATGGTACTAGAAAAGTATGTATAAAGTACTTGTGATCATATGGAACAGACAGACTATTAATAAACACCATGAATGTTCTGCTTTGTTTTCATAGGTCCTCAAGAAGATATATGGCGATGGCCAGGGCACCATGCAGTACGTCACCAGTGTGCTGAACGAGTGGGGCCAGTTTGTGACGACAGCAGTGGTGGTGGCAGCAGCAGCTGAGTCTGAGGGGTGCTACGCGTGCATGGCGAGAGGTCTCATTGCCAGGTTTCCACGTGCCAATGCTCCTGGCGTACAGCTGTATGTTTCTGTGAAGGTGGTGGTGCTCAATGGCGTTTGGCTGAACAAGTACAGGTGCCTGCGAGGCAGTAATTATCTGGAGGGGTTGCACGCACACCTGTTCAATGCCATTCCTTCACAGAGATGTGGGATTATGCTATTCCAAGTAAGTAATTAAAATATAATATTTATACATATAAACCTTAGAGACACAGGTCGATATAACACATCTTGCACACACTTGTCAATATCATCAACTTTTGCTATAGCAAGGAGCCTGATTGCAGTCAGCTTTGACCTAAACTTGGGGTTTATGTTTCCTAAAGTATAATAAACCATCAGTAGTTTATTTACTGAAGCATGTGACCGAGAGGATTGCATATCTCTATTTCATTAGTGTATAAAATGATCTGTAAAGCAGAAGGTTACACTGAAAACAGTGGGTGGAATTTGAAAATGCTCCCATCAACAATATCATACAAAAATCCATCTTTGTGGCAACTCTGTGGCATGGTGCGGATCATATCAAAAATCCTAGAATTGGACAACAGCTGTTCAAGACTCTTAACCAGGGATATATAGTAAAAACTTATGTTTTTAATTCCAAGAACTCTTTATTGTCCTTTCTTAACTTGGCAAACCCTCTGAGACATAACTACCTCCTCTGGATTAACTGGGTTAAAAAGCCTCTGGATGGTGCTGTCTTGCATATATGTAGTGGCCATGAAGGAGAAGGGATCTTGCAAATTGTCTAATGTTGTCAGTACTTCCTCTTGTAGCTGCTCCATGCTGTCTGAATGTCTTTCAAAGATCCTCTTCATTGTGTCCCTTAAGGTGCTCAGAAGAGTAGTTTGATATTGCTGGACTTCAGAAACAATGTTGTTGACGCTCCTCTGAAACACAGTCAAGAATGAAGTGTAAGATACATGATGCCATTCTTAAGACTCATTTGAAGATGGATCATACCAAAATGGTCACTGTCCTTGAACAATGTGGAGCATTTGCATATTCAAAATTACATCAAAATATGTCTCCCTTGTTGCTTGTAGTTACTGGAAAATGCTAACACTAATACTAATTGCATCCTAATAGCACCAGCATTACAACAATTAAAGCTAACAGTAAGTTTTAAAAAATATTGAAATTGAGGATAAATATGAGGCTGTTGTTACTCTGGTAGTGGAAATATGATGTGATAAAAATGGTCTCCTACTAAGCAGTTTACTGACCAAACACTCTATAGTAAATCATTTAAGAATATAGAGCATTTTTAACACTTGCTTTATAAAATCAATTGTCCTACAGCAGGATAAACATGTTACCATATCGTTAACATTATAATAATGATGAAAATATTTACACTGGGTTATGTACAATACCTGAGACAGGTGACATCTCTCCTTTACATTGATAGCCAATGCAGCTGCACGTCTAATATTTGCTTGATGCACCAGCTCCTTCCTGTAAATATGTTGTGTTAATAATATACATTAATATACTATGTACATATAAGACTGGTTCACATCAAATGTTGAATAATATTATCGTACAAAATTGACAATATTGGACCTTACCTGATTATCAGGGTGTGGAATCTGATGACATGTAGGCTCTGGGTTCAACATTTCATTTGAGATGACAGGTGTGTTGACTTCACTGTTGGTCCTTTGCATTCCCCGTGTTTCAGTTGTCAGAAAAAACTGGGATGTCAAAATGTTCACTTCCAACCCAAGATAGAGCACTTGTAGCTGATGTCATCCATCCAGTAGGTGGGTTTCCAGTGACAAAATATACAGCATGAGTGCATCTAATATAGTAGTAAAAGGAGTTGAAGACTCTGTATTCAGCAGTACAGCCATCAATCCCGCATATAACATGGAAATCGGGACTGCGACTATGTGCTGCGTTAATATGGCTCAAGAGTGCCTTCAATGTTAAGGCAACGAAAACAAAGCAAATCACACACCTCCAACAGGCCATGTTCCGTCGAAAAAGAATTTTGCTGGACAGATGAATGCTGACAGAAGATGTTTAAGCCATGGAAAAATCTCCACTAATCTGAAAAATGAGTCTTCGCTAGAAAAACAAAAATAGTCCAGGTATTTGATCTTTGTGGTATGAGCAGCACTGCAAAACCGCTTTAATCTGAATAATTTGAACTTTAATTTGGCGGGCATAAACTGATTTGAGAGGTCAGTACCAAATCTGGGCGGGAGGGGGGGGGGTGGATCATAGCAAGATTATTTCACCTGCATAGTGATGTGATTATACAGGGATCAACAACTGGCCTAGAAATTAAAATATCATTTATAGATCTAGTATTCGCCAATTATGTATGTTTGAATGTCATTATTAGCAGTTTCTTACACGTTTTACACAGACTGACATGGTCTGCACCAACCCCCCTCACTACCCTCATATGGTTACGTCTGCCCTGCGACGGTTGGGAGAACAACAGATTGTCGGGACTGGATTCTGCTGCGGTAAGTAGAAAACAACGTTATAAAAATTGTAAAGTTATACATTTTACAATTACGTTACAGTTTTACTCTTCACATTTACTCCACTCATCGCGAAAACTGCGGCTGTATCAATGAATAAATCGGCCTCTTCAATCTAAAATCCAGCTAGCTAATTTAGCTAATGTTAGATGACTTTGCAGGTTTGGCGCTACAACATGGTTAGAAATGTTTTCTTGTGCTTTTTCTTCTGCAACTAATAAAAAACATTGTTGATTTTTATCATGTGCTCTATGAATGTGGATATATTGAAAGCAACAGTAACGTGCTAGAAGGGTGCTAATACACATGAAGCAAGCAGATGAGCGCAGCTCTGTGTGGATGAGAGGGAGGCCTGGCTAGCTAGGTGTGCTGAGCACGCTCTGTAAAAAAAGAAAATCATTGTGTTTTATTGATTTGACATGATTTAGGTTAGAACTGTTTTGAATCTGTGAATGAAGGATATAGGAGAAAGTGTATTTTAAAATATCTCCTCATCGTAGCCAAGGCTAGCTAAGCTGGAGTAACTTTAAGGTGGTAAATGGTTGAATAATGACATTTAAGTTACTGTTTGCCCTATTGTTTGTCATTTCCACATGTTGAATTTAGCCTTTAGCTAAAAGGCTGAAACCCTGGTCTAGACTGATCTAACTTTACCTATCCATGACTTGTGATGTTTTTTGTGCCTTCCAGGATCAACCAAAAGGGCCTTAACATGGAGGAATTGGATGATGTTACTGTTTCAGTTCTAAATGGTATGTTTAGGTGTTGCCGCATATGCTGCATAATATTGATGTGTATTACCATTTAACTGAATTATTGGTTATGCTTTTTTTCTACTTATATTTATTCATAAATAATAGATGAAATAACAGGCATTGCAATTTACTTTGTCAAGTTGATTAGTGCTAAGTTTATAGATTAAAAAAAAGGTATATTGGTTTCAATTCTAAAAGGTTTGTTAATAATTTGACTTTGTTTACAGCTGCCAGTATAGATGAGGCCTTACTCCACACCCTCCTGTGAGTACCCCGTGTGTCTCACATGTATGCGATTGCCCTACCTGTGTCTCGTTTCCTCATGTAGCTGATCTCAGTGTTTTCCCGGTTTTGTCCTTTGTTGGTTCGTCTGTGTCCATGCTGTGAGTTCCTGTGGTGCCTCTGTGAGTTAATAAACTCTTTTTTTGTTTTACTGCACTAGTTTTCAGGGTCCAGTTCCCTGAACCGTAACATGTTGTTTCTAATTGTGTCTGTCATTAACCTTGTAATAATTATGTTTTCTTTCTGAGGATGTGAATGCCACTTTACCAGACAAAGCTGGCCCAGGTGAAACAGGAACTGTGTCATCATTTCAAAGATCACTTCCAGTATCCCCCCGCACATCCACTCCTGTGGTGAAGAAAACCCTACAGCTTCCTAGTCCTCCACAAAATGTGATCTACACAGACACTGAGTTGGAACTAGCTCGTGAGCACCATTTCGAGATGGCCTGCACTGGTAGAGAGGGGGAATCTGCCATGTCCAAAGAGCTGAGATGCAGGCTGTTACCAGCATGATTTTAATCTTGAGAGCAAGTCACCAAGGAGAGGAGCTCCCGTACCCTTCAAAGCATGAGGTCACCGCAATGGCTAAGAGAGTAGTGGAGTATTATCCCATGCTACAGGATAAAGATGAACCCATCAAACATGTCAGTGATGACAATTCTAGCCATATTATTGTCTTAAAAAGTTGTGTGATATTCAAATATTTTTTTAATAAGTGACTTTCTTCACCACAGATGAGCATGTACAGTTATCTTCAGAAGAGAATTCTGAATGTGAAGACCCCACAGAAGTGGCAGGGGCCCAGACCAGAGAAAAGCAGTTCAACCAAAAGACGTCACACTGACTTCTCTCCAAGTGACCAGGGAGAAGATTATGATGCAGACTTAAGTGGTGGATCAACAATTCTTTTGCCACCTGGGAGCAGTTCTGAAGACGACAGCTCAGGTGAGTGAAAGTAATTTTGGCAATAATGATGGACACGAAGGCTAGGTAATACTATCACAGTTTTTTATATAATGATATATTACAGGTATTTAAACTTTACATTGAAGTTATGATTAGGCTTTCATGTATTGTGATGTTACAGTAGTTTTCATTTGTTCCAGTTTTCATTGTTTAAAGATTGAAGCATAACAATCAAAATGTTATGTTTGTCATTCAGATGACATGTCCAATACCTGTTGCTGATTTGTATTTCCTTTTAGCGGACAAAGATAGTCTGGCAACACAGGCCAGGCATTACAAGACTCTGCAGGAAATGTACAAGAAACCAAAACCCAACCAAGATGCTGTCTGCCAGATCCTTGACCTCGAGTTTCAAGCAAGAAGAGCCTTCATTGACAGTGACATTCTGAAAGAAGAGGACAGACTAGCAAAGATTTTTGAGGCATATCCATGTTTCAAAGAGCTTCATCATGTAAGTGAAGCACTTGTTGTTTTTGGCTTATCCACAAAGCTAGCATTGTTGCAGATTTTAACACTTATTTGCATTGCAGGTGATGGATGAGCTGTGGCGGATTCTGGATAAGGACAACAGCAAGTTCTTAGACGAAGTAAAGAAGAGATGGGCCGACTTCTGCTCCATGGTGCAGTTTTATGGTGTTTGGAGGAAAGTGTTGAAGCCACCCATGAGCCTGGGTACGTCATTTTGCTGTCTTTAATACATGTAGCTGTTTCAACAGACACAATTAATAGAACTGTTGTCAATGCATAACACTGACTAAATGATAACAGAAAGACAGTGATGTTCATTGCAAAGCATTTTCTATTACCTCACCATAATGATGGGGCAGTGGTGGCCTAAAAGTTAGAAAAGCTTGTGACCGTAAAGAAGCCGGTTTAGGCCCCAGACTGGAAGGATTAATCTGGGTGGAGAAAGTGAAACAAAACAGCACTTCTTCCTCGCTCATTACCACCACTGAGGTGCCCTTGAGCAACAGCTCAGTGGCTGGCAGTTAAGACTGTGGTTGTATTGGGCAGTTTCCAGGTGTGATTGTGTAACTGAATGTGAATATGATCAGGGCGTTCCTGCAAAAGAGAGCCTCACTCTCAGTGAACCTACCCTGAATAAATAAAGGTTAAAAAAAATCATCAGATGCTGGCTAACTTTGAACTAAAACTTGAACTAAACTAGTGGAATCCAACATTGCCTTGTTCAGGGCACTACCCACACTCTTCCCCTCACAGTCTGCGCCACCTAAGAAGATGGGACAGGCCAGTGAGGCATTGCTTCATGTCCTTCAGGTGAGTTTGTAAGAATTAATCATCTAAAGTCTTTAGTGGCACACACTCTTTAAACAGTGACTGAGGCACAAGTTATTTTCATGATTTCTTTGCCTGGCATGTCTTGACCCATGGTCCTATCTTTAGAGCTCCGTTTTCATATACCACATGTCAGTATGGTTGTGTTTATAGTATACAGCTCTGGAAAAAATTATGAGACCACTCTCACAAATGTTACCTAAATCAACATCTCTACATCTATGGCAGCCAGTCCATTCCAGTGTTTGTTAGATTCCAACACAAGCCTCATTCTACTTAATGAGACATTGATCAGGTGATCACCTGAACCAAATCTTATTTTATGAGGAAGATTACAAAAACCACCGCAGTGATTAAAGATTGAGATTATCCCACTAATAATAATTTCTAAACTCTTCCTAGGTTAAAATGTTAGTGCTTTGTTGTTTAAAAATGAATATGCACATGTTTTCTTTG
The DNA here is from genome assembly GCA_004119915.2 of Collichthys lucidus. Classification (NCBI taxonomy): domain Eukaryota; kingdom Metazoa; phylum Chordata; class Actinopteri; family Sciaenidae; genus Collichthys; species Collichthys lucidus. The sequence goes on along the minus strand of CM014085.1, from coordinate 1,759,310 downwards.
CATTATTCAAGGTCTGAACACACTGCATCTTTTTTTGTTATTTTTACCAGTTGTCAATTTCTATAAATAAATGCTCTAAATGTAATATTTTAATTTGAAATTTGGAGGAAATGTTGTCATCACTTGAAAGAAAAATACCTATAAATAGTAAAACCAGAAAAACGGATAATTTTGTAGTAGTCTAAGATGTACATAATGGTGTTAAAAAATCTCAGTTCACTTGCCCAAGCAGTTTTTCAGTTTTTTAGTATACCCTGAAGAAACTTCTGTTTTTTGTTTTCTTCTCCAGCCAACAGAAGAGCCGGCCATCTACCTCCAGGAGAGAACACTCTTCAGCCCTGTTTTGGTCTTTGATGGGTCCCGCTGTCTTCTGGCAATTGGAAACACTCCTGTCACTACATTTGCCAAAGAAGAACTTGGTGAAGGTTTGCTGTATCTGATGGGTTATTACTACACCCTGCATTTCACCTGTTATAGGGGGGCGTCTCTTCTCTCTGTCATTCAGACAGAAGTCTTACAGGACAGTATCCACGAGCGAGACACCACAGGCTCGTACAAAAGAGCCATGGCAGAGTGGAATGCTTTCATTAAGAAATAGAGCTGTTCAGGCTTGGAGGGGGGTGTACAAGACTCAAGCCCCTGTGTTTTTACACACACTGAAGACTTGCTGTCTATTTTTGTTCATGAAAAGTATTTTTTTTCCTTGACTACCATGTTCTGTTTCATATTTAAAATGTTATCAAAGATAATGAGGTTATAGCCTCTGTTATCTCTGAGTGTTTCAGAGGTACTTTTTTATGTTTATTTTTGCAAACATTATGTTATAATGATTGTAATTACTGTAAGGAATCCAGCTATTCTGCAAGCACTTCAAATAAATGTTGTTAACAATATTCTCTGTGTATGATTTTAAATGTATTGATTTAAGATAAAAGCTAATCATAACTCTTGAAGAAGAATCATCTAGTTAAGTTGCTCTTGATTTAAGTTTTTTTCACTCAATTTGAGTAAGAAACAAAAAGTGAAATAAGAATTGAAAAGCTAGTTTTGAAATTATTTGGCTTACATACAGTACTTGGAATGAGTGTTTCACCACTTATTTTAAGATATTTCTCACTTGTTTATTTTTTCTTGTTATAAGAAAACTTACCAAGTGTGATTATCTTACTGCACTGTCAGAATTTTTCACTTAATTTTAGTCTATATCTGGTCAAACCAAGTATTTATTTCTTATATTAAGACTACCAGTTTTTGCAGTGTAAGCATATACAATAACAGATCAGTGACTGACTCAACACTGTGTCCATGAGCAAGGTGCAGAGACTGCTGCAGCAGGGCCATGACGAGTGGTACGTGGAGCGACTTGACCTGTACCAGACTCTCCTGTACGAGGCTCACACAGCTGGATCCGCATCATCTCAAAAAGGCTTCCTGTCCTTTGCGAGAGCAGCCGGCACTCACCCCTCCCATTGCCCCGTCTCCCCTTCCGTCGGCACGTGTTCTGAGGCGTGCTCACCTGATCATGGAGATCGAAAAGATGCCCATGTACAGACACCAACTCCTCAGCGTGACTGGAGAAATCCTGTGCATTGATGGCACTAGAAAAGTATGTATAAAGTAGTTGTGATAATATGGAACAGACAGACTGTTAATAAATTCAATTCAATTCAATTTTATTTGTATAGCCCAAAGTCACAAAGTACATTTGCCTCGGAGGGCTTTACAATCTGTACAGAGAATGACACCCTCTGTCCTTAGACCCTCGGTTCGAGTGAGGAAAAACTAATAATAAATACCATAAATGTTCTGCTTTGTTTTCATAGGTCCTCAAGAAGATATATGGCGATGGCCAGGGCACCATGCAGCATGTCACCAGTGTGCTGAACGAGTGGGGCCAGTTCGTGACGACAGTAGTGGTGGCAGCAGCAGCTGAGTCTGAGGGGTGCTACGTGCGCATGGCGAGAGGTCTCATTGCCAGGTTTCGACGTGCCAATGCTCCTGCGCCAAAAGTGTTGTATGCAGACAACAACTGCTGTCGGTAAGTATAATAACAATTCCATTGAAACCTATGATGAAATTGATAATCCAAGTGATGTACATGTGAGTTAACTTTATATATATATATATATATATATATATATATATATATATATATATATATATATATATATATATATATATTTTGCAAGAAACACATGGCATAACAGTTATTAAAACATGTAACACACGTACACAAAATGTTGATATCATTTCAGTAACAGCGGTTCATCCTTCCTGGCAGCGCCGGTCCTGGCCACATTTGCGCCCTGGGCGCCCCCCCTAGGCCTCGCCAACCCCCCGCTCCCGGGGGCGCCCGCTCCGCTAACTTGATGAGCAGTATCGAAAATTCGCGAGTTTTTTTTCATTTTCGGGCGCTCGTGCTCCCCCCACAGAGACGGCGCCCTGGGCGGCCGCCCACATTGCCCATAGCTAAGACCGGCCCTGCTTCCTGGGGAGACTGCTTGGTGACTGGGTGAAGAGGGGTACTGTGGTCAGACTGGACATCTGACACTGGCTGCACGCTGGGATGCTGTTGTTATCAAACAGAGCCACGCCAAGTACGGGGTGTTCATGAGTGCCCTGGCAGGTGCCGTGCTCGCCTACAACAATGCGGACATGATGCTCCTGGTCCAGGCAGTCAGGAGTGGCAACGTTGAGCTGTACGCCAGGTATTCGGACGAGGAGATGATGGCCCTCCTCAAGCCTCACCAAATCCAGTCATATGTCAGGCGCATTACCCGTGGGGTTGTGGTAAATGTGATATTGATCCTTGTATGAATTTCATGAATAAGAAGCAAACATACTGGATTCATGGATATGGATTCAACTGTACTAGACTAAGGTATCAGTTGGATCTAGTTTTGAAAATAAATGTAAGATCATTAGGAGTAACAACATTTTCTAATTATTGGAATGTGATTCAACACTCAAAGTTGAGAATACATTATATGCGTTACAGGAGACTGGTGATTAAGTCCATCATTGCCGAGTTCAGGGGACCAGCAGGCCTTGACATTGATGGAATCCACCTGTTCAAGTCGATAGAGGCAGTCGATGCTCACTGGACAACTGTGAGCAAGCATCTCAGTTGCATGCAGGTGGGTTAATGTCTTTGCAGTCATCGTGTGTCATTATAAAACCATTCAAACTTGTATAGCAACATTTCAAAGGACGCAATAATAAATAAGGACCTTGCAATATGTTGTGCTTTACAGGGTCCCCCTGGCATACAGCTGTATGTTTCTGTGAAGGTGGTGGTGCTGAATGGCGTTCGGCTGAACAAGTACAGGTGCCGGCGAGGCAGTAATTATCTTGAGGGGTTGCACGCACACCTGTTCAATGCCATTCCTTCACAGAGATGTGGGATTATGCCATTCCAAGTAAGTAATTAAAATATAATATTTATACATATAAAGCTTTATTAGAGACACAGGTCGATATAACACATCATACATTATAATAATAAAAAAACACTTTGATATAGCATAGTTTCAATGATACCTTTTATTTCACAGCTTTAGTCATCACTTCTACACTGGATTCACTTCAAACTTGGTAGGTGTGTTCATATAGACACCCTGAGTAAAAATTATCAAAATGATGAATTTTGGGGAAATGGTGTGGGCTGTGTGTGGCGCTCTATGAAAATCGCCATTTTTGTTGTTCTGGGCTGGTTGACAAGGAGTCATGTTTGAAAGAACACCTCCTAGGGATTTTACCTCATTGACTTTAAACTTGGTATGTGTGTTCAGATAGACTTCCTGAGTTAAAGTTATCAAAATTATTAATTTTGGGGAAACTGTGTGGCCGTGGCGCTCTATACACATTTCCACATGCGCACATTTCGCCATGCGCACATTTCAACGTACACATATCTGCGAGGGCCCGACCATCGCTGCTTGCAGCTTTAATTTCTCTCTTTTTTTCGCTTCAGAGTTATAGGCTGTTCTTTAAAAAAATCTAATGTTTGTTTGTATTCTAAAAAAACAATTGTATTTTATTTTTGCTATTCTTTTTCAACCCAATCTGTTCACTTCCTTCACCCTTGCTTCTTCCTTCTTTTGATCCAGTTGACCCTATCTGCTTCCTCCTTCCATCTATCTTTCCTTCCCTTTTGTTAAGAAAATAAAAATATTTATATTGCAGTTTAATATGTTTGTGATTGTTGTAATTTGTTTTAATGATTTCAATAAATGTATTTATTAGGAGTACAGTAGGATAGTTTGGTTAATGTTCCCATCAAGAGATGTATTTATATCCAATGATAAAATAAGCATGACATTAGTGTTACTGAAACCGATTTAAAAGACCAAATCACAGGTTAAATTTGGTCCCTTTTTTTAGAGAATCTAATTTAACATTCAATTGAGACAACTTTAATTTCCTTTCAGTATAGGTGTGTTGTGAATAATTCATTAGTTTGTAATTACATTACTTGAATATCTAGATTTATTAGAATGTCCATATAATAGTATGCTTAATAAAGGTCTATTGACGTCTAGATTCTGTAATAGGGTTTAAATATGGTATGGTGAGTAAATGTCTGGCAAACGTCTAAATTTAGACGTCTATAAATAGACGTATATTAGCGGTTATTTAAACGTCTAAGATTAGACGAGGCATCTAGACGTAGTCGTCTTTTAGACGTCTATTAGACGGCTAGTCTAAGACGTCTAAAAAAACTTTCATTTCTAGACTGGTAGACCGATTTTAGCCTGGATGTCTAGGGACCATTTAGACGTTTATTAGACGTCTTTTAGACTGAAAAATGCTCGGTGAGTTGATTAATGAAAAGAAAAATAAATAAATTAAGTTATAAATACCTAGACCTTTGACGCCAGCATTTAAAACCTGGACGTAGTCTCTGTGAGGTCCCCACAGACTGTCTAAAACTTGGAAGTAGTCTCCTTGATGTCCCCACAGACTGTCTAAAACCTGGACGTAGTCTTTGTGACTGCAGACTGAACAGAAAGAACACAGATTATAGTCAAAGCAGCAATACATCATCTGGATATGAGAGGGATGAGATGGGAAGACGTAAGAGATGAGTTGCGTGTTCAGGCCAGTCAAGAAACATCATGTATTGGGTAACAGTATTAATAAAAATCCTTCAGTGGAATGCAAGAAGCTTAATTGCTAATGGTCAGGAGTTTAAACAATTCATCTATAGTCAGCAGGAAAAACCAGACATATTGTGCATCCAGGAATCCTGGTTAAAACCAAACTTAGATGTCATTATTAAAGGATATGTGGCAATCAGAAGAGACAGGAGAGAAGGGACAGGAGGTGGATGTATCACGTTTGTAAAAGAGGGCATTCCCTACAAGGTTATTGATATTGGAATTGAGATGGATAGTATTATAATAGAAGTATGGTTAGGAAAGAGGAAACTGGCAATAATACATTTTTATAACCCATGCAGACAGTTGGACATTGTAAAATTGGAAGAAATGGAAGGTAAAAGCAACGGGAACACAGTGTGGTGTGGGGATTTTAATGCTCATAATACACTATGGGGGAGTGAGAAAATGACCGCAATGGGTAGATAGTGGAGGAATTGTTGGATGGGAAGAATCTGGTTTGTGTGAATGATGGAAGAGGGACGAGGATAGATGTAAATACTGGGAAGGAGTCGGTTTTAGATTTGACAATAGTGACCAATGCATTAGCTTCATTATGTGAATGGAATGTATACCAAAAAGGGACTATAGGAAGTGACCATTATCCTATATAAAATAGAATAAATATAACAGTACAGGTCACGGAGAGAGTAGGGGGTAGTGGGATAGTCGATAAGGCTAATTGGGATGAATTCATGAAGGAAGGGGAGAAAAATCTGATAATATGGAAGTGGAAATGATGGATATGGAAATAAAGCAGGGGATCATACCAGCAGCAACCAACTCGATTCCTAAAAGTACAGGCAGGAAGATGAATAAGGCAGTACCATGGTGGGATGAAAAATGTAAACAAGCAGTGAAGAACAGAAACAAAGTGTTTAAAATAGTTAAAAGATACCATAACTTTCAACACCTGATGCAGTATAAGCAAGCACAGGCAATGGTAAGGATAACTTACCAAGCAAAAATTAGACAAGCAAAGAGGTCGTTTTGGAGGAAGTTTTGTGGATCAATTGGGAGCAACACTAAGATAGGAGAAGTTTGGGGAATGTTGAAAAAAATGGGTGGCGATAGAAAGGATTAGAGTTATGCAGTCCTAAGTTCTGGAAATAAAGTGGCTGTAACCAATAAAATAAAAGGCAGAGTTAATGGCTAAGACTTTTGTTGTTGTGCACAGCTCAAATAATTTAACAGAGGAAGGAAGACAGGGCAGACCCAAAACTAGAAATGAAAACAGGGAGGTGTTAAAAAGAAAGGATAGTAGGGAAAGCGAATTATATGTCCCATTTACCATTGGAGAAATGAAAAGAGCCATAGCTAAAACAAGAAGGAGTGCACCAGGTAAAGATCAAATATGTTATACTATGATTAAACATCTAAGTGAGGGGGGATTGGTGAAAATATAAACATTTTACAATAAAGTCTGGAAAGAGGGTAAAGTCCCACGAAGTTTGAAGGAGGCAATAATAATCCCAATCAGGAAGCCTGGGAAATATCCAAGTAAGACAATAAACTACAGACCCATAGCACTTACATCACATATTGGTAAAATAATGGAGAATGATTAATGAGAGACTCGTGTATTATATTGAAAAAAGGGGACTGGTGAATAAATATCAAAGTGGATTTAGAAGGGGTAGGAGCACAATGGATCCAGTATTGTGTTTAGAAGACGACATCAGGAAAGCACAGGTAAATAAAGAAACGGTGGCAGCAGTGTTCTTTGATGTAGACAAAAGCCATGACATGTTTTGGAGAGAAGGTTTGATGATTAAAATGCATCAAATGGGAATTGAGGAAAACTTATTTAACTGGGTTATGGATTTTTTAAGGGAAAGAGTTATTCAGGTTAAAAAGAGATATCAGAAAGCTATATTGTAGAGAATGGTACGCCGCAGGGGAGTGTTATAAGTCCTACACTATTTACAATAATGATGAATGATATATTTGATAATATACCTACAGGAATAGGAAGATCTCTGTTTGCAGATGATGGGGCATTATGGGAGAGGGGAGGCAACATAGATCATATAGTTAAGAAATTACAGGAAGGGATAGATCAAGTGGAAAAATGGGAAGCAGAATGGGGTTTTAAATTCTCGGTGGAAAAAAGTAAAGTAATGTTCTTCTCAAAAAAGAAAATCAGTGAAAATAAAAAGTTGAACTTATAAGGAAAGAATTTAGAAAGGGTAAACAGCATGCGATTATTGGGATTGATTTTTGATTCTAGATTAACATGGAAAGAACATGTGAAGGGTATAGTTAAAAAAAGTAAGGGAGTGTTAAATATTATATGATGTTTGACTGGGCTAAATTGGGGAGTGGATTTTATGTCCATAAAATATATATATGTAGCATTAATAAGATCTAGAATATACAATGGTAGTGTGGGGTACGAATCAGCAGCTAAATCGGTGTTATCACAGCTAGATATTATTCAATCACAAGCACTAAGAATATGTTTCGGAGGAATGAAAACAGCTCCAGTTTGTTCCCTTCAGGTGGAAGCAGCAGAAATGCCATTATGGATAAGGAGAAAGCAGCTAATAGCCAATTACTGGATAAATTTAAAAGGACATACAAGGAAATGAAAAAGCAGATCAAATGGCAAAGGAGGCAGCAAAGAAAGAAGAGTTGGAAATGAAAGTAAAATTATCAAAAGCAGAAGGGAGAAGTTTAATACGGAAAGAAATAATTTATCAATGGAAACAATATTGGAAAATCCAGGAAAAGGGGAGACATTTATATAAACTACAAGATGAAGTAGGTGAGGTGGGGTGCTGTGGAGATATCAGAGTGGAACAGGTGACAATGAGCAGACTAAGAATAGGGCACAGTAGATTAAATAGCACACTCAAAATAATAGGGAAACATCCAACTGGTCTATGTAGCTGTAGGGAGAGAGAGACAGTGGAGCATGTGATGGTTGAACATGGATATGAAAGGGAAAGGGAAGAGATGATGGCAGGGTTGCGGAGGACAAGAGCAGTGGAGAAAAGTTTCAAAAGTATAATATAATGTGGGAAATGTAGAGATGGGAGGAAAATCATACTGGGATATCTTGTTTTAACTGGGTTAATAAAAAGAATTTAAAAAAGGAAAAGAATATTTAATAGTAAAGAAGTAAAGTCCAGAAGATGGCAGTATATGCAACTATAAGGATGCCAATTGCCGTAAAACACAGAGTCAGTATGTCTGTCTGTCTGTGAAGGTTTGTGGTGGGGGGATAGAACTGAGGTAAGGCTGGGGTACCCTGTACATTCGTGCACACAGAAAGTAATTGTTGTTATCTCACTAGATTATGGGTTGTTGCCTCTGGTGTATTTTTATTCTGTTTGTGGCGGCACGAGCAATGGAGAGGAAGTAAAACAAAAAGGGAAAATACTTATGGAGGGAATACTCAGTACTATTGTCCGACAACACCACCTCGGGAATTACACCCGAGGAAATAGATTGCACTCTTAACTATAAGGCAGTCAGGTTCGTCATAAATGTGGCAAGGAGGTGTGGTTCCGATGTTTAAAATACAATTTTATTCAACAAGACTAAAAAAATTAAAACGAACCATTCATACCAGGAGGGGGAAACACTACCAGGGCTGAGGCCTACTGGTGGTGATGAGGGAAGGGTCAACACAGTGAGAGGAATCCCAGGGAGGAGCACCCGGACCACCTGCGTAACTCAAGCACACGAACAGGAGGAACAAATCAGGGGTGCCCGACGCACGCACACACACACACACACACAGAAGGGGACCCACCACCAAGGACACCAGGACCACCACCTTCAGCTTGCAGCACCTGAAAGGACAAGATGAGCACTCAGTGGGATTCAAATGAACAACAAAACAAACAAACAAACAAAAAAAACAATCAACCATAAATTGGCAGCAACTAAGTGTCAACAAAAGGAAAACAATACCAGCTTCCAGTAGGTCTACTACTGGTGCAGGCAAACAAAATTAGTGTGGTTAACGAAAATACATAAATCAAGGACCTAACCAAACTTAACCCAAAACAAACAACAAACAAGTTAGACAGTAAATCAATTCAAATAATCACTGAATAACTGAAATCACTGTATAACAAAAAAAAAAATAAACACCTGAGATTCAACCCGCAGTCCGTCCAAACCTGGGTCGGAAATAATAAATAAACAATTAGAGTGAGACCCTGTTAATACAGTGTTGAATTCCGGTTAATCACGATGCCACATTAATCCACACCACTGGCCAGTAGACCATGGCGATCAGGGACGAGCATGCAGCCTGGATGCGGATCAGCCGTCGAAGCCGACTCCAAAGGCAGCGCCTAGAGCTGCAAAAGGATGACAGGCTAGACCGGACCTCACGGCAGCGGAGTCAAAACAGCAGGGCTTCTCGACATGGTCATGACACAAACAAAGTGAAGCTACCGCTGACTTACCTGCTCGTGTGAGCACGGAGTGAGGCAACCAGGAGGTGGGCGTGGCTTCGGGTCACAAGCAATAGGGGAGCCGAAGTACACCCTACCCCTTATCACGCTACGGCCTAATTATGATTAAGCCACACACGACGAAATTAGGCAGGGCTCAGAATCAAAGAGCAAGAGGAAGACAGGTATGGCCACCCGCTGCTCACCTCGCTCGTCGTTTTTGCTTGTTCTTATATTTAAGGTATTTGTAATTGTTGTTGTAGGTTGGTGTGCTGCGCCGTGCTCCCTGTGTGTGCGCTGCTATCGTTGGCCAGTGGTAAGTGTTGTTTTTCTCAGTGTTGTGTGTGGTGCTGCTACGGGGCTAATGCTGGTCTGGTCACAGGTGAATGCTGGCGGCTGCCTGGAGTCAAATCCTTCCTCCTCGTGAGTGTGTTCTACTGAGAAGGTATGTACATTGTTACGTGCAGGACGATTGTTCGGCCGGGCACAAGCATCTTTTTTTTTTTTACTGGGGACTGATCCCCCTTAAGCGAATGAGTGTGTGAACGTGTGTTTGTGATAGTGTGTCTATGTTGAGCCAGAGTTTTGTTTATGTAAGTTTATTTTGTTGATTCAGAGTTGTTTTGTAAATTGAGTTGTTTTCTTTAGTTCTTTGTTTTGGGCAGTTATCATTTGGTTTAAGCCTGTAATTTGCTTATTTAATTTACATAGTTTTTGTTAAGTTTTGGGTATTTTCTTTTTGTGTGTGTGTGCAACCTCACTAATGTGTTAATTCTTTTTTTTTTCTTCTTCAGTTGCTGAAGGCCGGTGGTGGTGGTGCCGGTGACCTGGTGGTGGTGTCCTCCCGTCGTATCTTGCTGTGTCACTGGGAGTGGGTTTCTTCAGAGAGTGTTATTTTTGCTTTTTTTGGTGGATTCTGCACTAGCCCTTGCCCATCCACTTCAGCCTCAGCTCTGATTAGGTTTCTTTTATTTGTGTGAATGAGTTTTAATGAGTATGAGTATGAGTAAATAAATGTTGAGTAAAATTTGTATTTTTAAACTTTGACCCATGTTTCTTGCCCTCCAGTAACCACAAGCCTTTGTGCCTTGTGTTTGAGAAATTCCCTGGGTGAAATTCCCAGGGTGACGTTGTCGAGCTTTTCACTCAATAGTCACATGACTTTTCACCCCGCCCTTGCCACAAACTTGGCGTTGTCGGCAGGATGTTACTGTAGAAGTAAGGCAGAAGACGTGCGTTCCATTGTTTGTTCTTTTCTTTTGGCATTAATACAAAGCAGCAGCGGTTCTTTATTAAAATCTGCACTCATGGAGGAAGAATTGCAAGAGCTGCGTGATGTGGTTGCACAGTTGAAAGCTGACAATGAGAGGCTACGTCAAGAGCAGGCCCCTATTGGACTCGCCCCTAGCGGCATACCTTCAACTTCATCCGCGGTGCCTACGACCAGTGCCAGCGTCCCTGCAGCGGACAGGTTAGTGTTTGTGCCTCGTGACAGGAAGTGCCCCATGTTCAGGGGAAGATCAGGGATGCTGCTGGGTGAGTGGGTTAAGGAAGTGCAGGCATGTATGAGTGCTCGTCATTTATGCCTAGCTAATCAGGCTTTCTTTCTCTTCGATCATTTAGAGGGGGAAGCCTGTAAAGGGCTCAAATACCGCTCTAGTGTAGAGTGTAGGGACCCAGCTAAGATAATTGCTATACTTCAGGAACTCTATGGCTGCTCTGAGTCTTATGTAGCCCTACAGGAGGCTTTCTTCTCCCGGAAGCAACATGAAGGAGAAAAACTACTGGAATTCTCCTTTGCCTTGATGAGTCTTATGGAAAAGCAGCGTGCACCGATCGGAATGCTCAATTCTGAGGTTCTATTGCGTGATCAGTTTGTGCAGGTCATAGATGGCACCTTACGGCAAGAGCTTAAACAGTTTGTGCGTAGACAGCCCATAGCTACATTGCTTGACGTCAATTAGGTGGGAACGTGAGGGTCTACCAAGTGCTTTTAGAGGCCGCAGCTGTTATGGAATTTTCTCTTTTTAGGTTACACGAGGCCACGTGTGAGCCTTGTGATCCACGCCAGTATTAACTGTTTGTCTTGACTAGGTGCCACCATATCTCACTGTGGTGGCCAGGGTCGAAGAGACCTGTTGCTGCCTTCCTAGTCATAATAGATAGCTTGTTGTTGCCGTTCCAATCTGCGTAAGCGGACATCTGTGTCTCCAGACTAGGATGTGTTGACAATAACACCTCCAAGAGTAAAGACATTCTCTTTTACTAATTCTGGGGCGTATAGTATTTGGGGTGTGATCTTTGGGTTTAAAGTATATGCACCATCACAAGTTCGTGAGAATGCGAGACCGACTCAAGCACTTCAGATGTACTTTGAGAGTGTCTCTAGTTCTCCTTGGCCAAGCGTCAATAAATAATACAGCATAAGACATCAGAGGCTCCTGAACACTTTCTTCCCTCCTGACCTCACCATTGACCTTTGACTTCAGCAATTTCTCCACAACATTTGGCGTCACGAACAGGATTTCAACAGAACAAAGACGTGGTAAGTGCAAAGTTTTATTACTATGCCTTACCATGTCTGCGTTTGACGAAATCATAAAAAACTATGTGTTTATTTAATCTGCCTGGAATATAAAAACATCTAAGACCCACCAGGGGGTCAGGAGCTTCAGTGTCTTGGGGACAATGTCCTGGCTGAAACCTCTGGCGTTGTTTGGAACGTATGTGTCATACAAACATCCCAGTTAGATGTTCAATTCGGCATATTGATTTAACGTGAGAAATCAAGAAAGCTGACAATGGTGTAAAAAAACATTTTAAAAAATAAATGGAGCTGTAACAATAATTGATTACAGAGCAGTGTACAGTGTGTGGATCTGAAGGGGGGCAGGTTGGGTTTATGACCCACTGCATTGCCACTACGTGGCTGTTTGTTTCCGGGGCAGTTTCGGGCTGCACTCGGCACAGAGAGACCCACCTGAGGTTTAAACTATAGAAAAGACATTTTCGGGGGAGTTTAAATACACCCTCGTTTGAATTAAGATCGGGGATCTGCTCTGTGTCCTTTGGGAAACGTTGGTTTTAAATGTGTATACACTGGGAGAGAAAAAGAAGTACATTTTTCCTCCTTTCACCTCAGATCACCACTGCTGCAGTTAGAAAAGTGTGGAGACTGACCTTTAATGCTGCTGTATTGTGGTTTGAAATCTGTTTGTCTGTATGTGTAATGTCCTACTGCGCAAGCGAAAATGGGTAATGATCTGTCCAAAGCAGTAGACAAACCTGAAATCATGCAAACTGATTCAGCAAAAGCTAAATCAAAGACAAAACATCTTTCTGTAAAAGATCAAAGAAGTAATGTGAAGTTAGATGGTCAACCTGTCATTGATACGCAGCATGCTGGAGCAGGCACACACACATACACATCTGACCAGATATCACAATTTGAAGCAATGTTTTTGCCGCATGTGCCAGCTGGACTCATCGGTAGACTGAAAGGGTGGGATTTTGTGTTTCCGTTCACTTCTCTTCTGTGTGAATGTACGAATGGCATGTGGCCGTATGATGGAGCATTCGAGAGAGAGAAGCTGCAACTGGCTGAGATGAATGTTAACTCTAGTGTTGGAAATCCATCCTGGGACTTCAGATACATGAATGAGTGTATCCAAGTGTGGTTGACTGTGGCCCAAGAAAGATGTGGTGTGAGAGTGTGGTGTATTCTTCTTGTTCCTTGTGCTTCTCCGGTGGTGATGCAGATGAAGATGTTTAAAGAGAAAATCCGCCGACACCGTCTTAGTCGTATAACAAGTTTATTACAACAAGCACAGTGTCGAAGCAAGTACGAAGTACTTGGAGGGCTTCTGGCCGAAAAATGAAAAAACCCTCCCGAACTAAACAGAGCAAGCCCTTATATACATGATGAGCTTCCTGAACATGCATTTCAAGTCAACAACGTTTATAACACTTGTGTCATAAAAAAGGCCAGGGAAAGAGAGAAAGACTCCTTTCCCAGGATACCCCCACAAATGGTTCTTTGATCTATTTACCTGATCCCTTCTTCTAACCCAGAAAAAAGATAACACTTAGCCATAAAAAGGGCCGGGAAAGCGGAAGAGACTTCCTTCCCAGGCTGCTTCACCAAATGGCTCTTTTGACCTAATGATCTGATCTTCTTCTTCTAAAAGAAAAGAACAGGAGACCCCACCACAGGTGGCCCTGACTAGCTTTCTCTCTGAGTTACTTCAAAGTTTAGTTGGCTTTAAGATATCAATAGATGACAAAACCAAGTATCTTGATGTAAACCATATGTCTTGTATATAATAATATTAGCCTTAGTGTGTGACTATCTATGTGTAGACACCTCATATTCCCCCCTTCGGGACTTCGCAGAGTCCCGATATACAGAATAGTGATATGCATGGTTATAACGTTGACAAAATGCTAGTTCCTTTCAAGTTAATCTTATCAATGAAGCAATTTTATGAAGTGTGAAAGCGAAAAACCTGTCTGGCAGCTATATTTCCTGAATATCCTTCCATCATCTTGGACAGGAAAACTCTTTCACGGCCCCTCCGCCCGAGGCGGCCACATATAGTACTCCAATCCAATTAAAAGAATTTTACTCATTGTATGTCACTATCAATTAAAGCAAATACATATGGAGACCTCAGCAAATAAAATCAAAAGTATCCACCTTCAGGCTAGTCAACCCATCGCACCCTCCAATGGACCTGTCCCTGCCTATCCCCAATGTCCCTGACGGACCGAAAAATAAAAATAACAACTGAGGTTCCAACATATGAGCCACAAAGTACATACAATTCAACATAATAAATGGTATTCAAAAACAACATCTTATACATGTATTACATATATATGTTACTCCATTTCCGTTCTTCTTTGTTATGTATCTCAGGCTCACAGTTCCTCCACATTGTTGATTCTTGGCATAGTAGAGGTGATGTTTCCTCTGAACCTTCTCTCAATGTCCTTTTTTGGAGTCCGGGTTATTTGTCCTTCTTGATTGGTTTATTGGAGTTTCTGAATCCCTTTAACAGCTGGGGCTCCTTGAATCATCATCCACCCTCATGGCGGTTCTCCCCCACTGTTGTTCTGAGGGAAACAGAAAACACCAACCAGTATCTTTGCCGAAATAACATATACAGAAATAACATATACAATTCAGATTATTGATACATTTCTATATCTAATATAAATTCCATGCAAACCTATAAGCTACTTCCCCTTTTTAACACCCATTACTATCCTACCTCTACTAAATAACTAGACAACTAAAATATATGTTAAATTATAAATGTAATTCTATTCTTCATGACCCCATTAATTTCCTTCATTCCTTGACTCTGTGGATGATACACTGCACCAAAACACTGTTTTAATCACAATTGTTACAAAATCAATTTTACTGTTTTGTCAACGAACTCTTTAGTTTATCCAAACCTGCTTATGACTTCTCTTTATAAAAACTTTAGCAAAAACTTTAGCAAAACCTTTGGCAAAAGACTGAGCATCCCTCTGCTTGGTTGGACAAGCTTCAGACCATCTTAAAAATTGGTCCACAACAACCATCATAAGCCTCTTATACCTTCAACTGGTCTGATCATATCACCAAAATCCACAACTAGCTCACACCTAGGACCCCTTGGAGTCAGAATGCGACCAGGTGGAATCATCACCCCCCTTAGAATGTTATTTTCAAACTGATTGTGCATCTGCCTATGGCAAATCAATCTGTGCAAGTAGACATAGTGCCCAGAATCCATATTCCTCTATAACCTTTCTCTTAACTTCCCCCCTTGCAACATAAGCTACCTCATGTGCATCCTAACAGATCTGGAGGAGCTATTATCAGCCCTGCATGATTCTTCCAAAAACCCTAAAATCCTGGGTGGCACCCCTGTCTCTCCACAACTGTTTGTCCATCTCAGAAGCTACATTCTGCATAAAAACCACATCCCTAAAAGTGACTCTATCCTCCAAATCAACTTCATGTGTGACCAACAAAACTTTACCCACTCTATTTGCTCCTGTGACTGCCTTTTATGGCTTCATCAGCTGCTTTGTTACCTTGCGTTACTATGGACAAGTCTGCTCTATGAGCTGCACATTTAGCTATTGCTATCTCTTTAGGTTTCATCATAGCATGCAACAGCTTCATTATTTGAGCGTGGTGTTGTATCGGGGAACCATCGGTTTTCTTAAACCCTCGGCTCTTCCACACTGACCCAAATAGATGACACACATTGTGAGCATAATCAGAATCTGTATAAATTGTCAGTCGCTTACCTTTGGCTAACAAACATGCTTCAGTTAGCCTTCTCCACAACAAAATGATCAGCTTGTGCTTTCACTATGGCATATCCTGCACTCAACTTATCTCCCACACGATAGCAAGATCCATCTGTCCAGTACTCCAAGTCTGCCTCTTGCAATGGGAGGGCTTGTAAGTCTGTTTTGAGCCTTGAATACTTCCTGCCTCATGAACACAATCATGTGGCTTACCGTCCTCTGGAGTTAGCAAAGTTTCAGCCGGGTTCACTGTGGCACATCTCGCTAAAATAACATCTTCCTGCTCTAGAAGCCTATGATAGTCTCTAAGCCTCGGCATGGTCAATGTATATTTACCCTAATTCATTCAAAAGATTCCTGAGACTATGATGCGTAAGAATAGTCACCGGATACCCCATTGTAACAGATGATGCCCTATAAACAAGCACTTGTAGTGTTTTAATGACATCCGGATTAAAGGTTCCTTCCACTGGTCAGGATTGATCAGTCCCTGGCCAACGGCGGGACCAATTTGCTGTGATTCGTGAGACCTCTTTTATTAAGGGAACTAATCAATCAACTAATCAAAATAATCTCAATGTGTTCGAGGCTAATCACTTAATTTGGAGTCGCTTTACTAATTTATTTTATTGATGTATCACTATTTTATGCCACAGTCAATGAACCCAAGAAAGAAAGTCACCAACTTCAAGGAACTTTAGGGGATCTATTAATGCAATAAATTACACCACTAAATCCACACAATGCCTCTCTAGCCCCAAAAGCTATCAGCAAAATCTCTAAATGCCAACAGATATCAATAGTAACTATGTACCACAAAGCAAGTATCCACAATCACAGCTTTTACTTCTAGCCCTTGAAGAATCTTAGATGCAATCATACGACACAAGTCAGCTTAGAATAACTCAAACTGCAGGACAATGCACAAATAGCAACACATCACAATTGCAATCCACAATACAACAGCTTAATCGGTCAGTCTGTTGCCAAGCTTTTTCAAAATAGCACATAAAAGCAGTATAAACTATTCCCACTTTCAGCTAGAAACATTTAATCATACATATATAAGCAAATAGATCTCAGTTTCTAGTGATCATAAATGCATATACACATATTTCAAAACCAGCAGGTATAGCAAGAGTTCGCAAACAAAATCAGTACTGGCCTTGTGCAGTGGTCTAGGTTGGAGTCTGACGTCACTGAACTGGTTCGTGTAACCCCCGTTCAGTCTCCGCCTTTTTCTCCGTGTCTCCCCCACAGATGCAAAGAACAATGGAAAACAGCAAGAATTAGATTTTCGTTTAATATCATCACAGTTCCATGTCACATTCTTTAGTAATCCACCTTTTCTTTTGCAGTCAACACTTTAGGGTTATTTATAACATCAAAACTCACTCAATATCTCCTTACTTATCCTAAATAGATCTTTATCTATTATTTATTTATTTATTTATTTCGCATGAATCTTATAGAGACCATCTTTATGGAGCTCATATAATTTATTTATAGAGATGTCTCTAAAAAGGCTCATGGCTTCATTCATCAAACTATGTATATCATAACCCTAATATTACCTTTGCGCTCTTCAGCACCAAACCTCATTCCACCTTCTTTTCCCAACATCAACTGTGCAACGCACTCCGCACCCGTAAAACCTTCAACCTCAGCACTCACTCAGCACTTTTCACTCTTCTCGATCATGGTTTTTTCTAAAAAGTTATACGTTACTCTCACCACTCCTTATATATCTTAATAAATCTGTCTCGGAAGCTCAAAACAAATTATTAACTCTTATCATTAGCATATAGAAACGTCCTTTTTTAAGTCCTTAAAAGAGGCACATTAGATAAACACTGGAATAATAATCACATTTCCAAAACAGAAATGGTCAAACTCCAAACACAAACACAAATTTCAGCCTGCAGTGCTGACGTCTCTTTCAACAGAGACAGAGAAACAGAGACACAGAGACAGAGACCGAGAGAGGGAGGAGGGGTCCCTCTCCAGCTTATCAATACACTTAACTTTAACACATAATATAACAAACAGAAAGACAAATCACGATCGACAATCTATCCTAAAGACAACTCATTCATACGTCCTAATTGAGCATGCTCAGCCGCGTCCCTTTCCTTTAATCTAAATTTCTGCTACCTCATGGAGTGCAGAATATCTGACAAAACGACTTCAGTCGTGTCTCGTCAGCCCACGACAGAGCGGTCATCTATCTACAAATATTTTCACCTACACTCCCAGTTATACTTTTATAACCGACCTGAACATCACCTAGTGAACTGTCCGGGTTTTAGGGCCCGTCTAAAACCGCCTCCCAGAGGGCTTTACCGAATTCGCGGCTACCTTAAATCCTTATTACTATTTTCTACTCACTAACGTTCACGCTGCCGCAGACCATCTGCTGAGTTCCAAACTTCTAGCTAGCGTTACTTGTTATAAGGCCTTTAGCCTTTTACCTCTAACTACCCAATCCGTCACGCCCAGTCAAACTGTAGAGTTTCCCAACTCTCTGGCGTTACGGATTGTAAGATGCCTTCGCCTCTGACTACAATCCTGTACGCTCAGTCACACTGTGGAATTTCCAAATTCCCTAGCAATACTAATTGTAAGACATCCTCTCCTATTGCGCAACCTTACTATTCTAATGTGAACCATAATTTTACTCTACCATCACTCCCCCCTACCCCGTTGCCAGCAACGCAGTAAAATGATGAAGAGTAAACAAATTTAAACGGAACTTCTCCGCAAACATCAACACAGCATGACACACTTTCACCCACACCGGACCGTCTCGGTGCGACTCAACACAGCCGGAACACAGTAACAGGCAAACAGCCACCCCCCGAACAGCAGAACGGAGTACGCTCACCTGGGATGAGAGGAGGAAAGCAGAGCCTCGTCCAGCCGCGCCTCGGTCGCAACACGAACCCTGCTCACAGCGCCATTTCTGTGGTGTATTCTTCTTGTTCCTTGTGCTTCTCCGGTGGTGATGCAGATGAAGATGTTTAAAGAGAAAATCCGCCGACACCGTCTTAGTCGTATAACAAGTTTATTACAACAAGCACAGTGTCGAAGCAAGTACGAAGTACTTGGAGGGCTTCTGGCCGAAAAATGAAAAAACCCTCCCGAACTAAACAGAGCAAGCCCTTATATACATGATGAGCTTCTTGAACATGCATTTCAAGTCAACAACGTTTATAACACTTGTGTCATAAAAAAGGCCAGGGAAAGAGAGAAAGACTCCTTTCCCAGGATACCCCCACAAATGGTTCTTTGATCTATTTACCTGATCCCTTCTTCTAACCCAGAAAAAAGATAACACTTAGCCATAAAAAGGGCCGGGAAAGCGGAAGAGACTTCCTTCCCAGGCTGCTTCACCAAATGGCTCTTTTGACCTAATGATCTGATCTTCTTCTTCTAAAAGAAAAGAACAGGAGACCCCACCACAGGTGGCCCTGACTAGCTTTCTCTCTGAGTTACTTCAAAGTTTAGTTGGCTTTAAGATATCAATAGATGACAAAACCAAGTATCTTGATGTAAACCATATGTCTTGTATATAATAATATTAGCCTTAGTGTGTGACTATCTATGTGTAGACACCTCAAGAGTGCATGACAAAAGCTGCGAGATTGGACCGGATGATTTAAGAAAGATGATTGATCTGGCTTCTAAGTGTGTTACTGCCTCTCATATGCCTGTACTAGAAGCTAAGTTGCAAACTAGAGCTTTATAGATGGCTAAGATAAAGCAGCGACATGTTGATAATTTGGAAAATTGTGCAAAAGCTATGATGTATGGCTGGGCAAAGCGCCAAGCCAAGATTCCCACTCCTCGTGATTTGTTAAATATTTTAGCCGAGGTCAGGATAACACTGCCGGAACAACAAAACAGTGAAAAAGCGATCTCTGTTTTTCCGCAACTTTCAAATACAAAGCCCTCTTGCAATGCTGAGATAGATGAACAACCAAGCACATCACAAACTAAAGCCGATGATGAGTTTATCCTAATGGCAGCTACAGTAGTGAATTAGAAAGGAAAGTTAAGATTATGCACAGACAGGAGAAGGAAGACAGCAGACAGTCTAATGAGTCAGATTTAGAAGGAGAAGGAGCCAGACCCAGAGAGGAGGAGCCTTACACAGACTTTAGTGACGAGGAAGTGCAGATTGTAAAGCCAAAACAAAACAACATCTCTGCTCTCCCTCTTCAAGGATTATACTGTTAAAGTTTAGCTCTGTTCAACTTCATTTAAAAGTAACATTTTTACTTAAATTGTCATAGGATTATTTCTACTGTAAAAAAAAAAAAAAAAAAAAAAAAAAAAATGTTTCAAGTGTTTGAAGTTAAGTATTGTAACAATCATCGCATACTATTTTGGTGTGGTACAATCTTCTTTAAACTTAATTAACACATGTTTCAACCTAAAGAATATGTTTCACACACTTTAAATCAACTCAGAATCAACTTCAACTCCAATCATGGTGCTCATTATGAATCGATAATTGTGCAGTTTGTGCTCAAATAATAATAGAAATAACTGTATATGTCAAGCTAAAAAAATCAAACTGGCTCTACTTAAAAGCACACTTTGTTTACACTACTACATAAATGCCTAAATCTGATGTTACACTCGATTAGGCAGACCAGAAACACAGAGGCACATAGGAAAACAACTTTGCCCCTGCCTCTGAAGTGTCACAGACATCTTTAATAAATGCTTGTAAAAATAATGATTGACAACACAGCAGTTTGAAAACCATGGACTTCTGAGTTCATGGAAGAATACCAGAAAAAAAACACTTAATCCAGTTCACTTGTAGAACTGAGTGGATCTTGTGTTAAGATGAGTTTGTTTTCCCTGATTCATACAAACATGGAATATTAAAGCTGGAATAAAGTGAGATGAACATGAATGTCTCATGGTGCAAATTTTTGTGCAAAATCTAAGACCGAATGTTCAAGCCGCTTACAAACTATCAGTCCTTGACTCGAAGTCAACTATAAACAAAATAATGGCTATGCATAGGAACGATGTTTTCTTCGCTGGTAATAATGCTCCCAGCTCAAAACAAATGATGCAGTATGTGCAACAGCAGGGTGGTCAAAACAATAACAAAAACAGGGATAATCCGAAACGTGGAAATTGTCACAAATGCGGTGCAGCGGGACATTGGGCTAAAGAGTGTAAGAGTGGTTGTCGTCGTCGGAATAAATCCAATAACCAGAACCAACAACAAGCCGCTACATCATTTCCGGCTCTACCCGCTCCACAAGCTACTACGTCATTTCCTGCTCTTCCAGCCCCACCCACACAAGCTGCTTACACGCCAACATATTACAATCAAGCATAGGGAGGCCATGGAGGGGTGGGATCAGAACAACCATTTCATATTCAAGCTGCAACTATTCAACTTTCTAGTAATCCCGCTGAAGACCCGATAATGCCTGTTCAAGTTAATGGAAATACCGTTGAAATTTTGGTAGATAGTGGAGCAACTATCTCTACTGTAAAAACTGCAGAGCATGTATGCACACCTACATCCAACTTCATCACCACTGTAGGCGTTTTCGGGGTTCCCATTGCGGAACCGTTATCTCAGAGGACTAAAATAACTGTTGAAGGCTCTGAAGTGATGCATTCTTTTCTGATATCTGATAAAAGCCCAATTAATCTCATGGGGAGGGATCTGCTTTGTACACTGCATGCTACTATTCAGTGCACCCCGGATGGATTGTTTTTGACCCTCCCTGATGAAAAAGCTGCTCTAGCATTTCAGTTTTTGCAGAGTACGGAAGACACTTTGTATTGCTGGGAATTGATAGGTTTTAATATGCTTCCCAGTTTCACTGTTTCAGATATTCAGAAAATCGCCAAAATATCTCCAGCATGTGCAACATTGATGTCTACAATGAGGCCTCTTTTGCATTGTCATTGTACTGCAGCATTTAACCCTTCTGAGCAGTATAAACAATTGGTTTCCAGGTTTTTAAATAAATAAGAGGGGTAGTGAACAGCAGAGGTTGTTTAATGTTGAAAAGTCATATCCACATATCGTGGTGGCCGTCACACCTGGCTGTGAGCTGAAACACCTTGGACACATGGTGGCTCAGTGCCAGACATTGAGAGAAGCTGTACCAGCTTCTCAACACCAAACAGTAACATATTTAGGGGAGGAACTGTATATGTTGTCTTTAGATGAACATATGCAATTACCGATGTCTACATTTGTTACTCATCAGCCGCCTCTTCCCGCTCAGTATGGACCTCCTTCTGTATTGTCTGAGGTTCCACCTATTTTGTGGGCTAAACATAAAAATCATGTGGGTTTTGTAAATTCGGCTCCGCCACATAAAGTCACACTTAAGCCTAATGCTAAGCTACCTATGATTAGACAATACAATTTGCCTCACAGAGCTGTAGTAGGAATTGAAAGTGTCATTCAGTCTCTATTGGATCAAGATGTGCTAGTTCAAACCACTAGCCCATGTGACACTCCCATTTTAACAATCCCCAAAGCAAATCGCCCTGATGAATGGCGGTTCGTGCAGGACCTGCAAGCTATTAATAATATAGTGGTACCTGCAGCTCCAATTGTGCCTGACACCAATTCGATTTTAGCTTCTTTACCACCTAACTCCACGCACTACACGGTCGTTGATCTGAGTTCTGCATTTTTCTCGATACCGTTGCATCCAGATAGCCAGTATCTGTTTGCATTTACATTCAAGGGTAAGCAATACACTTGGCAACGGTTGCCGCAGGGTTTTGTCGAGAGTCCCACCGTGTATGCAGCGGCGGTAAAAAGAGATCTAGATGGGCTCCACCTGCCAGGTGGCTCCACTCTCTTGCAGTACGCTGAAGACCTCCTAATAGCTTCTTCATCAAAAGAAGCTTGCCACACAGACTCTATCTTGCTGCTACAGAGACTGGCCAAATGTGGTCACAGAGCGTCGCTGGCAAAGTTGCAATTCTGTCGACCGGAGGTGACATATTTGGGTCATGTTCTGAAGGATGGACAACACCTTTTGTCACCGGAGAGGGTGAAACTGCTAGTAAGCATGCCTCCCCCCACAACCAAGAAACAGATGCTCTCTTTTCTGGGGATGGCTAATTATTGCAGACACTGGATTTTTGAATATGCAACTATGGACTCTGTTTTTCGAGCCGCCGCACTGCAATCAGCTCCACCTATGGTACAGTGGACTGAGGAAATGCACAAAGCCTTTCAAGATCTGAAAAATGCTCTCATAATGGCTCCAGTGTTGGGTTTGTCTGACTATCATCAGCCGTTCCATCTACATGTGCATGAGAGAGATGGCTTCGCCACTGGCATTCTGGTACAGAAACATGGTTCTCATTATCGTCCCGTTGCGTACTACTCCTCTCGACTGACCCCTGTAGTACTCGGTATGCCAGGTTGTCTAAGAGCAGTGGCCGCTGTTGCCATTTTGATCGACAAATCCCATTGTAACTGGCTCATGACTGTGTCGTGCACGTTCCACATGCAGTATTACACATTTTGAACACATCTGCAACACAACACATGACAGCAGCACTTCGCTCAGGTTACGAGGCAATAATTCTATCAAGTCCCCACATAACTTTAAAGCGCTCACCTCCAATAAATCCAGCTACTCTGCTATCATTGATTGATACAGATGATGAGCATGACTGTATCGCCCTTAGTGAAATTTGCACATCTCCGAGACCAGATCTGCTGCAAACAGTGATACCAAATTCTGATATGGTTCTTTATACTGATGGTTCAGCCAGCAGACCATCTGACAACGTACATTTGGCTGGTTATGCAGTAGAAAATGATTCTGAACTCATTGAGGCAGGATCCCTGCCTCATGGAACTTCAGCCCAAGCAGCTGAGCTGTATGCTCTTAGTAGAGCCTGCATACTTGCTTCTGGTAAAGTTGCCACTATCTACACTGACTCGCGATACGCATTCGGCACTGCGCATGACTTTGGACAATTATGGAAAATGAGAGGTTTTGTCTCATCCTCTGGTAAGCCATTACAGCATCACGCGTTGGTAAATGATCTATTAGAGGCTATTTTGCGCCCGTCACAGCTTGCGATTGTAAAATGTGTAGCCCACACTAAAGGAAATGATCCTGTTTCACGAGGAAATGCAATGGCTAATACTGCAGCCAAACAAGCCGCACTTTCCTCCTCCTCCATGGTCCATCAATATACCTCCACACAACCCGTCAATCCAATTCCAGTACCTTCCGCTAATGATGTCGTGAAAATGCAAAATCACGCTGATGACAGGGAGAGAAGTCTTTGGTTGCGTAAAGGTTGTGCAGTTGATTCGAAGTCTGGCTTGTGGCTCCACCCGGATGGGCGACCAGTTTGCCCAAGAGCTCTCCTACATGTCTTGGCACGTGTGGCACATGGACCAACACATGTAGGAAGAGGGGTAATAAATGATGTTATTCGTTCACAATGGTTTGCAGCAGGCATTAGACAAGTCTCACAAACACTTGTAGACATTTGTATGACGTGTCAACAGACCAGAAAGAAGAATAGCACAGTGAAGCATGACCATCTGGAACCTCCAACAGGTCCCTTTGTAAATTTGCAAATAGACTTATATGCCAAGTTGTCAAGGCTACAAATATTTGTTAGTTGTGACAGATCGATTCTCAAAATGGGTTGAGGCTTTCACGACAAGGAAAGAAGACGCTCGAACAGTTGTTAAGTGTCTGCTAAAAGAGGTGATCCCTAGGTTTGGAGTGCCACAGGGAATAGATAGTGACAGAGGTCCGGCTTTTGTATCAAGAATAACGCAGGGTCTGTCAGATATCTTAGGGTTCAAGTGGCAGTTACATGTTCCATATCACCTGTTGTGGAGAAATTGCTGAAGTCAAAGGTCAATGGTGAGGTCAGGAGGGAAGAAAGTGTTCAGGAGCCTCTGATGTCTTATGCTGTATTATTTATTGACGCTTGGCCAAGGAGAACTAGAGACACTCTCAAAGTACATCTGAAGTGCTTGAGTCGGTCTCGCATTCTGACGAACTTGTGATGGTGCATATACTTTAAACCCAAAGATCACACCCCAAATACTATACGCCCCAGAATTAGTAAAAGAGAATGTCTTTACTCTTGGAGGTGTTATTGTCAACACATCCTAGTCTGGAGACACAGATGTCCGCTTACGCAGATTGGAACGGCAACAACAAGCTATCTATTATGACTAGGAAGGCAGCAACAGGTCTCTTCGACCCTGGCCACCACAGTGAGATATGGTGGCACCTAGTCATAAGACAAACAGTTAATACTGTCGTGGATCACAAGGCTCACACGTGGCCTCGTGTAACCTAAAAAGAGAAAATTCCATAACAATCCCCTCTTATTGATCATAAGATCAATACTAACTACCAAATAATAATATCTACCAAATTTAGAGACCACCAGGGAGTACAGTCAGAATCAGATTGACACAAACAATATAAAACATTCATAATCACACAGAATTATTCAAAAGGCCATCCATAAAAATCATTCTTTCAAACAAAGCAGTCGGTTTAGATTAATTCATACAATCAGTGAAAAACCTTAAGAACCCCTCTTATGTACCCCATCATCCCATTCCCATGATGTGTGAGTTACACTTTCAGGTCAACAAGGGCCTTTAAGCTAGCGAAGATCCCCTACAACACAAAGGTGTTAAAGAAGGTCATCAGGGAGGTCACAGATCATGTGCAAATATGTCACTGGGAGAGGAGAAAGATCAAATTCATTATTTCACCTAGTAGATAAAACCCTAGCAATTAGAAGGGGTTCCATAAAACAATTGATTTAACATTTCTAGAGCAAATTTCTTCTCTCTTTGAAATCAATCACAACAATCATCGTTGAAATCAAGACATTGCAAAATCTTCGACCCATGTACATTATGTACAGTAGAGGGTCACCACCATGGAGAGGTTACTAGCACATACGATGCATGGTGGCATGGAATCCATCTTCGTAGAACTTTCCATGAACAGTCGTTATCCATCAGTTGCATATCATCATAACAAAATTTTAACTTTGAACTTATAAGCATGTATTACATTACTGTGAAAACCATCATTGAAAATAGATTTTAAAAGTGATTCATAATATGGCAATTTCTAAATTATTAAAAATAACATCTCCTAGAATACTAAACAACCAGTAAAACCAGAATCATCACCTAAAGTTAACCTAAAATGAAACACAGAGGTAACAGAAGAAATAGACACCCTCCATTTACAGACCATAAGTCTCCTCTTCATCATTTTCACCAAGAGAAAGATCATCAAGGTCAAAGCTTCGAATCCTTTCCCCAAAACCTTCAAAATGATAATACCTCTTACCCACTGGATTGGCAACCTCTGGACGTATACACACCTGGGGTGCTTGAACCACTGACCTTGTTGTCTTCTTCACGATTAGTTTAATCAATGAGATCATACAAGTGCAGAGGAAAAGAATAAAGAGTCCACCGACAAATAGAGTAGTCAAAAATTTAACTAACCCTGATCCCAATGACCCCAAGGTACCAGAAAAATCCCCAAAGTTAAACCCATGTTTATCATGTAACTCTTTGATACCTTGAGCTGTGTCATGCGCCATATCTATGACCTCAGCAGTCGCGTTGGAGATGTAGAAGCAACATTCAGTACCTATAACTTTACAAGTTCCTCCCTGTGCTGCCAACAGGAGACCAAGCGCCATACGATTCTGTAAAGCTACAGTTTTAACTTCCTGCAGCTCCCTATGTTCAGCTAACATGGCTCTACTGGAGGCATTGAGATGATTCTCCAGGACTTTAGACAGAGATTCAAGTTCCTGTTGAGTTATATACATACCGTACCAAGGCAAGAGGATGCTGGCTATCTATTGAGATGTTGGGATTTCTCTTTTATATTTATGTAGAGGCGGGTATAATGAAGCAATCTCAGCGGATTTCACTTCCCTGATCAAGGGAATTAGGTATGCCAAAGAACAGACACCATGAAACAACTCATAGGGCACGCAGCAATAAGCTTTATCTCCACAGACTAGATACACTCTCTCAGAAAACGACGACTGTCTCAGAGTGACATTTACTACTGTTTTACAGCTGCTTTGTCCTAAATTATCAGGTCCTTCTCCTACTCCCTGAAAACACAAGGAAACATTTTGCCGTTCATGGGTGAACACCGGAGGCACACAAGTTGAGGAGTTCGCTCCATCTGTTGTGGCACTGAGCAGTTACGTTTACGGTTGGGGAACACACACCTGATTTCCAAGAGGTTTTGAACAGTTTGTTTGGGCCAAAACTATTTGAACTCTATATTCAAAACCTAATTTCACATACATCTGTATATGAATAATGCGAAAAAAGGTAGTATAATTGAAACCGCTCGGCAGGTACTGTTCATTAACTGTTTTAGCAATGTATAAGGCAATTTCAGCATTATGTGAATACTTTGCCGAATCTATAGGGTAGGCAGGAGTATAGCACTCATTTGCTTCATCTTCAAATCTCATGGCCAAATTATTCCAATTGAACATCTCATAATCCGTTCTAGTGAATGGAATTGGATGAGACATTGGTGAGTGTATGGACGAAGGCATATTTTGACACAGCCAACAGTTACTGAGATTACGATCGTGAGCATAATCAACCATTAGACTGAGGGCCGAATTTGTTTCTTGCACTAAAATTTGAGAAACTTCACCTGTACCTCCATTACTCCTTGTTGATTTAGGTTTGGCTACCTCAAGTGTATTTATGGAAGAAATTGACCAATATATAGAAAACTATCACCCTTATCAGTTTCACCATAGTACAGATCTTACCGCTCTGCACCTCCCCTGGAACATCTCAGTAATTAACAGCCCACAGTTTATAATCGGGATAACTTTTCAATGGTTGTTTAGTGAAACACCACAGCTCCAGAGGTTCAGTCAAAGGTACAGCAGCTGTGAATGTTACCTTCATTACCTGGGTGCACAGCACTGTCTTAATCGGTCATGCGTTGTCCACGACCATTTACCTTGAGAGCAAGTCAGGGGGTAAACAATATAACAGTCATCACATCTGTCAATTGGACAGTCAGACAGGGTTAACAGTTTGGTTAGTTTTGTTAATAGGCAGTTTGGTTAGAGCACAGGAAATACAAGCCCTCATTGTCAACAACACCTGGTTCCACCTGGAAGACAAAAACTTTTTTTTTAAATATTTGATTAATACAAAATTTCCGTCATTAAAAGGATAAATTGGTTCCTCCAATGGTTTTGTGAGCCGTTCAGACACCTGTAATGATAAAATTCAAAACGTCAGTTAATCTTTTACATATTCATACTCATAAACTCATCCGTCCAAAGCAGAGAAGTTTTGTGTGGTGTCAAAGGGGGACTTGTGGACATTGGTCTCCCCATTAACACCTCATGAGGACTTAGTCCTGTTGTTGCGCTCGGTGCGCTTCGGATGGAATACAACACAATAGGCAGTGCATCAGGCCATTTTAGGCCTGTTGTCAGCACTGTTTTGGTCAACCGATCTTTGATAGTTGCGTTCATTCTCTCAACTTGACCAGAACTTTGTGGGTGATATGGAACATTTAACTGTCACTTGAACCCTAAGATATCTGACAGACCCTGCGTTATTCTTGATACAAAAGCCGGACCTCTGTCACTATCTATTCCCTGTGGCACTCCAAACCTGGGGATCACCTCTTTTAGCAGACACTTAACAACAAGCCTCAACCCATTTTGAGAATCGATCTGTCACAACTAACAAATATTTGTAGCCTTGACAACTTGGCATATAAGTCTATTTGCAAATTTACAAAGGGACCTGTTGGAGGTTCCAGATGGTCATGCTTCACTGTGCTATTCTTCTTTCTGGTCTGTTGACACGTCATACAACTGTCTACAAGTGTTTGTGAGACTTGTGTAATGCCTGCTGCAAACCATTGTGAACGAATAACGTCATTTATTACCCCTCTTCCTACATGTGTTGGTCCATGTGCCACACGTGCCAAGACATGTAGGAGAGCTCTTGGGCAAACTGGTCGCCCATCCGGGTGGAGCCACAAGCCAGACTCCGAATCAACTGCACAACCTTTACGCAACCAAAGACTTCTCTCCCTGTCATCAGCGTGACTTTGCATTTTCACGACATCATTAGCGGAAGGTACTGGAATTGGATTGACGGGTTGTGTGGAGGTATATTGATGGACCATGGAGGAGGAGGAAAGTGCAGCTTGTTTGGCTGCAGTATCAGCCATTGCATTTCCTCGTGAAACAGGATCATTTCCTTTAGTGTGGGCTGCACATTTTACAATCGCAAGCTGTGACGGGCGCAAAATAGCCTCTAATAGATCATTTACCAACGCGTGATGCTGTAATGGCTTACCAGAGGATGAGACAAAACCTCTCATTTTCCATAATTGTCCAAAGTCATGCGCAGTGCCGAATGCGTATCGCGAGTCAGTGTAGATAGTGGCAACTTTACCAGAAGCAAGTATGCAGGCTCTACTAAGAGCATACAGCTCAGCTGCTTGGGCTGAAGTTCCATGAGGCAAAGATCCTGCCTCAATGACTTCAGAATCATTTACTACTGCATAACCAGCCAAATGTACGTTGTCAGATGGTCTGCTGGCCGAACCATCAGTATAAAGAACCATATCAGAACTTGGTATCACTGTTTGCAGCAGATCTGGTCTCGGAGATGTGCACATTTCACTAAGGGCGATACAGTCATGCTCATCATCTGTATCAATCAATGATAGCAGAGTAGCTGGATTTATTGGAGGTGAGCGCTTTAAAGTTATGTGGGGACTTGATAGAATTATTGCCTCGTAACCTGAGCGAAATGCTGCTGTCATGTGTTGTGTTGCAGATGTGTTCAAAATGTGTAATACTGCATGTGGAACGTGCACGACACAGTCATGAGCCAGTTACAATGGGATTTGTCGATCAAAATGGCAACAGCGGCCACTGCTCTTAGACAACCTGGCATACCGAGTACTACAGGGGTCAGTCGAGAGGAGTAGTACGCAACGGGATGATAATGAGAACCATGTTTCTGTACCAGAATGCCAGTGGCGAAGCCATCTCTCTCATGCACATGTAGATGGAACGGCTGATGATAGTCAGACAAACCCAACACTGGAGCCATTGTGAGAGCATTTTTCAGATCTTGAAAGGCTTTGTGCATTTCCTCAGTCCACTGTACCATGGGTGGAGCTGATTGCAGTGCGGCGGCTCGAAAAACAGAGTCCATAGTTGCATATTCAAAAATCCAGTGTCTGCAATAATTAGCCATCCCCAGAAAAGAGAGCATCTGTTTCTTGGTTGTGGGGGGAGGCATGCTTACTAGCAGTTTCACCCTCTCCGGTGACAAAAGGTGTTGTCCATCCTTCAGAACATGACCCAAATATGTCACCTCCGGTTGACAGAATTGCAACTTTGCCAGCGACGCTCTGTGACCACACTCGGCCAGTCTCTGTAGCAGCAAGATAGAGTCTGTGTGGCAAGCTTCTTTTGATGAAGAAGCTATTAGGAGGTCATCGGCGTACTGCAAGAGAGTGGAGCCACCTGGCAGGTGGAGCCCATCTAGATCTCTTTTTACCGCCGCTGCATACACGGTGGGACTCTCGACAAAACCCTGCGGCAACCGTTGCCAAGTGTATTGTTTACCCTTGAATGTAAATGCAAACAGATACTGGCTATCTGGATGCAACGGTATCGAGAAAAATGCAGAACTCAGATCAACGACCGTGTAGTGCGTGGAGATGGTGGTAAAAAAGCTAAAATCGAATTGGTGTCAGGCACAATTGGAGCTGCAGGTACCACTATATTATTAATAGCTTGCAGGTCCTGCACGAACCGCCATTCGTCAGGGCTATTTGCTTTGGAGATTGTTAATATGGGAGTGTCACATGGGCTAGTGGTTTGAACTAGCACATCTTGATCCAATAGAGACTGAATGACACTTTCAATTCCTACTACAGCTCTGTGAGGCAAATTGTATTGTCTAATCATAGGTAGCTTAGCATTAGGCTTAAGTGTGACTTTATGTGGCGGAGCCGAATTTACAAAACCCACATGATTTTTATGTTTAGCCCACAAAATAGGTGGAACCTCAGACAATTCAGAAGGAGGTCCATACTGAGCGGGAGGAGGCGGCTGATGAGTAACAAATGTAGACATCGGTAATTGCATATGTTCATCTAAAGACAACATATACAGTTCCTCCCCTAAATATGTTACTGTTTGGTGTTGAGAAGCTGGTACAGCTTCTCTCAATGCCTGGCACTGAGCCACCATGTGTCCAAGGTGTTTCAGCTCATAGCCAGGTGTGACGGCCACCACGATATGTGGATATGACTTTTCAACATTAAACAACCTCTGCTGTTCACTACCCCTCTTATTTATTTAAAAACCTGGAAACCAATTGTTTATACTGCTCAGAAGGGTTAAATGCTGCAGTACAATGACAATGCAAAAGAGGCCTCATTGTAGACATCAATGTTGCACATGCTGGAGATATTTTGGCGATTTTCTGAATATCTGAAACAGTGAAACTGGGAAGCATATTAAAACCTATCAATTCCCAGCAATACAAAGTGTCTTCCGTACTCTGCAAAAACTGAAATGCTAGAGCAGGTTTTTTTTATCAGGGAGGGTCAAAAACAATCCATCCGGGGTGCACTGAATAGTAGCATGCAGTGTACAAAGCAGATCCCTCCCCATGAGATTAATTGGGCTTTTATCAGATATCAGAAAAGAATGCATCACTTCAGAGCCTTCAACAGTTATTTTAGTCCTCTGAGATAACGGTTCCGCAATGGGAACCCCGAAAACGCCTACAGTGGTGATGAAGTTGGATGTAGGTGTGCATACATGCTCTGCAGTTTTTACAGTAGAGATAGTTGCTCCACTATCTACCAAAATTGTAAATGTAAGCAGCTTGTGTGGGTGGGGCTGGAAGAGCAGGAAATGACGTAGTAGCTTGTGGAGCGGGTAGAGCCGGAAATGATGTAGCGGCTTGTTGTTGGTTCTGGTTATTGGATTTATTCCGACGACGACAACCACTCTTACACTCTTTAGCCCAATGTCCCGCTGCACCGCATTTGTGACACCCTGCTGTTGTACATACTGCATCATTTGTTTTGAGCTGGGAGCATTATTACCAGCGAAGAAAACATCGTTCCTATGCATAGCCATTATTTTGTTTATAGTTGACTTCGAGTCAAGGACTGATAGTTTGTAAGCGGCTTGAACATTCGGTCTTAGATTTTGCACAAAAATATGCACCATGAGACATTCATGTTCATCTCGCTTTATTCCAGCTTTAATATCCCATGTTTGTATGAATCAGGGAAAACAAACTCATCTTAACACAAGATCCACTCAGTTCTACAAGTGAACTGGATTAAGTGTTTTTTTCTGGTATTCTTCCATGAACTCAGAAGTCCATGGTTTTCAAACTGCTATGTTGTCAATCATTATTTTTACAAGCATTTATTAAAGATGTCTGTGACACTTCAGAATCAGGGGCAAAGTTGTTTTCCTATGTGCCGCTGTGTTTCTGGTCTGAGTGTAACATCAGATTTAGGCATTTATGTAGTAGTGTAAACAAAGTGTGCTTTTAAGTAGAGCCAGTTTGATTTTTTTAGCTTGACATATACAGTTTTTTTTTTTATTATTTGAGCACAAACTGCACAATTATCGATTCATAATTAGCACCATGATTGGAGTTGAAGTTGATTCTGAGTTGATTTAAAGTGTATGAAACATATTTATCAGGTTGAAACATGTGTTAATTAAGTTTAAAGAAGATTGTGCCACACCAAAATAGTATGCGATGATTGTTACAATACTTAACTTCAAACACTTGAAACATTTTTTCTTTGCAGTAGAAATAATCCTATGACAATTTAAGTAAAAAGGTTACTTTTAAATGAAGTTGAACAGAGCTAAACTTTAACAGTATAATCCTTGAAGAGGGAGAGCAGAGATGTTGTTTTGTTTTGGCTTTACAATCTGCACTTCCTCGTCACTAAAGTCTGTGTAAGGC
This sequence comes from Collichthys lucidus, assembly GCA_004119915.2. Classification (NCBI taxonomy): domain Eukaryota; kingdom Metazoa; phylum Chordata; class Actinopteri; family Sciaenidae; genus Collichthys; species Collichthys lucidus. The sequence continues at coordinate 1,726,356 of CM014085.1, read as the reverse complement.
TCCTCCTCTCTGGGTCTGGCTCCTTCTCCTTCTAAATCTGACTCATTAGACTGTCTGCTGTCTTCCTTCTCCTGTCTGTGCATAATCTTGACTTTCCTTTCTAATTCACTACTGTAGCTGCCATTAGGATAAACTCATCATCTGCTTTAGTTTGTGATGTGCTTGGTTGTTCATCTATCTCAGCATTGCAAGAGGGCTTTGTATTTGAAAGTTGCGGAAAAACAGAGATCGCTTTTTCATTGTTTTGTTGTTCCGGCAGTGTTATCCCGACCTCGGCTAAAATATTCAACAAATCACGAGGAGTGGGAATCTTGGCTTGGCGCTTTGCCCAGCCATACATCATAGCTTTTGCACAATTTTCCAAATTATCAACATGTCGCTGCTTTATCTTAGCCATCTCTAAAGCTCTAATTTGCAACTTAGCTTCTAGTACAGGCACATGCGGCGAAAACATTGCTTTAAATTGTGATATCTGGTCAGATGTGTATGTGTGTGTGCCTGCTCCGGCATGCTGCGTATCAATGACAGGTTGACCATCTAACTTCACATTAGTTCTTTGATCTTTTACAGAAAGATGTTTTGTCTTTGATTTAGCTTTTGCTGAGTCAGTTTGCATGATTTCAGGTTTGTCTACTGCTTCGGACAGATCATTACCCATTTTCGCTTGCGCAGTAGGACATTACACATACAGACAAACAGATTTCAAACCACAATACAGCAGCATTAAAGGTCAGTCTCCACACTTTTCTAACTGCAGCAGTGGTGATCTGAGGTGAAAGGAGGAAAAATGTACTTCTTTTTCTCTCCCAGTGTATACACATTTAAAACCAACGTTTCCCAAAGGACACAGAGCAGATCCCCGATCTTGATTCAAACGAGGGTGTATTTAAACTCCCCCGAAAATGTCTTTTCTATAGTTTAAACCTCAGGTGGGTCTCTCTGTGCCGAGTGCAGCCCGAAACTGCCCCGGAAACAAACAGCCACGTAGTGGCAATGCAGTGGGTCATAAACCCAACCTGCCCCCCTTCAGATCCACACACTGTACACTGCTCTGTAATCAATTATTGTTACAGCTCCATTTATTTTTTTAAATCGTTTTTTACACCATTGTCAGCTTTCTTGATTTCTCACGTTAAATCAATATGCCGAATTGAACATCTAACTGGGATGTTTGTATGACACATACGTTCCAAACAATGCCAGAGGTTTCAGCCAGGACATTGTCCCCAAGACACTGAAGCTCCTGACCCCCTGGTGGGTCTTAGATGTTTTTATATTCCAGGCAGATTAAATAAGCACATAGTTTTTTATGATTTCGTCAAATGCAGACATGGTAAGGCATAGTAATAAAACTTTGCACTTACCACGTCTTTGTTCTGTTGAAATCCTGTTCGTGACGCCAATTGTTGTGGAGAAATTGCTGAAGTCAAAGGTCAATGGTGAGGTCAGGAGGGAAGAAAGTGTTCAGGAGCCTCTGATGTCTTATGCTGTATTATTTATTGACGCTTGGCCAAGGAGAACTAGAGACACTCTCAAAGTACATCTGAAGTGCTTGAGTCGGTCTCGCATTCTGACGAACTTGTGATGGTGCATATACTTTAAACCCAAAGATCACACCCCAAATACTATACGCCCCAGAATTAGTAAAAGAGAATGTCTTTACTCTTGGAGGTGTTATTGTCAACACATCCTAGTCTGGAGACACAGATGTCCGCTTACGCAGATTGGAACGGCAACAACAAGCTATCTATTATGACTAGGAAGGCAGCAACAGGTCTCTTCGACCCTGGCCACCACAGTGAGATATGGTGGCACCTAGTCATAAGACAAACAGTTAATACTGTCGTGGATCACAAGGCTCACACGTGGCCTCGTGTAACCTAAAAAGAGAAAATTCCATAACATCACCCACATAGTTCTGGTCAAGTTGAGAGAATGAACGCAACTATCAAAGATCGGTTGACCAAAACAGTGCTGACAACAGGCCTAAAATGGCCTGATGCACTGCCTATTGTGTTGTATTCCATCCGAAGTGCACCGAGCGCAACAACAGGACTAAGTCCTCATGAGGTGTTAATGGGGAGACCAATGTCCACAGGGATAAGTCCTCCTTTGACACCACACAAAACTTCTCTGCTTTGGACGGATGAGTTTATGAATATGAATATGTAAAAGATTAACTGACGTTTTGAATTTTATCATTACAGGTGTCTGAACGGCTCACAAAACCATTGGAGGAACCAATTTATCCTTTTAATGACGGAAATTTTGTATTAATCAAATATTTAAAAAAAAAAGTTTTTGTCTTCCAGGTGGAACCAGGTGTTGTTGACAATGAGGACTTGTATTTCCTGCACTTTAACCAAACTGCCTATTAACCAAACTAACCAAACTGTTAACCCTGTTATGTTTGACTGTCCAATTGACAGTTGTGATGACTGTTATATTGTTTACCCCCTGACTTGCTCTCAAGGTAAATGGTCGTGGACAACGCATGACCGATTAAGACAGTGCTGAGTGCACCCAGGTAATGAAGGTAACATTCACAGCTGCTGTACCTTTGACTGAACCTCTGGAGCTGTGGTGTTTCACTAAACAACCATTGAAAAGTTATCCCGATTATAAACTGTGGGCTGTTAATTACTGAGATGTTCCAGGGAAGGTGCAGAGCAGTAAGATCTGTACTATGGTGAAACTGATAAGGGTGATAGTTTTCTATATATTGGTCAATTTCTTCCATAAATACACTTGAGGTAGCCAAACCTAAATCAACAAGGAGTAATGGAGGTACAGGTGAAGTTTCTCAAATTTTAGTGCAAGAAACAAATTCGGCCCTCAGTCAAATGGTTGATTATGCTCATGATCGTAATCTCAGTAACTGTTGGCTGTGTCAAAATATGCCTTCGTCCATACACTCACCAATGTCTCATCCAATTCCATTCACTAGAACGGATTATGAGATGTTCAATTGGAATAATTTGGCCATGAGATTTGAAGATGAAGCAGATGAGTGCTATACTCCTGCCTACCCTATAGATTCGGCAAAAATATTCACATAATGCTGAAATTGCCTTATACGTTGCTAAAACAGATAATGAACAGTACCTGCCGAGCGGTTTCAATTATACTACACTTTTTCGCATTATTCATATACAGATGTATGTGAAATTAGGTTTTGAATATAGAGTTCAAATAGTTTTGGCCCAAACAAACTGTTCAAAACCTCTTGGAAATCAGGTGTGTGTTCCCCAACCATATATTGCATCTTTAATGGTGGAGGCCCTAGTTTCTGTGCAGCCGTGGTCCGGTGTTAGGTCCATGGAGTCACTTCAGATACAGAAACGTAACTGCTCAGTGCCACAACAGATGGAGCGAACTCCTCAACTTATGTGCCTCCGGTGTTCACCCATGAACGGCAAAATGTTTCCTTGTGTTTTCAGGGAGTAGGAGACGGACCTGATAATTTAGGACAAAGCAGCTGTAAAACAGTAGTAAATGTCACTCTGAGACAGTCGTCATTACCTGAGAGAGTGTATCTAGTCTGTGGAGATAAAGCTTATTGCTGCGTGCCCTATGAGTTGTTTCATGGTGTCTGTTATTTGGCATACCTAATTCCCTTGATCAGGGAAGTGAAATCCGCTGAGATTGCTTCATTATACCTGCCTCTACATAAGTATAAAAGAGAAATCCCAATCTCCCATCTCAAAAGATAGCCAGCATCCTCTTGCCTTGGTATGGTATGTATATAACTCAACAGGAACTTGAATCTCTGTCTAAAGTCCTGGAGAATCATCTGAATGGCTCCAGTAGAGCCATGTTAGCTGAACATAGGGAGCTGCAGGAAGTTAAAACTGTAGCTTTACAGAATCGTATGGCGCTTGGTCTCCTGTTGGCAGCACAGGGAGGAACTTGTAAAGTTATAGGTACTGAATGTTGCTTCTACATCTCCGACGCGACTGCTGAGGTCATAGATATGGCGCATGACACAGCTTAAGGTATCAAAGAGTTACATGATAAACATGGGTTCAACTTTGGGGATTTTTCTGGTACCTTGGGGTCATGGGGATCAGGGTTAGTTAAATTTTTGACTACTCTATTTGTCGGTGGACTCTTTATTCTTTTCCTCTGCACTTGTATGATCTCATTGATTAAACTAATCGTGAAGAAGACAACAAGGTCAGTGGTTCAAGCACCCCAGGTGTGTATACGTCCAGAGGTTGCCAATCCAGTGGGTAAGAGGTATTATCATTTTGAAGGTTTTGGGGAAAGGATTCGAAGCTTTGACCTTGATGATCTTTCTCTTGGTGAAAATGATGAAGAGGAGACTTATGGTCTGTAAATGGAGGGTGTCTATTTCTTCTGTTACCTCTGTGTTTCATTTTAGGTTAACTTTAGGTGATGATTCTGGTTTTACTGGTTGTTTAGTATTCTACTGTAGGAGATGTTATTTTTAATCATTTAGAAATTGCCATATTATGAATCACTTTTAAAATCTATTTTCAATCATGGTTTTCACAGTAATGTAATACATGCTTATAAGTTCAAAGTTAAAATTTTGTTATGATGATATGCAACTGATGGATAATGACTGTTCATGGAAAGTTCTACGAAGATGGATTCCATGCCACCATGCATCGTATGTGCTAGTAACCTCTCCATGGTGGTGACCCTCTACTGTACATAATGTACATGGGTCGAAGATTTTGCAATGTTTTGATTTCAACGATGATTGTTGTGATTGATTTCAAAGAGAGAAGAAATTTGCTCTAGAAATGTTAAATCAATTGTTTTATGGAACCCCTTCTAATTGCTAGGGTTTTATCTACTAGGTGAAATAATAAATTTGATCTTTCTCCTCTCCCAGTGGCATATTTGCACATGATCTGTGACCTCCCTGATGACCTTCTTTAACACCTTTGTGTTGTAGGGGATCTTCGCTAGCTTAAAGGCCCTTGTTGACCTGTGGGAATGGGATGATGGGGTACATAAGAGGGGTTCTTAAGGTTTTTCACTGATTGTATGAATTAATCTAAACCGATTGCTTTGTTTGAAAGAATGATTTTTATGGATGGCCTTTTGAATAGTTCTGTGTGATTATGAATGTTTTATATTGTTTGTGTCAATCTCATTCTGACTGTACTCCCTGGTGGTCTCTAAATTTGGTAGATATTATTATTTGGTAGTTAGTATTGATCTTATGATCAATAAGAGGGGATTGTTATGGAATTTTCTCTTTTTAGGTTACACGAGGCCACGTGTGAGCCTTGTGATCCACGCCAGTATTAACTGTTTGTCTTGACTAGGTGCCACCATATCTCACTGTGGTGGCCAGGGTCGAAGAGACCTGTTGCTGCCTTCCTAGTCATAATAGATAGCTTGTTGTTGCCGTTCCAATCTGCGTAAGCGGACATCTGTGTCTCCAGACTAGGATGTGTTGACAATAACACCTCCAAGAGTAAAGACATTCTCTTTTACTAATTCTGGGGCGTATAGTATTTGGGGTGTGATCTTTGGGTTTAAAGTATATGCACCATCACAAGTTCGTGAGAATGCGAGACCGACTCAAGCACTTCAGATGTACTTTGAGAGTGTCTCTAGTTCTCCTTGGCCAAGCGTCAATAAATAATACAGCATAAGACATCAGAGGCTCCTGAACACTTTCTTCCCTCCTGACCTCACCATTGACCTTTGACTTCAGCAATTTCTCCACAACAGCAGCAACTCTGTCCCCACCCTTAGTGGCATTCATTATGGCGTCCAGGGTGCTGACCCAGTTGCTTGTTTTTCCCCATCATTTGAAATGAGTGAAATGAAGGAGATGTTGAGGCAGCAGCAAGAACAGCTTTTGCTGCTAACTCAAACCATTGCTCTAATGCAGCGTCCTCTTCCGCACAGTCACTCAGCACAGCGTGGGCCTGTAATATGTAGACGCTGTCAGCGACCTGGTCATTTTGCTGGAGAATGTAATGGTAATGTAGTGTAATGTAATGTAATGCTCTGCTCCCCCCTCAGTTCTCCTCACAAACTTCCCAGCCCTCAGCTAGGCAGCCAGAATCCGCTCCAATTCGGGAAAACTAGTACCCACCGAACTGCAGAGCCACAATTTGGGTGGGACCTCTACTGGCTCAAATGCTGTGCAAAGTAAATTGGCTGATGCGTCAAAACTCGTTGCCCCCATTTGGAGGTTGTCATGGGTGGTGTTCAGGTGCCATGTTTGGATACTGGTTCGATGGTTTCCACTGTTACAGAGAGCTTTTTCCGTGAGCATTTTGAACCATGGGGTCACAAGCGCCTTAAATCATGTAACTGGTTGCAACTCATGGCAGATAATGGATTGGATATTCCTTTCCTTGGTTATCTGGAGCTAAATGTTGAGTTGTGTGGCAAGGTGATCTCCCAGTGTGGCATCTTGGTAGTGAGGGTAGTGATGCTTGCCTTCACACCCCTGGTGTGATGGGGATGAATGTGATCCGAAAATGCTACCAAGAGCTCTTTGTGCAGCATGGGCTAGCATTGTTTGAACTGCCATTTGTTGCTCAGGCCCCACAACCCATCACACAGGCTTTTCAGAAATGTCATCAAGCGACCACGCAGACCCCTCCAGAGCTGACAGGAAAAAAAGGGAAAGGGAAAAGGTTAGAGGTAAGCATCTATACCACATTTCAGGTGGCGTGATGAAAATTGTAGCATGTAGCTCAGAGTGGTTCTGATGTTTCAGTGCTGTTTGAGCCCCTGGAATCTGGATTACCTGCTGGTCTGCTGGCTTCGTTGTCCTCAGAAGAGCAGGGTCAGGTGAGGTCTCTCCTTAGGAAGTATACAATTGTTTTCTCTTATGACGGTGATTTAGTTTGCACCAATCTAATATCAAATGACATTCCTCTTGTAGATGAGACCCCCATCCACCAGCGCTATAGGCGTGTCCCTCCATCTGATTATGAAGCTGTCAAAGAGCACATTAATCAGCTTCAGCCCCTACGCCTCTCCCATTGTGCTAGTTAAGAAGAAGGATGGGATTCTGCGTCTGTGTGTGGATTACCGGCAGCTAAATGGAAAGACCAGGAAGGATGCGTTTCCGCTGTCACGCATTGAGGAGTCATTGGCTGCTTTGACAGGTGCAAGCTGGTTCTCCACCATGGACCTGGCCGGTGGGTACAACCAGGTCCCTGTCACTGAGAAGGATCGGCCCAAGACTGCATTCTGCACTCCATTTGGCTTGTTCGAATGGAATCGAATGCCATTTGGACTTTGTAATGCCCCCAGTACCTTTCAAAGATTAATGCAGAGAATCTTTGGTGATCAACAGTCATTACTTCTTTACCTTGATGACATTGTTGTGTTCTCTTCCACTGTACAGCAGCGGGCGGCCATACCAGTCAGGCACACGACCTCCGACCCGGAAGCAACACGGGTGACGATGGGAGCGCAGAGGAAGACCCGGTGGGCGGACTTCCGTTTTTATACCGGCTCACCTCAATGACTGGCGGAAGTGAAACCATAGCAACAGTAAACAGAAAGGGCAAAGGGAAAAGACAAAAGCGCTCGTACTGCTACAACAGGTTACTAGGACTAGTGTTTTTATGCCTTCTAATACATTAGAAGGCATAAAAACACGTAGGATTTAGGTCTGGGTGAATATTAAAAGTGAAATATTTATTGTAGCGGGATCAAAGGACTCGAAGATCTGGCCTTAAAATCAGATTTACTGGAGTTCATAATGTGTGTTCATGGTAAATGAACAGTATAGAGCCTTCCTAATCTTACAACAACACAAAACTCACCACCGCCTTCTGGAGCAATTTGCGTTTCAGTATGTCTAGTCTGCACTTCAACATGCAGACCAGGTAGAGCTAATAATGTGTTCATCGCTGCATTCACTACCGCTTATGCCCGTCTCAAGCTGTACAGTTATCTAGAGCAGGTGCAGGAAAATGTTCTCTACATGGATACTGACAGTCTGATATATGTGGTGAAAGACGGGGCGACGCCTCTGAAATTGGGGAATTATCTGGGGGATTTGACCGATGAGCTGGACGGTGACAGCATTCAAGAATTTGCAGCCGCTGGTCCCAAAAGTTACGCCTACCAGACGAGACAAAAGAAAAAGGTAGTATTGCGTGTCAAAGGTATCACTCAGACTGCAGAGTGCTGTGAGCAGGTCAACTTTGACAGCGTCAGACAGCTGGTGGAGGGTTACCTTGAGGGCTCTCGAGGGGGCGTTATTGAGACCCCACAGCATAACATCAGACGTAATAAAAAGAGCTTTCTCTTGAAAAATTGCACATTTCAAAAAAAGTTTAGAGTGGTGTATGACAAGAGACGCCTCTTTAGTGACGGCACAACTCTGCATTTTGGCTACTGAAATAGGAGGAGAGAAACAAACAAACAATCAGACAAACCAAAAAAAAACTTTTTTAAAAAAAAATGTCACACCTTACTAACGTGGAGCAAGTTCATTTTGATCCCAGACTCACGGCACCCTTTTCATGTATGATTGTGGGTCCCAGCGGGTGTGGGAAAACATATTTTGTAAAAAGTGTTATTGAAAATTGTGAACATGTAATAAATGATGTACCTGAAAATATTGTGTGGATTTATACTTCCTTTCAACCCATGTATGCTGAACTGCAAAAAATGAATAAAAAGATTAAGTTTGTTGAAGGACTGCCTGATTCTTTTGATGACACAGAGCTGTTTCCTCCTGATCAGAACCATTTGATTATTTTGGACGATGTTATTTTTCAAGCCTCCGACCATCCTGAAGTGGTCAAACTTTTTACTCAGTACAGACATCATAGAAATATGAGTGTGTTTATGTTGACGCAAAATGTATTTCACAGAGGTAAACACAGCCGTACCATGAGTTTGAACAGTAATTATCTGGTGTTGTTTAAAAACCCTAGGGACAAATTACAGATGAATATATTGGCGCTTCAAATCTTCCCCTCACAAAAAGCCTTCTTTTTAGAGAGTTTTGAAGACGCCACCAAAGACCCACGCGGGTATTTATTGGTCGATCTCACACCTTCCTGTCCAGAACCTTACAGGCTGAGGACGGGTATACTGCCTCCACAGTGGCCGGTTGTATATGTTCCCAGAACAAAGTAAGTCTCATCATCATCAGCAGCAGCAGCAGCATGTCGGTGCGTATAAGAAGAAATGCACCCTCATTAAAAGCTCTATACCACGCCACACCTCGTAAACGTAAAGACATTCTTGCCCACTCTTCCCCGGACTTTCTCCAAGCTCTGTGCGAGATTGCTTTGAATCTTTTAAAAGGCAACATTCCACTGTCTTCTCCTCAATACAAAAGACTGAAAAGCCGGAGAAAAATTATCAGACTGCTAGCTAATAAAGGGAGAAGTTTAAATCAGAAACGCAGAACATTGATGAAACAGTCGGGAGGTTTTATTTTACCTCTGCTTTCGGCTGCGGTACCCATCCTCGGAAATCTTATAGGAGGACTTGTTAAAAGAAGATAAATAAAATAAATAAATAAAAAAAGACATGGCTCTGAGAACGTCGCAAAAAATGTTTCTCGTCGCACCTCATCAGTTAAACCGTCTGACTCAACCTGAATCCTCCATCAGACAAACGGCCGAAGATGATTTAGACGCAAAAGTGAGAGCGATATTAAATGAGCCGGGGCTGAGTTCTTATGAAAAAATAAAAAAATACGACACCTTGCTGCAGAAATATCTCACACTGATGAAACAAGGTCAAAAAGAGGAGCGTCGGGTGACTTTAACTTTGCAACGCGACCCGAGAGAAGAGTCAACGGATCTTACGCCTAGCCATCTTGCTGACCCGGAAAGGCCCGATCCAGATGACACACTGAGTGATGTAATAAAAAGCCTTCCCCAGTGCGAGTACATTATGAAGAAATTATCCAAGAGCAACGCCGGATGGAATTCAAAAGGTGAATTTATTTATAAAGGACAAACCGTAAAAGGGTCTCATATGATTGATTTATTTAAAAACATCTCCCTCCCCTATAAAAAAAGCCCAAACCCCACCACCTAGAGGCTGGATGAGTTTCTTAAATACTCTGTCAGACCTCAACATTCCCTTATCCTCTGTGAATAACCCTCGAGCTCGCGATCAATATCGTCGCCTCAAAATGGATGAAAGTACCCTCTCCCCACGCTGGAGCAGAGCAGAGGGGCAAGATAATGAAGAAGAACAAAACACAATAGCTCCTCTAGAGGTCAAACGAGTCTCCAAACGGATGGTAACCCTCTCCCCACGCTGGAGCACACCAGAGGGGCAAGATAACGAAGAAGAACAAGAGCAAAACACAATAACTCCTCCACAGGAAAAAGAATGCGAACGTAGACGGCGTAAAAAGAATAAATCTCCCCGGATCCCCTTTTCTCCCTAAATGAATGTAAACGTACAAAAATTGTATTTCTCAATAAAGGTTTTATTGACCACAATCAGTCTATAGAGAGTTATTTTCATGATATATGTATATGATACGTTATGTAATAATAGATATAATGAATAGCTAATTCACAGGTTGTAACGCTGATTAAACATTTGAAAAGAACAAGTTCCATGGTTAAAACATCCGGAGCTTCGATGCAATATCCGGTCAGAACGCTGCTCCAAAAACTGTAAGATGCTTGAGGGGTAATGAGCAAAGTCCGGAGGAAAACCATAAGAGTCAAAAAAGGTCGCTACGTCGTCCTCTTCCAGAGTCAAAGAGAGCCAGTGCTCACCGGGCAGGTGCACAGGGTGTGTGTTGACTATAAAGTAGGCTGGGGTGTCAAAGGAACGCGTCAGTAACGGCAGCTGATCAGAAGCCTACACGCCACAGAATACATCTCCTAGCAGACGATGCAAAAGATTTTCCAGTTCATGATTATTCATGTTTTGATTTTTTAATAATAATCCACCAGCACCTGTCTTTTAGAGTTAATTTCCAGAATGGAATCGTAACAGGTGTAGACGATCAGAGTGGTGGTGTGTGGTAAGGCTACTCTGAATCTCATTTCCAATCTTAAATTCCCGTTGGAAACAGGGGACAGAGCATCGTTGTCATCACCCGGGGTGAGATTAAACACAAACAGAGAGTATCCGTCGTTAAATTATTCACGGTTGATGCTCAGAGGTAGATCTTTCAGGTGTCTTCCCGTGGCGATAAACATGTTGTAAAACTCTCTGACTGAGCTGCCTTGATTAAACTGGGGCTGAAAAGCCTTAGCCGGAACCTGTCTGCCATCCTGACAGAGGGCCAGATATTCTACGTTGTTGTGGACAAAATTGAAGGGCGACAGGTCTCTTCGTCCTGTGAAAGCTTCGTGGTGTACCATACCCAGCACCACGTATTTGGGCATAGGACCGTTGTTGATCACAATAGAGTCCAGTGCTCCAGCTGTGTCTTTGTAAAAAAGACCCGCGCTGAATTGACTCTTGAGCGTATCTGCAGAGTAATTGAGTAGGGTTTCGATCATGGCTCTGTACGGGTGCGTAGTGCTAGACTGTGAAATTAATCTATCCCCCAGAATAACGTCGCACTGACTGAACATTGTATTCAGAGGGTAGTTGATCAGGCCCACAGCGGCGTCATTCGCCAGATCTGTACCATCGGCGTTGGTGATTTTCAAGCGGAGATGCAGCAAGGTATCGTTCAAATCCAAATACTTTTCACCATCTCCGGGAATAAAGAACTCAATGTGGCCCCCGTCGGTGATGGCCGATAGAGGAAGAATTTCAGTGTAGACCTTATCTTCGATAGACAGCTGCGTCATGGGGGCTGAAAATTAATCCAGCTCCGCCAGGGTGCACTCGGGTGATTTTTGGTGTAAAAGCGCCATATTGCTTTGTTTTTGTTTTGTTTTTTTGCTGTTGTTGTTGAAATTTCTTTTCTTCTTTTTCTTCTTGTATTATTTAGGTCTAAAAGATATCGCCGCTTCTGGCAGACTTCCTCCCCTTGGGCTTGCTTCTCCCGACTGATTTTTTCCTTTTATGACTCGCACGTTTATTAGGGGCCTCCTCCTTTGTCTACGCGATAAAACCATAATCCCTCCGGATCCCTCCTGATTCTGTCGATTGGTCATACTGCCCACCGCAGTTTTTATCACATCAGAGGCGATGTTGCTCGCGGCCGATTTGAGGTGTGGCTTGGCGATGGTAAAGCCTTTTTTTACCAGCGGAAAGACAAAACGAAACAATCTCGAGAAGATGGAGCCTATACCCCGACCGTACATGACCGGTGCTCCATAAAAACCGGGTAAAGCGCCACCCACTTGACTTTCATAATAGTTTATGAAGCGATGCTCTCTCAGACGTACCTGTTCCATGTTTTTTTATTTATTTTTATACAGGATGCTGAACCGCGGCTGGTTTAAAGTGAAGTTTTAAAATAGCCTTCCCGTAGACAAAGTCCACACACCAATTGCGATCCGTTTTAATCTCTATGTGAATAGTTTTAATGTAACTTTTAGACACGCGCACGTAATGCACCGTATTGTACCTGAGACTGACCACGTCTCCGAAACCACCTTTAACATTCACCACGCTCAGCAACGGCGAATAGCTGTCACCGATCGGTTGATATTGAATGATGTCTGTGTAAATAAAGAGGTTATAAATACCTCTTTTGAGTTTGCACGGGTATGTAGCCGAACGGGGAGAGAGGGCCTACCACTCACCCGGTTTAAGACCCAGCATGTAGGCCAAGGGGGCTTGTGCTCGGATTTTGTACCTACCGCTGCCTTTAAAATCAATGCACTTGGTCACGTTGTTGTAAACAGCCTCGGCTGTGGGGTCATATTTTATGAGTTTCGGTACGATTTGATCCAGTAGGTCTTTCGGCTTGTCATAATATCCTCCCCGACTAAACTTTTGAATTATGAGTAGCTCTCCAGGCTTTGTATGATTAGGATCATCTTTCTCCGACGGCATTACAGCTTCATCCGAGATTTCCATTAGTTCGATATAAGCGTTATCCCGGGGTAAAGTATACCACGTGTGCGGATAAATGATTTCGCACAGACCCACCTCCCATTCTCCGTTCAGTTTGATAGCCTTGGCTAAGTCTACCGTGTAATTTGAGCTGGTGTTATTTTTAAACAGGTCTTTACTAGAGTTGGAAGGTAAGGTGACATAAAATCCTGCGTTTGTCGCCTAATCCGATGGTATGATCGGTCCGGGTCGTTGAGCGTGGCTTTTATATATTTTTCAGATCCGAGGCCTTGACCCAGCTATTGAATTTGCTGGGCCAGTTTTTCCAACGCACCAAAACCTGTTTTTCACCCTTGACGGTACGTCGTTTCAATATTACTTCTACGTGATACTTCCTGTCTTTAGACATTTTTACTTTTTGCAACTCTGCCTCGTAAAAAGAAACCTCGATAGGCTCGCTGTCATAATCTTGGAGTTTGTACACAGGGGGAGTACGAGGAATGCAGGCCTCCACCATAAACACTTTGTCCGTAAAACTCTGTTCATATTTTTTATCAAACGCCCCTCTGACCTTGGATAATCTGACAAGATCACCCTTTTTAAATTTCATTTGCACCGCATCACGGTGTCGCGTAGGAAACGTGCCGTACAGATTTTGAAACACTTGAGAGGCATTCTCGGAGGTCACCTGCATAGGCGCTATTTTTATACTTTTATGAAAGCTGTGATTGTAGCTTTTCACCAAATCCTGTAAAACGTCGAGGTATCGCCTTGTGTTGTTAGCCGTAAAATATCTCCACATTCTAGTTTTTAACGTACGGTTAAACCTCTCAATGACAGAGGCCTTCAGATCGCTTGCTGTGGCAAAATGTGTACAATGTTGTGCTTCTTCATCAAAGCATTAAAACTCTTGTTGAAAAACTCTTTACGGGCATCCGTTTGTAACTTTTCAGGGATCTGACTGTCTTTGAAGATTGAAACAAAGGCCTTCACCACCTCGTCTGCGGTTTTTCTCTTTAAAACACGCACGTATGCCTTTTTTGAAAATACATCTATGACCGTTAATAAATATTTAAACCCGTCGTTGTGTTCCGCCAAGGCCTGCATGTCACAAAGATCTGCTTGAAATTGGTTTAAAGGCCTAGGGACAAAAACTCTGTTTCTGGTGAAATGTATTCTGGCTGGTTTATGCAGAGTGTAGGTATCTTGCTTGTAAAAAGTCGATCTACACCTCCAAAACTAGCCGGATGGGCCGGGTTGTAATACACTCTTTTCATGACCCGTCTCACCACCATCCCGCCTGCCTGCCTGCAACAAACTCTCAGGGTTTACTGAAAAACACACCACTCTGGATCGCTCATTTATTTCTTTTAATGATTGTATTGTAATAGGATACATTAAAGGTTAAGATACATACAGGATAAAGATACATAAAAGATAAGGTGTACATTGGTTGCAAAAAACAAACAAAGGAGACGACTAGTCTTTAATCATCTTTAAAACCTGAACTAACACACTGTGATCTAAACTAGTCTTTAGAACACCGCATGAAGATCTTTGCCAACATCAGTAAGACCACATAGTACACAACATCTTTCATGCGTGCCCACACAGGTTCGTAGTCGGTTTGCTCTAACCTGCGTTTCAAGCATTCGTTCTGGCAATGAATGCTCACGTGTGTTTTTGGTATCAGAGTACTGTCTACAGTCATTGAGAAAATCGCCTTGGCTTCTTCAGATTTGGAGCATAGATCTGACATGAGCCTCTCTATCAGCATGTGCACCGAGCGCAGCCGGGTAAAGTATTCATGGTAACACGGCGCGTTCGAGTAGATTGAAGCCACGGCTAGTCGCAGGTCCAGTAATCCAGAAGGTGTCACGCTGGCCCCGTAGGTTTCAGAGTCTATCACCACCTTCAGACTAAGAGCGGGGAGGGTCTCACATTTGAGTCTCATGCACGTGTCCTCATCACAGCGGTCGCTTTGTCTTCTAAAGTGGTTCATAATAAACTTTTCGGGAGTCAATGTCCAGGAGGTCTTCTGGCTCGTGTCAGGATCATCCTGAGCTTTTTCACTTTTGGGTTGCGACGATTCGGGCTTGCTACAAGTCTCCATTCCAGGGGTATGTCCTCTCACGCGGCAGGTCTACAACTGGGTTACTGCATTGAACAGTTCTTTTATGTCCTTGAGTGTTGCACGGGTAAGGGGTGCGGTTTGAGAAGGATGCCGCCTCTAAGGGTTTTCTGAAAAAACACACCACTCTGGATCGCTCATTTATTTTTTTTAATGATTGTATTGTAATAGGATACATCAAAGGTTAAGATACATGCAGGATAAAGATACATAAAAGTTAAGATACATACATTTTAATGATTGTATTGTAATAGGATACAACAAAGGTTAAGATACATACAGGATAAAGATACATTGGTTGCATAAAAGATAAGGTGTACATTGGTTGCATAAAAGGAGAGTCTTTAATAGTCTTTAATCATCTTTAAAACCTGAACTAACACACTGTGATCTAAACTAGTCTGAAGAATGTCGTGCAATCTTTTCAGTTCGCCTGGGATATTCACAGACGTGTTATTCTGCAAATGAAAAATCAACACATCCACAAACAAAGTGTACAGAGTGAGCAAATGACAGGGTGTTATAACAAAAGAGTATTCGACCCAATCTTTTACGATGTTTTCAAAGGTCTCTGACAAATCAGATGCACTCGCACTCTGCACCATGACTTCCCAAGCTGTATGTCCAGTGTGAGAACTATGTTCATAATGTTGCTTAGTCGTCTGATTTCAACCGGTATTGTGACAGCGTCTCTATCTGTTGAAACTCTGTTGCAAAGATCCTGTATCAGATGGGTGATGATCATCCTCTCTTCCACACAGGTTACAAGTTTTCTCCAATAATTACCCATGATTAATAAACAATCAGAAACAAGAGAACAAACTTATTCGCTTTCCCAGCCATCCGACACCAGTTTCAGTTCTCCAATTTTGAGTATGTCCTCGCCAATCAGCTCGTCGTACATGCTGCCGATGGAATCCTGGATGTTCCTCGTGGATCTGAGCTCGTGTAATAGAGTCTGTGCCACGGCTTTGACTCTGGCGTCGTCCTCTCGGATGTTGCGTGCGTTGAAGAAAGCCAAAGACGCCACCCCGTCCATCTCATCAGCCATGTCTTCGCTTTTTACAGGAGTGGGTGAAACCGGTGAAGGGGGAGGTGTCATTAAGTCGGGGGAGGAGGAGCGTTGAGACTCCCCGTCCATGTCCGTGTCATCTGTTTCTGTATCGGGACAGCTGTCGGATGAGAGGATCGGGGGTGCGGAGGCCGGACGTTCTCTCTGCTTCGGCGGGGTCTCGGAGGCCGGAGAAGCAGAGAGGATCGGGGGTGCAGAGGCCGAACGTTCTCTCTGCTTCGGCGGGGTCGTGGAGGCCGGAGAAGAAACTGCAAGCCCGGGTGAAGCCTCAGGATTCGGAGACAGGGGGGTCCACGTGGTGGTGAGCCGTCTCTGGTTGTAGCGTCGGTTAAAATCTGCCTGACTGAAATGTCTTTCAGTCAGGTTGAGCCAGTCGGCGGGGTTGTGCTGGTACGTCCGCTATTGTGTCTGTTTCTAGGTAAAAGTTCAGGGGGGGGGGTATCTAGGTAAAAGTTCAAGGTCGTAAAACTGTCAAAATTTGATGAAAGGTGGGAAGTATAACTCTCTTACATCTTCTGAACTTTGTAGTTTTACCACAGATTACTTCAATAACATTCGCCGTCGCATAATGACGTAGTCTAGTGTAAGTGCAGTCGGATTCTCTGAACACCGCGGTCGTCTTCTCTTAACTCCTTATGAATTCTCCTCATCTTTCCTTGACCTTGTGATGTTTTTCATCGAGGTCAAGAAAAAGTGGTTAGGAAAGGACTTAGGACTCATTCAACCGTATCCTATGAGTTTAGAGAGCTACAGCTGCAGACATTTTAAAGACCAATCTGAGTCATCCTTATACAGTATGTACAGTTAGATGTGGTGCTACATTCACACAAACACTTACTAAAACAATAGCAGTTTCACCAATGAGATAAGTTACGTCATAAGTAGCAAATATTTAGATAGCCTATACTTGCTTGTCATTCAAATTTTATCCTTCATACTTTATTAGTATCTGACAATGACCTTATTACTTCTTACTTAACATATAACATACACCGTAACAGGCTTACTTTTCTTCCTTGTACAGCTGTAGGATTGGACCTTTTCATTATGAAATAAACATAACATTTAACAATCAGTCAGTGCAGATAGAAAATTGTAAAGAACGAGAGTTCAACATGTTTCTTTATTTCTGCTTCTTAGGAGAAAATTAGCTCACTTACTAATTAGCAACACAAGGAGTGAGAGTGCCAACAAGTCTTCACCGTCATCATGATATGAGCAGATATGAAATGAATACACAGATCTGTTAGCTGGTTGTGGTATAGCTTGTTTAATAATGGCATATTTTTGCATAGGGAAACATACTCATTTCCAGTAATGAATTAATCAGCATTTGCTGATTGAAATGGCTAAATATGGGTATAATGACATATTATAAAAAAAAAAACATTAATATCCCCCACAGCAGATGAATAACATTAGGTCAGAAACACTGATTTGCTGACAGTCAAACAGGAACAGACAGGCATAATTTCCTGTTTCTGTCTAAATGTAGTCTTAAAAGAACAGTTTGCATCATGCAAATAAAATTTGATTATTGACATTTTTTGGTTAGGAAAAACTACCTAAAGCTCTTGTTAAAGCACAAACTACATCCAGTCCAAAGCAGCAGCCCTTTCTACAGTAAATGTTTCACGCTATGGTTAATGTCAGCACTCCAGCTCTCCCAAGCTGGAGCATAAAAAAACACAACCTGCATCCACCTCACTTTGTCTATTGTTTTCAGGTACTGGAAGACATCATCATTGATTACCAAAGATTTAGTGTTACCCCATACTTAAATTAACTATAAATTGTCCTGATGTACAGTTAATGTGAAAAGGATTGTGGTCTGTGTCAACTGTAGTCATGCAATAACTGATAATCATGATGATGCTCTCTCTGAAGTAAGGGATATATACATCTGGAAGCAAGCAAAGCAGTCCTTTACTAGATATCTTAAAAGTTATGACTAAAAATCCTTAAAACATGAGGCTGCATTAAAATGTTCAGAGAAAAAAATATTTCATTCATTACAGATGATCTTCAGCACATAGAGCAAACTGTGCAAAGCAATATACCTGCAGATACAGGAAGGAATCAATATGCCATCACTGTCACAGTAAAAACCTGTAGCTAAACAAAATCTGATTTTCGATTACTAAGAAAGGTTTCACAAATGAATCTGAAATACATTTATGGGTTTGAAGGGAAACTAAAAAGAAAACTTGCAATTAATATAAGAACACTAAAAAGAAACACATATTAGAATTGCAAGGTTTTCAGGCCACAGTTTATAGAAAGGAGCCCTCTACATAAACATCCCTCTAAAAAGTCCTTTGTTCCTCACACAGCATTCAGCTGAAGATCTAATAAACTGCATCTGATAAGCTGCAATCTCCACCACCATCAGTACTACTACTACTACTATTACTTACATTACAGTTATAACTTCTTACAGTACTAACTGTAACCTGCAAATCACAATCAAAAGCTTCTGGAAGCAATTATTTTGATATGATGCATCTCAACAGGAGTCATCCCAAAATATTGTTTGGTTATTGTCAGCTAATAGTGTTGAAATAGGTCAACAGCACTCTGTGGTGGTTTGTACCACAACCTAAAGAAAAATCTAGACATCAACATCTTAGTCAGCATGTAGTCAACCAGTTTCAAATGCCTGACAATGTACTTTTATAGAAACTGACCATTCCTATGGTGCACATTTCCACAGAAGTAAGAAAGACTTTGGATTTATTAAACACCTATCATGGTAAAACTACAAATTTATCAGCCTCACCCAGTTAAAATCTGGAACACCGACAATTGCATAGGGCACACTGGCTCCACATTTAGGAAACTTAAAGGTGTGGTAGTAACACTAAACCATAAGGTACACATAATTCTAAGTAGTTCCAAACTTTTATGCATGAAGTAAGGAAATGCTAATATATAGTTAACTAATGGCCCTTGAATAAATCAAGCATTATAAATAAGAGAAAATAAATCTGTGTGAGATGTGTTAATGAACTAGTATGCATAGACGCTTAGTTTCTGAATAACTCAAATGTTGAAATGATACTGAATCAATGTATAAATAGTAAGTCAATATAGTTAATATATAAACTGCATCTTTATTATGTAGTATTTTTATGTCTGACTGAGCTGTGAATTGTTACATTATTGTTTCCTAGTAAATATAATAAACTCTGACTGATAACCTCAGTCATCTTTCTGGTCCAATGATTCAACTATGTTATGTTATTTGATTATGTGCTATATGTTACATATACACACACATTAGTATTCTGACCACGTGGACTGTATTGTTTTAAATCCATCTCAAAGCCTCCAAAAAAAAAAAAAAAGAAAGTTGCGTAAGTCATTTACATTGACATTTCATTCTGTAACACTGATGTAAAATGACAAGACATTAACCTTAATACATTGATAATACAGCTAATGCTTCAAGACAATTCAGGTAATACTTGTTCACTATTCATCAATTAGCATTAAATTGCAGATTTTTTTTCCTGATCCATCTTTGGTAACTCTTCACAATTCTAGTACCTTTTTGTAAAGTGGCACCACCACATACATTATTTAGCTGCATTTGGAATGTGATAATCTTTTTCAAGAAAATTAAAAGGAGGTGAAAATAGGACAAGCTATAGTTCCTGAATATAATCCAACCTAAAATTAAGGAACATGAACCTGGAAACATTCATTTCCAAAATGCAGATATTTGGTTTAAACTCTTTGGGTTGTCTTATGGCCAGGGCTAGTACTGGCCAGTATAGTTGCTGAGCCCCAACCATTAGGCAGAAGTGTGTCACACAACCATGTAGTGTTTGAATATAGCATGTACTGGAAACCACACAAACAACTCAAATTAAACTAGCAGTAAAATGACTTGTTGAAATCGTAATTTTTGCAGCTTCCATGTTTGTTTATTTGAATAGAGCAAAGAAAGTGATAAGTTATGCATTCCAATGTTCTTTAAACAGAATTACCGGATATTTTGAAAATGGGATTATTGTTGATTCCTCAATTTGAATTATGCACAACTCCAGCAGTTAGACGAAATCACCACTTCAATCTCCAGTTTATTATATAGAGACTTGGAAATGCTGTATGTCTTGTTGCATTTTAGCTTGGTGGTATTTTATTCACAAAAATCAAGTGTCTCATTTAGTACATTTTGTAGAATGGGACGAAGAAACCTCACATTACATTGCATAAATTTAAATGAATGAGCTGAGCCAGGCCAGATGACACATATTTGAACACAGCAAATTAGCCTTCTACTTAGCTGGTTGGTGTTATGTTGGGAAGGTAGTTAACTTTCTTTTTACGATTTCTTGTTGTCAGACTGGTAGTCAATGCTAGAAAAAAAATCATAGAGGAGTAGAAAATGAAGAGGATTCCTACCTCATAACCAACCAGCTTCAAGCACAGAATCAAGCCTCTTCTGAAAGCCAGGGGTCATATATTCAAAACATCACTAAACTCTAAATGTAAAATGATGTTAAGAGATCTGCCTTAAATTCATTTTCTTGGCTAAAGGGAAGTTTTTAGTAGACAATATGAACTAAAATTTAATGTGCACAGTAACCATTGTCATCAGTTGGAGAAGACACAGCAACCACAAAGCAGGTTTCTGTAAATATACTTGAATTTTGCAAGTCTTATGGTATTCTTGTGCACTTCTGACTTTAATTATCCTCTATTCTGTTCAGCCTTATCTTAATCTAAAAGCAAAATGATCTTTTTCTATCTGTAGGCCCATAGATTCACACTTTTGGTAATGTAGTGCATCGACCAGTACTAATTGCAGACATGTCACAACCAAGTGAACCACTTCATCTGACACATATCACAAAAACAGTCTTTATCCAAGTAGACTCTACATCAGTTCCGAGCATGTGGTGCATATTCTTCATCACAGAATTTTTAAACAGAGAATGTAAACTGCAATGTATTATCTGTCTAATTGGTGCAGCATGCTACTGCCAGTGTCACTGATCTCTCTCTCTCTCTGTTAAGGTCTGTTCAGATCCACCACATTTTGGATGAGATCTAATGATCCTTGATCCTTGACCATTGATTAAGACCAGATCTGACTGTTATTGGGTTCATTTAAAATCATGTCTAAAATCTGGAACTCTTTGAGAGTGCATCTTAGTTCACCATAACTTGACTTTAAAGATTGTCTCTCCCCCACTACCATTTTCATGCGTCGTCATCGTCGTCATCATCATCGTCATCATCACCACCCTCAACCTAAACTAGCTAAACCTATTTTTAAAGCATATTAACAATTCTTCCTTTACTACAACTTGGCCAGCATTTTAGCCTAACTAAAAAACCAAACCGACAGACTGAACATCCTTTTTATAACAGATAAGTATATGTTGTACATATTTTTTTGCTGTGTTTAAAACTAGAATTATAACAACTCAAGAAAAAATAAACAACATAAGCCAAGATGAGTTAGAGTAGTGTTAAACGCATGTATTCATATAAAACTCAAAGTCATCTATGGCCTTTTGAAGTATCTTGTCACATGATTAGTCTGAACAGCCTGACAACAATGTTCAGCCTGAATATTTTTCCATCCCTGAAATAAATTATATCAAATATGTTTACACATATTTAAATTCGAAATTTCAACATGATGTGATCTGAGCAGTTTACATCACATGGTTTTTGTTTGTATTGTGAACAGGGCTGATCACCCGACCTTATGTGGCATTTTCAGAACAAAGGAAGACACCTCATAATCATACCAGAAAATAGCATTTCATTTACAACACGCCTTTTGTAACCCCAGACATCTAATTTTCAACACTGAGTTGTGTATCACACACAGTAACAGTGTCTTTAAACCCTGTAAGCTATTTTAGTTTTAACTACATAGCCACTAAAAAAGATCAGCTCTATGAATGTAATCCAACACCTGGTTATGGCAAATGGTGTCACTGAAAAACAAAATCATACCTAAAAGGAACTGTCCAACATTTTGGGAGTTATTTGGGAAGTTATTTTCATAGTTTTGTACTCAGAACAACAACATAGCTGTGTATACAGTTTCTTGACCTTGGAAACAATTTGACAGTTTGATTCTTGACTAATTGGACAGTTTTACTAAATGATCTTTTCTCTTATCTATGGCACCTGAATCAACTCAATCAGCTGATGAAACCTGTGAGACATTGTGAATATGCATATGATCGCAAACAAGTATATTTCCCAAAATGTCAGACTGTTCTTTTCACACTTTCACACACTATTTGAATGTAGTGTATGTAGAATTTGGAGAATAAGCACTGTTTCAGCTGAAAGCTAATGAAAACTTTCAATAAGCTTACACTCAAGCTAGTTTCTCAACTAGCAGGTATTACACTGCCAATGTTTAACCTAAAAGTGTGTACCTGTTACACTGTTTAATGTCAAGCAATCACACATGCATTTTTTAAGCTTTCTGCTGTACCATGAAAACTGTGATCACGTTCTCATGATGTATTATTGTTCTTAAACTAAAGGCAAGGCACATAATGTGTTTTATGAAATATCGTGCAAAATAGAAGTTTAACAACAGGGCTATTATTAAGATCTACAGAAACAGAAAGCCCTTCCATCAACTGCCTTCTGCTGTAGCACAGAATACAGAGGGAGGAAGGGGAGCAGTGGGTGTAGGAAGAAGAGCAGGATAGAAACAGAGGTATCATCAGTTTGAGCCATGCATTCATTAGGTCAGCACAGCGACCAGGGCAGCACCATGCAATATACATCAGCTTTAAGCCAACTTTAACTAAACTTTGCCCTACCAAAACTCAGCTCATATCAGCACCCTCAGTACAAAATTTAAACCCCTAGTAGGCATTGACTGCTTACTTTAACCCCAAACCCTGGAAAAAAATATGACACATTTCTCACAAAATGACAAATTTTAGATGCGGTCTGACTACTTTTAGAATCAATAGAAAAACACAGGTTAACTCAACTGGACCAGAAAAATCATATAGGGGTTAAAAAAGGAGTTAAAAATGTTTTACATTCAGCAAAAAAAAAAAAAAAAATCAATAAATAAGAGATAAGAGATTAAAAAAAACTGGAGGAAAATATCAGACACCACTACAATTCTTGGTGAGTTCTAAGTCTATGCACACACAGCCACTCTATACACACATGGTTGATGGCTATGATGGCTGCAAGCTAGCAAGGCTGTGTAGAAGTCAAATTGTCCCTTTGACATTAAAGCTTTACTCCACAGTCATCACACTTATTAATCCCATATGTTACCTCTACACACATTCTGAATGATTCTCCATAAACCTTGAGTGAAAAATTTAAATGTTATCTTTTACTACAGCGGGTTGTTCCTTCAGGGTCATTTTTGTGATCCTACAGATCTGCTCTCTGTGCTCGTTATGTTAAAATGAATCCAATATTTCCACCGATCATGCCACACTGCTCTACTCACTGAAGAAGAGCACTATATATATATATATATATATATATATATATATATATATATATATATATATATATATATATATATATATATATATATGCTGCTGCTCAGTCCATGGCAGTGGTCAAAAATGTTGGATTTACACTGCTTAAACTGTTTCTCCATGGGAAAACCTTTTTTTCCAGTCAGGTAGAAGACACCTGGGAATAAGGAAATGGATTCCAAACTACAAACCACTGCTGTACACCATATTTTGACTTTTCCCCTACCTTCTGTGCAGGGAATTCAAATGTCCAGATTGCAGAGTATCAAACACTCCAGCTGTCAAATTTATAGCATAACCCAAAGCAATTTGCACCTCAACACAGCAAAAGCACCAATCCACATCCCCAGGCAACAATAGATTAGTTTATAGCTACAAAGGAGATTAAAATATGGTATAGATTATAAAATAGTAGCCAATAGTAACCAACATGTATGAGGTATATAATATAGATATTATATTCAGTTTTCATCTCGAAAGAGATGGTACACATGATATGAAAAATCCCATTATTGTTGCCTTTGGAGTTGGTTTTCAATTTTACATAAAAATATCAACAGTGATATGTTTTATAGAATAAGAGTTTTATGTCCGAGTTGTTATCCTTTGAACTGATATCTCACTCTTTGTTACCTCTATGAATGTGTGGATCTGAGATATCAGCATTAATGTGGTTAAGGATTAATGTTCGGATTCTACTGAATGCTTACCTTGTCAAATGTAGGGATTCTAATGAAATTTGAAAGTGTAGCACATCAGATTTTAAGATATATCTAATTCAAAAGATTATTAAATGAATGATGCTGTGAAAAGCAAACTGCAAGAGAATATTGCCTCGCTTAACAAAACACGTCATAATGCAAATTTTATGTCAAGGTTGTACACAATAATTATATCCATTGTTTAAAAACATTTGTTGCCTGTTACCAATGGTAAATCATCAAGGTCTGAATTTAAACCAACCTTGGTACTGTCATTCTGTCCGTCTTCAGCTGACCCCTGCTTCAACTCCAACCCAAAACCTGTTCCTCCATAAATTGCTCAGGTTGGGTTGGGGTTGATCTGCTCAGTGCAGAACTGACCAAGACACCTTCAGGAACACCCGGATTATGTGCTCAGGTCTGTATGCACATGACCTACTGTCATAAAACTGAAAAAGAAAACAACACAGCAATCTACCAGATTGGTAACATATCACATCATCACACCTTTTTCAAAAAGGAACTTTAACGCAAGCATAGTGCAATGCCTGGAATATCTCTTTCTAATTTACCTACATACAACACAGACATACACGTCACGTCACACCACACCATGCTACAGTTTGAAACATCAAATTCAGCATTTTGTTTACTGATGGTTTTGCTACCACATGATACTGGTTTTAGTGTCTTTTTTAACACTTAACTCTATGCTGGTGTCTAACTGTAGCATTGTGTACTGTGTTAGAAGAGGCAAGAATATAGCTCTCATATTCCACTATTACTCATTGTTTTCTAATAAAAAACAGAAGAAAACAGTCTTAAAAACATGGGCTTAGCAAAGCAACTAAATGGTATTAGCCTGATGATTGTCAATAGAAAGACAAAGCCTATTTCTTTTCATGGGAGGGGAAGAAAATTTGGCGCTGTTAATTTTTTATGACATTATAACATTAAAAAGTGCAAATAAACATTTCATTAACAACAGGATCTCTCTTTCTAGTCAGTTCAGAAAATCAAAGAGGCTTATTTGCATATATTATAAGCAGCACCTGCAGCAGAGAAGTGCATTCTGGGTGTTGAGAGGGATGAGGTCTAGGTCTGTCCCAGGCAGGAGATCTTAGTATAAAGACTGAGGGTACAGGGGGTAAAGGCTGACATCCATCCCAGGGAAACAGGTCTCATCCAGGTAACAAAGTTAGATTACAGGCTTCTTTGGATCTAGTGTGCTGAAGCCTGGATCTGGTTTGCAGTTCATCTGGTCCATGAAATTTGCATCACTCCATAATCTTGACTTGAAAATCATAACTCACATCAGTTTGCCATTTGTGAGAACCATTTGGTCTCATACAGTATAGTTCATTCTGTGGCTGCAAAATGGCTGTGAGTGAAAGCAGCTTCCTTTCCTCCAAACTCTTCTGGGTATATACATATAGATACATGCAGTATATTACACTATATGTATGTATGTGTATATATGACCACATGTTCTACAAAGCTGAATATATCTTTCCTCTGGCAATATTTTGACAACATTGCTTCCTTTCCTCCAGGAGAGTAGTGCCATGATGATCACTTTTCCTCAAGAGTTCACTTAGTTGCCCAGATACCAAGACTGGAATAGAGACAAACACACAATTGAAATGTAAATTGTTCAAATGTATAATGTCTATTATGTCTATGTATATTATGTAAAAAGCATAGCCAAAATATTTGAAACACTTCTCAATATAATGCAGTTCAGTTTAGAACTTGTGTGGAATGTGAAATTTGTGCTGTGGTTTTAAGTTTAAAAACTGTCTTTTCTGACTCCTCTGGAATCAATCCAGACTTCTTATCACCCAGCCAGCCATTAGCATGTAGCTCTACAACTGGATATTTACAGCAGTACTCTTACTCCAATAATGATCCTGATTATTGCTGATGCTCTCATTAGGCTTGCCAAGCTCTCTGGTGTAATTTTACACACTCTCTTACTGGTGGCAAAAACATTTCTAGAATGAATTCCTGAATTCATGTTCACCACTCAATCCAAACTGTAATGATCCATGTGGACACTAATCATCAATCATGTCATGTGGAGGCAATCAATTAAAATCAAAATCAAAAAGTGCCATGTCCTGTCCTGACATATTTTTATTTGAGCTAAAAATTCTAACTTTCTGTAACATCTTAAGGCCCCTTAAACTTTAAACTTTGGGTGCGGTGGCAATTTTCGAGGGTTTCGAGGTTTCTTTTTTTATATTCAACATTGCTATCAATGCATTTTTTTTAAATTGCCTCTGCAGAAATGGGCTTTAAAACATGACCAATTCCCTGAAAAGAAAAAAAAAACTTCCCAGCCATAGTCTGCAACCCATCTGTACAGATCCCCACATAGTCCTCCCATTTCAAATTGGCCTCTTTCAAGTAAGGATCAGTGATTTTAAACGGTTCTTCTGCTGTGGTTCTGCCAGTAACTTGTTTGCAGAAAAGCAATTCCTCCATCATGTCATCTCCATCATTGATAACTAACATTAGTTAGTTATCAATAAACAGTCTTTGTTACAGTCAGTGGCTTCATCCATCTGGAGAGAAAAGCGGCTGTCATGCACCATATCATTAAGCTGCTCCTCTATGTCCTTTGACATGTCATAAATGCACCTACCGATGGTGTTGTTGGACAGAGGCCTTAGTCCTTACTTTGCTGGCTGCAGTGTCATCAAGAATAATGGAAACCATGTCCATAGCACAGGAAAGTATTCATTTCTCTACTATTGTCGGCAGCTTTTTACACAGTGCCACTCGGTAGGCAACTTTATGAGGCGAGTTGAGCATTTGCTAGCACAGATGCAGCTTTAGTAAAGAGAGACTGCTGAGCACAGCAGTTAGGGTTTTTGTTTGAAAAACTCAACAGGCTTGTCTTTGTGCTCTGGATGTTTTGTCTCCAAGTGGCATCTTAGCTTGTTCGGCTTCAAGCTGTCACAAGCTAGTACTTCAAGACAGACAACACACTGCAATCTCTCCTCATTACCCACCGTTGTACAGGTGAAGCCAAAGACAAGATATGTGTCGTCATATTTTCTAGTCTTTGCCTTGAAAGAAAATTGCTTTGGAAGCATATTTGGCGATGCTTCATCGTCTGCTCTGCACTAGGGGTTGCACGACTTCAGATTTTTTTAAGTCGACACTAAATATGATGAAAGTCGAGTCAACGTCGACTAGTTGCCAGTGACGTCATTGATATTTTCAGTAATTAAAAAAATCACAGGAGGAGGGAATGCTTTGCAATAATCTGTATTGACTGACAATGCACAGCTGTTACGCAGAATTTGCGCAAAACAGCAAGCATAAAGTAAAAACAAGCAGCAACTCAGCTGTTAAATTTAACAGTAACATATCTACACGTAAATCTACATCTCCCATAGTGGAAAACAAAATACTGAACAAAACAATTTGGGAAGAAAACACAACACCTGCAAGCCTAGTCATCATCACAGTCCTGCTCAGTCACAGTTTTCGTTTTTCGGTCCTGGTTTGCGTGAAGGAACACAAGCGCATCTACATGCACTGGGTGAAGGTTTGCCCGCTGTCGTGTCGGTATTACCAGCGAGTGAAACAACCTCTCGCTTGGCATGCTTGTCACTGGGACAGCCAGGTAACGTTTGCCTAACTTGGCCAAACGGGGGAATCTCTCCTGGTTCTAGTGCAGCAGGGGCTGGCTCAATTCGTGGCAGCGGCAGCTAGTAGTGGCATTTCCAGGGCACCGGAAATGCCACTACTAGCTGCTGCTCAGTCTGTTTGAGCTGGGACACTCTCACAGGGTGCTCTGTGCTGTGGTTTACCAGCCTCCCAAATATAACAGAGACTTTTTAACTGTGACTGTTCTTAGCTGATATTATGCCAAAATATGACCGGGTCCTTATTGTTGGAGACTGTAATATGTTCATGTTCATGTGTGCTGCCCTGAAAACCCTTTGGCACAACACTTTTTAAACATCATTGACTCTTTTAATCTCATGCAGTCTGTACTTGGGCCTACACATGAACGTGGTCACACACTTGATCTTGTTTTATCATCTGGTTTGCCTGTTCTTAACCTGGAGGTCTCTGACGCTTCTCAGATCATATGCCTGTACTTTTTGAAGCTGCTGCTTGCAAATGTCGAGTTATTAACTCTTTTACTGCCGCTCACTTCGCCACAGTTTCCAGCCAGAACTGCGTCATTCCTGAGTCTGTGTATGAGGATACAGAGGTTCTCAATTCATGGTTTCGACACAAACTTCCATTGACACTGCAGATCCATTAAAGACCAGGCAGCAGAAAGCTAAATCAGAGCCCTGGCTGAATGACACGACCCGCACTGCCAGACAGGAGTGTCGAAGAGCTAAGCGAAAGTGGAAAAAAGAGAAACTACAAGTGTCTTTTCAAATACTGAGGGATTGTTGGCGTCATTATCAGTCCACTGTGAAAGAGACAAAGCGAAAATATTTTTCTGATATTGTTCTGTTAAACAGTCATAAACCTAGTGTGTTTTTTAAAGTCATCAACTCTACTCTGAATGCACCACAGTTTGGAATCGAGGCCTCCCCTGCTGTGTGTGAGAACTTTTTACACCACTTCATTGATAAAGTCTAGCAGAGCACTTATTTCACCTCCTGCTTTTCATCCTTCAATTTGTGTCCCCTGCTCTGCTGTGTTAGACATGTTTGACCCTGTGACCCTGCCCCATGTGCAGGAGATTGTGAGTCTGAAGCCCTCAGGTTCTTTGGATGATACTGTCCCACTTCGACTTTTTAAGTAGGTTTTTCCAACCATTGGTCTATCCTACCTCACTGTTATTAATAGCAGCCTGTCCTCTGGAGTGGTCCCTGTAAATTTTAAACATGCAGTTGTGCAGCCTCTGTTAAAAAAACCTGGGCTGGATCCTACTGTTTTGGCAAATTTCAGGCCTATCTCCAAACTCCCCTTCTCTAAAATCTTAGAGAAGATTGTTTATTCCCAGCTCATGGACTTTTTAAATGAACAAAAGATTCTTGAGATTTTCCAATCTGGTTTTAAAACATTGCACAACACAGAATCAGCGCTTTTAAGAGTATTTAGCCTGTACCTACTCCCACTTGGTACCATTCTCAGGAAACATGGCTATGCGGATGACAGCCAGATCTATGTCCCTCTCAAAAAATCTGACTCATACTCTGTTAAACCGCTGCTAATGTGCCTAGATAATCTCAAAGCCTGGATGGCTTCAAATTTCCTGAATTTTAATGATAAAAAGACAGAAGTCATAGTCTTTGGTGGAACTTCTGGGACCCCCCCTCTAGTTGATCTGGGTTCCTTGGCACATTATCGTGTCCCAATTGTTAATAATGTAGGGGTAAAGGTGGACGCTGATCTTAAATTTGACAGCCAGATTAAAGTTGTGGTGAAACCCAGATTTTTTCAGTTAAGGCAGCTGGCAAAAATAAAACCAGTCCTTCGGAGACAGCACCTTGAGACCGTAATCCACGCCTTTGTGACCACTTGGCTGGATTACTGCAATGCACTTTAATTGGGGGTTAGTGGGTCCTCGATTAGTTGTCTTCAACTGGGACAAAATGCTGCTGCACGTCTTTTAGCTGGCACAAGCAAATTTGAGCACATTTCACCGATTTTAGCTTCACTCCACTGGCTGCCTGTCCATTTTAGGATTAATTTTGAACTTCTTTTATTTGCTTTTAGGACCTTGAATGGCCTTGCCCCATCCTACCTCTCCGAGCTGTTGCTCCCCTACACGCCTAGCCGATTTCAGGTCAGCTGACCAGCTGCTCCTGACAGTGCCTAAAGCTAGGCTTAAGCTCAAAGGTTTGCCGTTGCGGCTCCGAAACTGTGGAACAAATTGCCGCTGCACGTTAGACAGGCCTCCTCTCTGTCTCATTTTAAAACCCTTCTTAAAACTCATCTCTTCTCTTTGGCTTTTAGCAGCATGTAGATGGTTGATTTTATGTGTATACATGCATTTTGTTATTTACGTATTTATTTTGTCCGTTTTATTTTATCGTGTGCGGGTTGTGCGCTTTTTATTAGGGCCCGAGCACGTGGTGCGAGGCCCTATTGAATTTCGTATGTTTATTATTAGGGCCCGAGCATGCGGTGCCGTGACGGTGCGTCAAAGTCGACACTGCCGATTTTTTCACAAAACAAGACTCCATTTACTTTTTTGCTGATTTTCGGGCAAAACTCTGCAGCTATCATATACTTTGTCAGAGCAGTCTGAAACTTGTTATGTTTGTTAAGACCAATATTATGCACAATTTGGCTGCATAATGAGGGGGTGGGGCAAAAGTAGTCTATAGCGCCCCCTTGAATTATTCTTTGGAACAGCCCCGCAGTTTTGGACAAAGAATTATGAAACTCAGCCGAGTTGTACAACATGGCAGGACCTACAAAAAAGTCTTTTGTCCAAAACTGTGGTGGGGCTGTTTGAAAGAAAAAATCTGCGGCGAAGGCGCCGATTTCGATGTCAGCTCATATCTCAGGAACGCTTTGGCGAAACGAAACAAAATTTGGTTCCATGCATCGAGGATCTGTCCCAAGTCCCGGAAACAAATATGGTGTCATTACATTACATTACATTTGGCAGACGCTTTTATCCAAAGCGACTTACAGAGGAGGACATAAGCTGAAAGAGGTGTAAAGGAGCACAGAGTAGTTGTTAGTTTTGTTAGGCAGGGAAGCATTCTCGAAAGAGAGAGAGGTTTTTACAAGTTTTTTAAAGGTAGAAAGTAGGGATGTAACGATACACCCAACTCACGACTCGATTCGAGTCACGATTTTTTGTTCACGATACGATTTTTTCACGATTTTTTTTAAATCAAAATGAGCTACAGACAAACTCTGACCAAATAAAATTATCTTTTTATTTGTAGGAAAAATAAATCTCTCTTTACAGAAACTCTCAAACAGTTTGTGTTCTTATTAGGGCTGCCAGCAAGCAGCTGATCTGACCATTACCTTTCAGTTTGAAGTATGAGCTAACTTAAAATAAAAACAATTAAGATGATAGCTCATTAACCCTTTAATGAGAGTCCACGGCCCCGGGAAACGCAGAGCCGGTCGCGGCGCACCGCCTCGGAGGAAATGCGCCCGGCGGAGGCCAGCCAGCGCCGGGGAGAGGTCCCACGAGGGGATCCTCCCGCACCGTGAGGCCGAACCCCGGATTAAACTCGGGTGCAGGGTGCAGACTGCGCGGAAGTTGCGGAGAAGTTGCTGTGATTTGTAAAATTGCAACACCGCCCTGAATTCACAGGGATTCACTGAAGTTGCGTTGAAGTTGCAAATGGCAACATGGTGAATTTCTGGAGGGTCTGTGTTATGGTATCATTTACGGTACAGTCAGGCCTGACGCCAATTACCACTACTGCGCGCTGGCGTGTGTGTGTGTGTGTGTGTGTGTGTGTGTGTGACACAGAAAGGCAGACGCGGCAGTGGAAGCTGCAGCCACAACGTAACCTATTTCTAATTTAAAAAACTTACTCTCGCATTCGCCAAGAATCGCGATTCATTTTTTCTGTCAACTGATGCGAGTCGTCACGCATTTGTACCGATTTTAATCGTGTCACGATGTATCGTTACATCCCTAGTAGAAGGCGATGTTGCAGTTCTTGTAGCCGTTGGTAGGTCATTCCACCATTTGGGGACAACCACAGAGAAGAGTTTAGAGTTACCTCGCTTTGCGAGAGGCGATGGTACAACTAGACGGTTTCATTTTGTCTCTAGGGGGCCCTATAATTAGCAAACATTGTTTTTGCTCATATCTCCTAAAGTGTTTGTATTTGAAATGAAATTGTCATATCCACAGATACTTTGAACGAACTCCTCCTAGGGATTTTATCCAATTCACCTCAAACTTGGTAGGTGTGTTCACATAGACTTCCTGAGTAAAACTTATCAAAATTATGAATTTTGGGGAAACGGTGTGGGCGTGGCGCTCTATGCACATTTCCACATTTCGACAAGCGCGCATGTGCGAGGGCCCGACCATCGCTGCTTGCAGCTTTAATTATTTTTATCTTTATTGTTTTCTATCTTTCTATTATCTACTTCATGTGTTGTTCTGTTTTTATTGTGCTATTTATTGTGTTCTATCTTGTTGTGCAGCACTTTGGAAACCCTGTGTTTGCTAAAAATGTGCTATATAAATAAAGTGGATTGGATTGGACATTGAGGGTGGATGAGGGACGGAAAGATCCACATGCACAGTGTTGGTATGTGTTAAGTACCAGGGGCCTCATGTACAAAGCTTGCGTACGCACAAAAAAGTGGCGTACGTCCTTTTCCACGCTCACGTTCAGATGTATCAAACGTGAAATGATCGTAGAAATGTGCGTGCCCCACGCCAATTTCATAGCTGGTGTACGCACGTTTCTACAGCTATTGTTCCTTTGGCGACACTTAGAGGTGAAGCTGGGAAACTGTTAACAATGTGAAAACAAGTAGTCATCAGAGTGATGTGCACATCAGAGACACACTTATGAACAATTAACACACCTACGTGTTTGCAATTATATAGGTGGATATAAAAGCATGCGCAATGTGATGAAGAAAATGATATTAACAAAGGCAGCGTTAGCGCTGTTAGAGGACCTTGCAAACGTAAGCGATTTAAGGAACGCGAGGATTTACTTGCATACAATGATAATTGGCTCATAAGCCGATTTCGGTTACCAAGGCCAGTGTTACTGGAGCTGTACGCAGAGCTGAGGCCGGCCCGAGAGCGCAACGGGGGCCGGCGAGTAGCTCGGGTTGTGCTGACTACGCTGGGGTTCCTGGCACAAATGCTGCTAACATCGTGGCAAGGTGGCCTGGTTCAACGCACGACTCATTCATTATGACTAACAGCATGGTTGGGAACAGGCTGGGGGCTGGCACGGTGCGCGATGGGTGGCTTCTATTCCTTTAATTGTCCCGTATGTAACGCTGGTTTACATACGGGACAGTTAAATGAATAAACTCTTTACTTACCCAGAAGCCGTACCAGTGTGCCAGTGTGCCAAAGCATATTTGGGCATGTGCGCATTCAAATATCATGTTTTTGGTTTTCTTTATTTCTTTATTTTCCGCTTGTGAAATTAGAGCTACAGAGCTTTTTAACAAGCCCCTGATTGTCTTCCTGTGTTCAGTATTCCTGTCAGTAAAAGCGAGCGGCATTTACACCCTCACACACACGCTCCCACTCACGTCTTGTTTTGGTCATATTTATTGTTGACAGGGAACCAAACATAATCTCTACTTCATTCACTAAAATCTTTAGCTCAGACTCTGTGAAATTACTTTTCTTTCCTTTGTTCGTCGCATTATCTGATTGGACAAAGAGGTGAATCTCAGGTCCAGGGCCAATTTAAATAGATTTGCATATGTAAATAGGGGCGTGGACAGGGAGGAGGTGCATGTGCGCTCAATTCCACGTTGATTGAGATGTACAAAAGAAACGTGCTTGGATCGATGCGTACGCACACTTTGATACATCTGAATTTTTTTGTGCGTACGACAGTTTCCGGGTTTTGGCGTACGCCAAGTTTTAGTAGGAAATCCACGCAAGTATTCGTACATGAGGCCCCAGGTCCTTGAGCTTTGTGGCCCGCAATCTTGCATAGCTCCCATTATTATCAAGGTCGTATAGGATAGTGTGTGTCTTGTAGTGAGTCCAGTGTCCTGGGTAATAAGAGGTAGATGTAATCCTTGATCAGCTAATTCAAACATTACCCAGGATGGTTTTCCACCTCCTGGTTCTCGTCCTCTTCCCTCACCTGTTCACTAACCACTCGGGCCTGTGGTGTGTCCCCAGGAATCGAGGCTTTTAGAAACTTGCATGATTAAAATAAATAATTATACACTTTATGTACGTACTTTATACTTTAAATTTGTGTGACCTTTCCCAGCAGGGCCATGTTTTCCAAAATTATCCTAATCACATAGAGAAAACAAGAAAAATAGGGAAATACTAATTTAACCAGGTTATTAAGTCCAACAATAAGGTACAACAACAGTGGCGACCTGAGCTTAGCAATCATATTAACATGTTAAATAAGGAAGTCTGTGAAAGTGACACAGCGGAAAAATCTCCCAGATATCATTAAAGTGGATGCTATATTTTTTTTCCAAAAGAAAAAAAGTGACATTCATTAATTTTTTCATAAAAAAAAGAATGACCTGCAACTTTCTGATGTTAAATTCAGACAAAACTAAAGTTGTTTTAATTGTACCCAAACACTTCAGAAACTCTCTTTCTAGAGACTTATTTACTTTAGACAGGATCACCCTGGCCTCCAGCTCCACCGTAAAGAATCTTGGAGTTGTTTTTGATCAGTTGTTTTTGATCTTTAATGTCTACATAAAACAAATTTCAAGGACTGCTTTCCTATTGCTACCACATCTCCATTGCAGTTTATAGTTATTTAATGATTTGCTGCTGCTGTGCATCTGTCTGTCTCTCTCTCTATTTATTATATATCTAGCCCCCACCTCCCTCTCTATCTGCCCATTTCTATCTTTAACTCAACCGGTCCGGTGGATGACTGTCTGTTTATGAGCTTGGGTCTGTCCAAGGTTTCTGCCTGTTAAAAGGAGGTTACCTGCTCTGTATTGAAAGTGTCATGGGATAACTTTTGTTATGATATGGTGCTATATAAATACAATTGAACTGAATTGAAAAGTGAGTGATGGTTACTGATAGAGCGAGGAGCACCGCTAAAAACTCACACCTAGGTGGTGATGTCAAGGCATATGCGCACTCCCATGTGTGAGACCCCCAAGGCAAATTTTCTGTTGATTTTTTTTTTTTTTGTAGGGGGGGGGGGCATCAAAAAGACGATTTATTTTTATGTCTGAAGAAAAAAAAAAAAATTAAAGCTGGTTGGGCCCTTGCAGATGCACGCACGTCGAAATGTGTGCATGGCGAAATGTGCATAACATCGGTCTGAATCACAAGCCATTAGCATATGCTTTCTGACGATTTAAAAAAATAATAATTTTATGAATCGTCACGCCCACACCGTTTCCTCAAAATTCATCATTTTGATAACTTTTACTCAGGAATTCTATATGAACACTCCTTCCAAGTTTGAAGTGAATTGGATAAAGTCTATGTGAACACACCTACCAAGTTTGAAGTGAATTGAATACAACTCCTAGGAGGAGTTTGTTCAAACATGACCCCTTCTCAACCAGGCCGAAACACAGAAAATGACGATTTTTAAATATCTCACTTCCTTTGTAGGTCTTGTCAGATTCTACAGTTTTCATAATTCTATGTGTAAAACTGTGGCGGGGCTATCCAGGGGGCGCTCTGCCCCGCCCCCTCATTAATTATGCAGCCAAATTGCGCATAATATTGTTCTTAACAACCATAACAAGTTTCAGACAGCTCTGACAAAGTATGCAAGTATGTTAGCCCCACACTTTTGCCCGAAAATCAGCCCAAAAGTAAATGGAGTCTGATTTTTTTCTCGAAAAAATGGGCAGTGTTGATTTTGACGCGCCGTCATGGCCACGCCCTCTGATCAAAAGTTGTGATTTTGATAACTTTGATAACGTCATTGTTGAGGCTTTGAGAGTTTGAAATGGAAATGGGGCCAAAACCGGAAAAGTCCAAATTAAAAAAAAAAGGGAAAAAAATAATAAACATACGAAATTCAATAAGGCCTCACACCGCATGCTCGGGCCCTAAAAATAATAGACATACGAAATTCAATAGGGCCTTGCACTGTGTGGTCGGGCAGGGGTCTTAAGCCTCACAGAGAGCTTTTTCTCAATCTTTTATTTATCGATCAACCTTAAACCCGACACAGAATCAACATGATAAACTTCCGCCCCCTTACAAAATAAAACACAATACGCAGTTCATGTAGCTTTTTACAACTTCACATCAACGTTGAGTTGACACCGGGCAAAGTACCGCGGCACTACTGTTTCGCTGCCGTTCCGCCTCCTGTGTGAGTTCCGTGTCAAGGACATAAAAACTCTTTTTACAAAAACTGCTATTTTTATGTTAAATTTAGCCAAAACTGTAGTTCTTATAATTGGTCCCAAACACTTCCAAAAATGTATTTAGAGATATAGTTACTCTAGATAGTATCACCTTGACCTCAAGCTTCATGTTGGGCAGCCAGATCAGAATGGCTAAAGTAGGAGGCAGACTTGAGGTGATTTGTTCCAGAAAAAAAAAACAAAAAAAAAAACATATTAAGTGTTATGGAATTTTCTATCCTTTGCGTACACACTGCCAAGGCATGGGCCTTGGGGGTCATACAGTGATCAGATCAGATCGGAGAAAATGCTATCTCTTTTGCACATAAGGTCGTTGTTTGGAGTGCTGGAGGAGTGTGGGTGCCAGCATATCTCAGAGGGTCGAAGAAACTCAGTGTTGGCCTCCTAGACATAATAGATAGCTAACTGTTGACGCTCCATTAGCATGAACAGCGACAGTGTCTCCAGACTAGAATGTGTTGAAGGCGAACAATAACATGGGTTAATGCATCCCTTTTGACTATTTTGGGCGTAAAGTAATTGTGGCGTCATCTGTATGGGTTTAAAGCCTGACAACCGGCAGGAGTTGGGGAGAATAGAGACCGACTGATATGCATACCTCATTGTATGTGAAAATGTCTCTGATTCACCTTGATCAAGCTTCAATATATATATATATATATATATATATATATATATATATATATATATATATATATATATATATATATATATATATATATATATAGAATATATATTAATACAGCATAAGACATCAGAGGCTCCTGAATGCTTTCTTCCCTCCTGACCTGGTGCCATTGACTTTCAGCAATTTCTCCCCAACACCAAGATGTTTATTTACAAAAACAAAAGTGCAACCAGTTTACATGTGCAACATGTACAAAAAATATGTACAAAACAAAAAAAAAGAATAATTTTAGCAGTTAACCAAGTTGAACTCAACTCATGATAACTCAAAATACAATTAAAAATGTGGACTTAGCTACACTTATGTTCTATGTTGCCCTCACCAGACAAAAGTAACTGCTTCAATAGTATCTGTTAACCTGGCATAGCAGAGGCAGCTCCACTGGTTTACTAATTTTTTAAGTTTACTTTCTTGAACACTCAACAATACACACTTACCTGTTTTACCTTATCTAAGCTTTGACCAGGATATGCCCTTTTCACAATAAAGAAAATTCAAAGACTGCCTTTTTTTACCTGAAACATTGCAAAAATCTGGCAAAATATTAAATGAACCATACTAACCTGGGCTTGGTAAAGTCCACCTGGGTCCCGAGGGGTGACTCCAATGAAGGAAGTGCGATTGGCAGGGGGAGTCCCAGGTGCAGAGTATGCTGAGGGTGTTTGTGTTAAAAAAAAATCAATCTCATTTCAATCATAATTCCATGTAATTTGTAAAGTTGCAGGAGGCAGTACTTTTAACAACATCTCAACAATATGAATAGCATGAAATATTCTTGATTTAGTTTACTATACTACCATGGTTTAATTTGTACTAAGGAAAAAAAGACAGTATGAAATATATATTAACAGCAAACATAATTTTTTATCAAAGATGTGGTTTAACAGAATATAAATTACAATCAGTTTTAGTTCAACAAGCATTTGCTTTTTCATTAACATATTAATAAATGTTGAATGGGTAATCAAGCTAATAAACAGATTCATAGTTGTATACATTTGCTGATTACTGTAACCGGCATTGGGGGTAACACACTTTGTTCATATTTTTGTTTTTTATTAAACTGTCAGTTTGGAATGCCACCCATGAACTTTACCCCAGTAATGCAGGGACAGGCAAACAGGTAACCTGTGGTGGGGGAGTGCGGGGGTGGGGGGATGAGGGGAGCTGTAGTAGGTTGCCGTGGGTGTGTCTATAACTGCTGGATGTGACGGCTGTGAAACAATCAGGAAATAACTTTTTATTTCGCTGATTAACAGCTTTAACAAGGCTGGCGCTCGCTCTCTGTTGTTGTAACACTATGTCTCTGTACCAAAGCGTTCTCTCTCTCAGATTTAGAAGCTGGGTTATTGAAATAAACAAAGTGAGAACACACACACAGGTAGATTATTAGAGTTTAGTCTGTGAATCCACCTGGATAGTCTCTGCTTCAGAGACATTTCAGGCTGTCTGTGGAGGTTTGGAGGAGGAATACAACATACATAGAGACACCATTTTACATGACAATGGCATTCGTAACGGTACTCCTACAAGACCTTACCTTCACTAATTTGGTAAAAACACAGCATCTGTTTGACAGGAGAACTTTGCCGGAAAAACTGCCGGAAAAACTACCGGAAAAACTATGTGTGAAAGAGCTGGGCCCAGATCAACCTGACCTTGATATCAGAAAGGGAAGTGGTACATGCAAGGTTT
Source organism: Collichthys lucidus (assembly GCA_004119915.2). NCBI lineage: Eukaryota > Metazoa > Chordata > Actinopteri > Sciaenidae > Collichthys > Collichthys lucidus. The sequence goes on along the minus strand of CM014085.1, from coordinate 1,687,658 downwards.
CTCTCATAGCTGGTGTTATGGAATTTTTTATCCTTAGGTAACACAAGGTCACGTGTTGGCCTTGAGGTCCTTGGCAGTATTAACTGTTTGTCTTAGACCATATCTGAACACTGTGGCCAGGGTTGAGGAGGCCTATTGCTGCCTTTCTAGACATAATAGATAGCTGGCAGTTGACATTCCAATTAGGGCTGCCACAAACGATTATTTTGATAGTTGACTAATCACTGATTATTTTTTCGAATAAGTCGACTAATCGGATCATACGTACATTGACAGTAAAACATACAGCTTATCGCACCAGCATGCAGCTGATCAGATCATGAGCTTTCAACTTGAAGTATGAGCTAACTGAAAAAAAAAACAACTAGAAAATTTCTAAAGAAATTTTGAGTGTGCGTGACTCTGACCCCGTCGTCCCCCTGCATTATTACTGACACTGCTCAGAAAATTCAGGACTAGGAAAGAAATTTTGAGAGTGACGAGTGGGCTGTTGCTGGGGGTCTGTATTCAAAAAGCACACCTCAAATAGTCATTTTTAACATGTTTATTTGGACACAGGAGCAGCTAGCGCTTACTGGCTAGCAATTAACATTAGCATGTTAGCATTAACATGTTAGCATTAGCATGTTAGCACTGATGCGCTAGCAATTAACAGCAGCATTTCAGCATTAGCAATTACCATTAGCAAGTTAGTGGTGATGCATTAGCAGTTAGCATGTTAACATTAGCATGTTAGCATTAACATGGTAACATTAGCACGTTAAAGCTGATGCGCTAGCAGTTAGCATTACCATGTTAACATTAGCACGTTAACACTGATGCACTTGCAGTTAGCATTAACATGTTAGCATTAGCATGTTACATTACCATGTTAATGCTGAAGCGCTAGCAGTTAGCATTAGTATGTTACTATTAGCATTTTAACATTAATATGTTAACAATGATGCGCTAGCAGTTAACATTAACATGTTAGCATCAGCATGTTAACATTAGCATGTTATCATTAACATGTTAACATTAGCAAATTAACATTAACATGTTAACATTAGCATGTTAGCATTAGCATGTTAACACTGATGCGCTAGCAGTTAACATTAGCATGTTAGCATGAGCCTGTTAGCATTAGCATGTCAACATTAGCATGTTAGCAGTAGCATGTTAGTAATCAACATGTATTTGATTCCTAGTGGCTAATGTTAATTAGGACTAATTTTAGCATTGGTCGCTAATGTTTGCAAATAGCATGTCTTTACAGCCTAAAAGTGTGTCTGTGTGTATGTGTGTCTGTGTGTGTGTTACTGTCTGTGTGTGTGTGTGTGTCTGTGTTACTGTGTGTGTGTGTGTGTGTGTGCGCGCACATTTTACACAGACGAGTTCAAATGAAGTGCCAAAAACTACAAAAATGGCTGCCGCTCTGCTTGTCTGCTGGCCCCTCCCCCCTCTCCTCCTCAAGCAGGCTAAGGTTGCCAAGTAGAAGGGAGAAGTTTAAAGTGTAAAAGGATTGTAGAGACTGTCCTGAGACTGTCCTGAGACTCACCTGTCCAGGTGTGCAGCTCAGCCTGTTTTATTGTTTCAACACAATGATGTCGATCTGTTTACTGAGCGTCTGCTCAGTGTGTCTGTGTGTGTGTGTGTGTGTGTGTGTGTGTGTGTGTTTGTGTGTGTGTGTCTGCGTTACTGTCTGTGTGTGTGTGTGCGTGCGTGTCTGTCTCTCTATCTATGTGTTTGTGTTTGTGAGAGACAAGGATGAAATGGCCGACATTTAAAATGTAGTCTTGATAGTCTGACATCATACACAAACTTAAATAAAGTTAGTCAAAGGCATGCTAGAGGTTGCCAAGCAACCTGGGTGAGCTGCAGGTCTCATTAATTAGACACAGGTGTTCATGCAGCATGTATGTCTCACTGAAATGCACAGTATATGTCTGAATGATCCCCCTGGAAGAGGGTAAAAAAAAACCTCAAGGTATGCCTCGAAACCAAAATCTAAATGACCAGAAGAATGCTCATTGTGTGTATAATGTCTGTGCCAAGTTTCAGGTGAAAATTGTATAAACTTTGGCCTCGAGAGTCAGAGCAAGCACAGGTGCGCCCTGCTCCTTCCGGTAAATTCTCTGCTTCAAAAACCATGGGAGTGAATGAGGCTGTGGATGGGAGTAGTCGATCAATCAACGTGTAGGGACCCAAAACTATACGAGCGACAGCTACAACAGTGGTATCAGTGCGATTACCTTGAATTTTTCTACGTTTTATGTATACATCGTGTCTGTAGTGGGGCATTTGAGCCCACGGTAGTGAAATACGTTTTATTTTTTCACAGATTTTTCTCCCTGCTCCTCACTCTAGCTGATGATGTCATCCACTCTAGCAAAAACATTCCGCCACATACACACCCATTATAAACCCAGAAATTTGACTAAAAACCTGCTCAACTTTGAGCCTTGATAGTTTAAAAACGGTAAAAGCTGTCGATGAGTGTAGTGAATCCATGAAGAGAAGGCAAGCATACCTCCGTTTAAAATGTTAAATGAAGTCTCTCGGTGAAAGTATGCCAGAGCTGTTCATTGTTGAAAAAGTCTGTTGAAATTTATTTTTCTTCGGGCCTCCCCATTCATTCTTTATGGGAAATTATTCTCAGTTTTTCGCGAATAAATTAGCGAAAAACACGCAAATCTCTTAGAAAAGACATAGCACACGATTCCCGGCCGAGCCGGTCGTTTTTATACCCGTTTTGTGTGTGTGTGACAAAAACTCTGGGAGGAGAAGCGAGCCAAAAAAAGGGTGGAAGAATAAGAAGAAAATAAGCGCGGTGGATAACATATAGTGTGCACTTTCAGGCACACTCAATAAGAAGAAGAATAAGCGCGGTGGATAACATATAGTGTGCACTTTCAGGCACACTCAATAAGCGCGGTGGATAACATATAGTGTGCACTTTCAGGCACACTCAATAATAATAATAAGCGCGGTGGATAACATATAGTGTGCACTTTCAGGCACACTCAACTAGAAAACTGCATTTCCTGCGGAAAGTGCGGTGTGGGTGCCCTCTGCCGCCGCCGGCCCCAGCGGCGCACCTGCTGCCCTTTTTCTGCATGTCTTTTCCCTGTCTCTTACACTCTCTCTCCCCCTCACATTCCTGTCACTCTTCAGCTGTCTCTATACTATAAAGTTTAAAAAGGCCATAAGAGATATATCTCAAAAATGTTGAAATTGGTTGAAAAGAGTAGAATAGTATGAAGTGATACAATGCTGTGCAACACTGTAGAAATTTAGATGAAAAGGTAGAATTGTAGAGAGTAATAGTTATAGTACAAGATCTTGGTGAACTGTGTAGTTTGACTGAACTCTGTAGTAGAAGAAGAGGTAGTTTAAATTGTAGGTCTGTATAAAGATTTGGAGTTTGTATAATGGATTTGAAATGGAAAATATTTGTAGAAAAAGTTGAATAATTTGTAGAATATTAATAGTAGAATTTAGTAAAATATTAGTGTGTGTGTGCATGCTTGTGACAGCTGTGCATGCTCAGTCCCTCTCCCTCTGACCCTCTGACACAAAAGTTTCAAATGAAGTCCCTCGAAGAGAAAATCCTGTATTAATACAACAAGCTGTGTCATCATTGCCTTCTTACTGGGCTCTTATTTTTAAGGGACTCTTATTTTGAAAAACTGTGTGTGTGCTTGTTCTGTTTGTGGGTGTGTTTGCATCTGCCTGTCTGTCTGCCTGTGTGTGGTGTGTCTGTCTCTCTATCTATGTGTTTGTGTTTGTGAGAGACAAGGATAAAATGGCCGACATTAAAAATGAAGTCTTGATAGTCTGATATCATACACAGACTTCAATAAAGTTAGTCAAAGGCATGCTTAAGGTTACCAAGCAACCAGGGTGAGCTCACCTGTCAAGGTGTGCAGCTCAGCCTGTATTTTTGTAGATCAGCAGATTTTTATTGTTTGAACACAATGATGTCGATCTGTTTACTGAGCGTCTGTTCAGTGTCTTTGTGTGTGTGTGCGTGTGTCTGTGTGTGTGTGTGTGTGTGTGTGTGTGTGTGTGTGTGCATGCTTGTGTCTGTAGAAATGTTCTAAATGAGTTGAATCTAAAAAAAATAAGATTAAAAGTGTAATAGTACAAGATCCTGTTAAAATGTGTAGTTTGACTTAAGTCTGTAGTAAAGTAGAAGTCATTTAAATTGTAGGTCTGTATAAAGATTTGAAGTTTGTATGATGGATTTGAAATGGTAAAATATTTGTAGAAAAAGTTGAATAATTTGTAGAATATTAATAGTAGAATTGAGTAAAATAATAGTACAATATCTGTGTGTGTGTGTGTGTGTGTGTGTGTGTGTGTGTGTTACTGTGTGTGTGTGTGTGTGTGCGCACATTTTACACAGACAAGTTCAAATGAAGTGCCAAGAACTACAAAAATGGCTGTCGCTCGGCTTGTCTGCTGACCCCTCCCCCCTCCTCCTCAAGCAGGGTGAGGTTGCCAAGCAACCTGGGTGAGCTGCAGGTCTCATTAATTAGACACAGGTGTTCCATGCAGCATGTATGTCTCACTGAAATGCACAGTATATGTCTGAATGATCCCCCTCAAAGAGGGCCAAAAAAACCCTCAAGGTATGCCTCGAAACCAAAATCTAAATGACCAGAAGAATGCTCAAAGTGTGTATAATGTCTGTGCCAAGTTTCAGGTGAAAATTGTATAAACTTTGGCCTCGAGAGTCAGAGCAAGCACAGGTGGGCCCTGCTCCTTCCGGTAAATTCTCTGCTTCAAAAACCATGGGAGTGAATGAGGCTGTGGATGGGAGTAGTCGATCAATCAACGTGTAGGGACCCAAAACTATAAGAGCGACAGCTACAACAGTGGTATCAGTGCGATTACCTCGAATTTTCCTACGTTTTATGTATACTTGGTGTCTGTAGTGGAGCATTTGAGCCCACGGTAGTGAAATACGTTTTATTTTTTCACAGATTTTTCTCCCTGCTCCTCACTCTAGCTGATGATGTCATCACTCTAGGAAACCACATACACACCCATTATAAACCCAGAAATTTGACTAAAACCTGCTGAACTTTGAGCCTTGATAGTTTAAAAACGGTAAAAGATTTTGAAAAAAGTTAAATACGAGTTTAATGGTTGAAGAGTTTGTGTAGAATTTGAAATTTGAATGAAGTCTGTAGTAGTAGTACAAGTTGTTGAAATTGTAGAATGTTTGTAGAAGTTTTGTAGAATGATTTGAAGTTTGTGTAATGCATTTTAAATAGGAAATTATTTGCAGAAAAATTTGAATAATTTGTAGAATATTAATAGTAGAATGTAGAAAAGTAATAGCAGCTGTGGCATGAATGAGCTGAATCTAGTGGTATAATTTTTATTTTTGTAGGACAAAATTTGTAGGAGTAGTTAGAGGCCAAAAAACGTACGGAAGAAGAAAAATAACTAGAAAACTGCATTTCCTGCGGAAAGTGCGGTGTGGGTGCCCTCTGCCACCGCCGGCCCCAGCGGCGCATCTGCTGCCCTTTTTCTGCATGTCTTTTCCCTGTCTCTTACACTCTCTCTCCCCTTCACATTCCTGTCACTCTTCAGCTGTCTCTATACTATAAAGTTTAAAAAGGCCATAAGAGATATATCTTAAAAATGTTGAAATTGGTTGAAAAGAGTAGAATAGTATGAAGTGATACAATGTTGTGTAACACTGTAGAAATTTAGATGAAAAGGTAGAATTGTAGAGAGTAATAGTTATAGTACAAGATCTTGGTGAACTGTGTAGTTTGACTGAACTCTGTAGTAGAAGAAGAGGTAGTTTAAATTGTAGGTCTGTATAAAGATTTGAAGTTTGTATAATGGATTTGAAATGGAAAATATTTGTAGAAAAAGTTGAATAATTTGTAGAATATTAATAGTAGAATTTAGTAAAATAATAGTGTGTGTGTGCATGCTTGTGACAGCTGTGCATGCTCAGTCCCTCTCCCTCTGACCCTCTGACACAAAAGTTTCAAATGAAGTCCCTCGAAGAGAAAATCCTGTATTAATACTACAAGCTGTGTCATCATTGCCTTCTTACTGGGCTCTTATTTTTAAGGGACTCTTATTTTGAAAAACTGTGTGTGTGCTTGTTCTGTTTGTGTGTGTGTGTGTGCATCTGCCTGTCTGTCTGCCTGTGTGTGGTGTGTCTGTCTCTCTATGTGTTTGTGTTTGTGAGAGACAAGGATAAAATGGCCGACAATAAAAATGTAGTCTTGATAGTCTGATATCATACACAGATTTCAATAAAGTTAGTCAAAGGCATGCTTGAGGTTACCAAACAACCAGGGTGAGCTCACCTGTCCAGGTGTGCAGCTCAGCCTGTATTGATCGTAGATCAGCAGATTTTTATTGTTTGAACACAATGATGTCGATCTGTTTACTGAGCGTCTGTTCAGTGTCTGTGTGTGTGTGTGCGTGTGTCTGTGTGTGTGTGTGTGTGTGTGTGTGTGTGTGTGTGTGTGTGCATGCTTGTGTCTGTAGAAATGTTCTAAATGAGTTGAATCTAAAAAAAATAAGATTAAAAGTGTAATAGTACAAGATCCTGTTAAAATGTGTAGTTTGAACTAAGTCTGTAGTAAAGTAGAAGTCATTTAAATTGTAGGTCTGTATAAGGATTTGAAGTTTGTATGATGGATTTGAAATGGTAAAATATTTGTAGAAAAAGTTGAATAATTTGTAGAATATTAATAGTACAATTGAGTAAAATAATAGTACAAGATCTGTGTGTGTGTGTGTGTGTGTGTGTGTGTGTGTGTGTGTGTGTGTGTGTTACTGTGTGTGTGTGTGTGTGTGTGTGTGTGTGTGCGCACATTTTACACAGACAAGTTCAAATGAAGTGCCAAGAACTACAAAAATGGCTGTCGCTCGGCTTGTCTGCTGACCCCTCCCCCCTCCTCCTCAAGCAGGGTGAGGTTGCCAAGCAACCTGGGTGAGCTGCAGGTCTCATTAATTAGACACAGGTGTTCCATGCAGCATGTATGTCTCACTGAAATGCACAGTATATGTCTGAATGATCCCCCTCAAAGAGGGCCAAAAAAACCCTCAAGGTATGCCTCGAAACCAAAATCTAAATGACCAGAAGAATGCTCATCGTGTGTATAATGTCTGTGCCAAGTTTCAGGTGAAAATTGTATAAACTTTGGCCTCGAGAGTCAGAGCAAGCACAGGTGCGCCCTGCTCCTTCCGGTAAATTCTCTGCTTCAAAAACCATGGGAGTGAATGAGGCTGTGGATGGGAGTAGTCGATCAATCAACGTGTAGGGACCCAAAACTATAAGAGCGACAGCTACAACAGTGGTATCAGTGCGATTACCTCGAATTTTCCTACGTTTTATGTATACATCGTGTCTGTAGTGGGGCATTTGAGCCCACGGTAGTGAAATACGTTTTATTTTTTCACAGATTTTTCTCCCTGCTCCTCACTCTAGCTGATGATGTCATCCACTCTAGCAAAAACATTCCGCCACATACACACCCATTATAAACCCAGAAATTTGACTAAAAACCTGCTGAACTTTGAGCCTTGATAGTTTAAAAACGGTAAAAGCTGTCGATGAGTGTAGTGAATCCATGAAGAGAAGGCAAGCATACCTCCGTTTTAAATTTTAAATGAAGTCTCTCGGTGAAAGTATGCCAGAGCTGTTCATTGTTGAAAATGTCTGTTGAAATTTATTTTTCATCGGGCCTCCCCATTCATTCTTTATGGGAAATTATTCTCAGTTTTTCGCGAATAAATTCGCGAAAAACACGCGAAAAACACGCGAATCTCTTAGAAAAGACATAGCACACATGTCCAGGCCAAGCCGGTCGTTTTGATACCCGTTTTGTGTGTGTGTGACAAAAACTCTGGGAGGAGAAGCGAGCCAAAAAAAGGGTGGAAGAATAATAATAACTAGAAAATTTCTAAAGAAATTTTGAGTGTGCCTGACTCTGGCCCTGTCGCCCCCATGCATTATTACTTAGCATGTTAACATTAACATGTTAACACTGACGGCTAGCAGTTAACATTAGCATGTTAACACTGATGCGCTAGCAGTTAACATTAGCACGTTAGCATTAGCATGTTAACATTAACATGTTAGTACTAGCATGTTAGCATTAGCATGTTAACACTGATGCGCTAGCAGTTAGCATTAGCATCTTAGCATTAGCATGTTATCATGCACATGTTAACACTGATGGGCTAGCAGTTAGCTTTAGCATGTTAGCAGTAGCATGTTAGCATTAACATTTCAGCATTAGCATGTTAACATTAGCATGTTAGCATGCACATGTTAACACTGATGCGCTAGCAGTTAACATTAGCATGTTAGCATTAGCATGTTAACATTAGCATGTTAGCATTAACATGTTAGCATGCACATGTTAACACTGATGCAATAGCAGTTAGCATTACCATGTTAGCATTAGCATGTTCACATTAGCATGTCAGCATTAGCATGTTAACACTGATGAGCTAGCAGGTAGCATTAGCATGTTAACATTAGCATGTTAGCATTAGCATGTTAACATTAACATGTTAACACTGACGGCTAGCAGTTAACATTAGCATGTTAACACTGATGCGCTAGCAGTTAACATTAGCACGTTAGCATTAGCATGTTAACATTAACATGTTAGTACTAGCATGTTAGCATTAGCATGTTAACACTGATGCGCTAGCAGTTAGCATTAGCATCTTAGCATTAGCATGTTATCATGCACATGTTAACACTGATGGGCTAGCAGTTAGCTTTAGCATGCTAGCAGTAGCATGTTAGCATTAACATTTCAGCATTAGCATGTTAACATTAGCATGTTAGCATGCACATGTTAACACTGATGCGCTAGCAGTTAACATTAGCATGTTAGCATTAGCATGTTAACATTAGCATGTTAGCATTAACATGTTAGCATGCACATGTTAACACTGATGCAATAGCAGTTAGCATTACCATGTTAGCATTAGCATGTTCACATTAGCATGTCAGCATTAGCATGTTAACACTGATGAGCTAGCAGGTAGCATTAGCATGTTAACATTAGCATGTTAGCATTAGCATGTTAACATTAACATGTTAACACTGACGGCTAGCAGTTAACATTAGCATGTTAACACTGATGCGCTAGCAGTTAACATTAGCACGTTAGCATTAGCATGTTAACATTAACATGTTAGTACTAGCATGTTAGCATTAGCATGTTAACACTGATGCGCTAGCAGTTAGCATTAGCATCTTAGCATTAGCATGTTATCATGCACATGTTAACACTGATGGGCTAGCAGTTAGCTTTAGCATGTTAGCAGTAGCATGTTAGCATTAACATTTCAGCATTAGCATGTTAACATTAGCATGTTAGCATGCACATGTTAACACTGATGCGCTAGCAGTTAACATTAGCATGTTAGCATTAGCATGTTAACATTAGCATGTTAGCATTAACATGTTAGCATGCAAATGTTAACACTGATGCAATAGCAGTTAGCATTACCATGTTAGCATTAGCATGTTCACATTAGCATGTCAGCATTAGCATGTTAACACTGATGAGCTAGCAGGTAGCATTAGCATGTTAACATTAGCATGTTAGCATTAGCATGTTAACATTAACATGTTAACACTGACGGCTAGCAGTTAACATTAGCATGTTAACACTGATGCGCTAGCAGTTAACATTAGCACGTTAGCATTAGCATGTTAACATTAACATGTTAGTACTAGCATGTTAGCATTAGCATGTTAACACTGATGCGCTAGCAGTTAGCATTAGCATCTTAGCATTAGCATGTTAGCATGCACATGTTAACACTGATGGGCTAGCAGTTAGCTTTAGCATGTTAGCAGTAGCATGTTAGCATTAACATTTCAGCATTAGCATGTTAACATTAGCATGTTAGCATGCACATGTTAACACTGATGCGCTAGCAGTTAACATTAGCATGTTAGCATTAGCATGTTAACATTAGCATGTTAGCATTAACATGTTAGCATGCACATGTTAACACTGATGCGCTAGCAGTTAACATTAACATGTAAGCATTAGCATGTTAGCATTAGCATGTTAGCATTAACATGTTAGCATTAGCATGTTATCAACATCAATCAACATGTATTTAATTCCTAGTGGCTAATGTTAATTAGCACTAATTTTAGCATTGGTCGCTAATGTTTGCAAATAGCATGTCTTTACAGCCTAAAAGTGTGTCTGTGTGTATATCTGTCTGTGTGTGTGTTACTGTCTGTGTGTGTGTCTGTGTTACTGTGTGTCTGTGTGTGTTACGGTGTGTGTGTGTGTGTGTGTCTGTCTGTCTGTCTGTCTGTCTGTGTGTGCGTGTGTCTGTCTGTCTGTCTGTGTGTGTGTGCGTGTGTCTGTCTGTCTGTCTGTCTGTGTATGTGTGCGTGTGTCTGTCTGTCTGTCTGTGTGTGTGTGTGTGTGCGTGTGTCTGTCTGTCTGTCTGTGTCTGTGTGTGTGTGTGTGTGTGCGTCTGTCTGTCTGTCTGTCTGTGTGTGCGTGTGTGTGCGCCCTCCCCCCCTCCTCCTCAAGCAGGGTGCGGTTGCCAAGCAACCTGGGTGAGCTGCAGGTCTCATTAATTAGACACAGGTGTTCATGCAGCATGTCTGTCTCACTGAAATGCACAGTATATGTCTGAATGATCCCCGTCAAAGAGGGCCAAAAAAACCCTATATGGTATGCCTCAAACCAAAATCTGAAATGACCAGAAGAATGCTCATCGTGTGTATAATGTCTGTGCCAAGTTTCAGGTGAAAATTGTATAAACTTTGGCCTCGAGAGTCAGAGCAAGCACAGGTGCGCCCTGCTCCTTCCGGTAAATTCTCTGCTTCAAAAACCATGGGAGTGAATGAGGCTGTGGATGGGAGTAGTCGATCAATTAACGTGTAGGGACCCAAAACTATACGAGCGACAGCTACAACAGTGGTATCAGTGCGATTACCTCGAATTTTCCTACGTTTTATGTATACATCGTGTCTGTAGTGGGGCATTTGAGCCCACGGTAGTGAAATACGTTTTATTTTTTCACAGATTTTTCTCCCTGCTCCTCACTCTAGCTGATGATGTCATCCACTCTAGCAAAAACATTCCGCCACATACACACCCATTATAAACCCAGAAATTTGACTAAAAACCTGCTCAACTTTGAGCCTTGATAGTTTAAAAACGGTAAAAGCTGTCGATGAGTGTAGTGAATCCATGAAGAGAAGGCAAGCATACCTCCGTTTTTAGTTTTTAAATGAAGTCTCTCGGTGAAAGTATGCCAGAGCAGTTCATTGTTGAAAATGTCTGTTGAAATTTATTTTTCTTCGGGCCTCCCCATTCATTCTTTATGGGAAATTATTCTCAGTTTTTCGCGAATAAATTCGCGAAAAACACGTGAATCTCTTAGAAAAGACATAGCACACGATTCCCGGCCGAGCCGGTCGTTTTGATACCCGTTTTGTGTGTGTGTGACAAAAACTCTGGGAGGAGAAGCGATGCAAAAAAAGGGCGTAAGAATAATAATAATAAGAAGAATAAGCGCGGTGGATAACATATAGTGTGCACTTTCAGGCACACTCAACTAGAAAATTTCTAAAGAAATTTTGAGTGTGCCTGACTCTGGCCCTGTCGCCCCCATGCATTATTACTGACACTGCTCAGCAAATTCAGTACTAGAAAAGAAATTTTGAGAGTGACGAGTGGGCTGTTGCTGGGGTTCTGTTAGCATTAGCATGTTAACACTGATGCGCTAGCAGTTAGCATTAGCATGTTAACATTAGCATGTTAACAATAACATGTTAGCATTCGCATGTTAACACTGATGCAATAGCAGTTAGCATTACCATGTTAGCATTAGCATGTTCACATTAGCATGTCAGCATTAGCATGTTAACACTGATGAGCTAGCAGGTAGCATTAGCATGTTAACATTAACATGTTAGCATTAACATTTCAGCATTAGCATGTTAACATTAGCATGTTAGCATGCACATGTTAACACTGATGCGCTAGCAGTTAACATTAGCATGTTAGCATTAGCATGTTAACATTAGCATGTTAGCATTAACATGTTAGCATGCACATGTTAACACTGATGCAATAGCAGTTAGCATTACCATGTTAGCATTAGCATGTTCACATTAGCATGTCAGCATTAGCATGTTAACACTGATGAGCTAGCAGGTAGCATTAGCATGTTAACATTAGCATGTTAGCATTAGCATGTTAACATTAACATGTTAACACTGACGGCTAGCAGTTAACATTAGCATGTTAACACTGATGCGCTAGCAGTTAACATTAGCACGTTAGCATTAGCATGTTAACATTAACATGTTAGTACTAGCATGTTAGCATTAGCATGTTAACACTGATGCGCTAGCAGTTAGCATTAGCATCTTAGCATTAGCATGTTAGCATGCACATGTTAACACTGATGGGCTAGCAGTTAGCTTTAGCATGTTAGCAGTAGCATGTTAGCATTAACATTTCAGCATTAGCATGTTAACATTAGCATGTTAGCATGCACATGTTAACACTGATGCGCTAGCAGTTAACATTAGCATGTTAGCATTAGCATGTTAACATTAGCATGTTAGCATTAACATGTTAGCATGCACATGTTAACACTGATGCGCTAGCAGTTAACATTAACATGTAAGCATTAGCATGTTAGCATTAGCATGTTAGCATTAACATGTTAGCATTAGCATGTTATCAACATCAATCAACATGTATTTAATTCCTAGTGGCTAATGTTAATTAGCACTAATTTTAGCATTGGTCGCTAATGTTTGCAAATAGCATGTCTTTACAGCCTAAAAGTGTGTCTGTGTGTATATCTGTCTGTGTGTGTGTTACTGTCTGTGTGTGTGTCTGTGTTACTGTGTGTCTGTGTGTGTTACGGTGTGTGTGTGTGTGTGTGTCTGTCTGTCTGTCTGTCTGTCTGTGTGTGCGTGTGTCTGTCTGTCTGTCTGTGTGTGTGTGCGTGTGTCTGTCTGTCTGTCTGTCTGTGTATGTGTGCGTGTGTCTGTCTGTCTGTCTGTGTGTGTGTGTGTGTGCGTGTGTCTGTCTGTCTGTCTGTGTCTGTGTGTGTGTGTGTGTGCGTCTGTCTGTCTGTCTGTCTGTGTGTGCGTGTGTGTGCGCCCTCCCCCCCTCCTCCTCAAGCAGGGTGCGGTTGCCAAGCAACCTGGGTGAGCTGCAGGTCTCATTAATTAGACACAGGTGTTCATGCAGCATGTCTGTCTCACTGAAATGCACAGTATATGTCTGAATGATCCCCGTCAAAGAGGGCCAAAAAAACCCTATATGGTATGCCTCAAACCAAAATCTAAATGACCAGAAGAATGCTCATTGTGTGTATAATGTCTGTGCCAAGTTTCAGGTGAAAATTGTATAAACTTTGGCCTCGAGAGTCAGAGCAAGCACAGGTGCGCCCTGCTCCTTCCGGTAAATTCTCTGCTTCAAAAACCATGGGAGTGAATGAGGCTGTGGATGGGAGTAGTCGATCAATTAACGTGTAGGGACCCAAAACTATACGAGCGACAGCTACAACAGTGGTATCAGTGCGATTACCTCGAATTTTCCTACGTTTTATGTATACATCGTGTCTGTAGTGGGGCATTTGAGCCCACGGTAGTGAAATACGTTTTATTTTTTCACAGATTTTTCTCCCTGCTCCTCACTCTAGCTGATGATGTCATCCACTCTAGCAAAAACATTCCGCCACATACACACCCATTATAAACCCAGAAATTTGACTAAAAACCTGCTCAACTTTGAGCCTTGATAGTTTAAAAACGGTAAAAGCTGTCGATGAGTGTAGTGAATCCATGAAGAGAAGGCAAGCATACCTCCGTTTTTAGTTTTTAAATGAAGTCTCTCGGTGAAAGTATGCCAGAGCAGTTCATTGTTGAAAATGTCTGTTGAAATTTATTTTTCTTCGGGCCTCCCCATTCATTCTTTATGGGAAATTATTCTCAGTTTTTCGCGAATAAATTCGCGAAAAACACGTGAATCTCTTAGAAAAGACATAGCACACATGTCCAGGCCAAGCCGGTCGTTTTGATACCCGTTTTGTGTGTGTGTGACAAAAACTCTGGGAGGAGAAGCGAGCCAAAAAAAGGGTGGAAGAATAATAATAATAACTAGAAAATTTCTAAAGAAATTTTGAGTGTGCCTGACTCTGGCCCTGTCGCCCCCATGCATTATTACTGCACACTGTTTAGCAAATTCAGTACTAGAAAAGAAATTTTGAGAGTGACGAGTGGGCTGTTGCTGGGGTTCTGTTAGCATTAGCATGTTAACACTGATGCGCTAGCAGTTAGCATTAGCATGTTAACATTAGCATGTTAACAATAACATGTTAGCATTCGCATGTTAACACTGATGCAATAGCAGTTAGCATTACCATGTTAGCATTAGCATGTTCACATTAGCATGTCAGCATTAGCATGTTAACACTGATGAGCTAGCAGGTAGCATTAGCATGTTAACATTAACATGTTAACACTGACGGCTAGCAGTTAACATTAGCACGTTAGCATTAGCATGTTAACATTAACATGTTAGTACTAGCATGTTAGCATTAGCATGTTAACACTGATGCGCTAGCAGTTAGCATTAGCATGTTAGCATTAGCATGTTATCATGCACATGTTAACACTGATGGGCTAGCAGTTAGCTTTAGCATGTTAGCAGTAGCATGTTAGCATTAACATTTCAGCATTAGCATGTTAACATTAGCATGTTAGCATGCACATGTTAACACTGATGCGCTAGCAGTTAACATTAGCATGTTAGCATTAGCATGTTAACATTAGCATGTTAGCATTAACATGTTAGCATGCACATGTTAACACTGATGCAATAGCAGTTAGCATTACCATGTTAGCATTAGCATGTTCACATTAGCATGTCAGCATTAGCATGTTAACATTGATGAGCTAGCAGGTAGCATTAGCATGTTAACATTAGCATGTTCGCATTAGCATGTTAACATTAACATGTTAACACTGACGGCTAGCAGTTAACATTAGCATGTTAACACTGATGCGCAAGCAGTTAGCATTAGCATCTTAGCATTAGCATGTTAGCATGCACATGTTAACACTGATGGGCTAGCAGTTAGCTTTAGCATGTTA
Organism: Collichthys lucidus; assembly: GCA_004119915.2. Classification (NCBI taxonomy): domain Eukaryota; kingdom Metazoa; phylum Chordata; class Actinopteri; family Sciaenidae; genus Collichthys; species Collichthys lucidus. The sequence goes on along the minus strand of CM014085.1, from coordinate 1,672,516 downwards.
GCAGTAGCATGTTAGCATTAACATTTCAGCATTAGCGTGTTAACATTAGCATGTTAGCATGCACATGTTAACACTGATGCGCTAGCAGTTAACATTAGCATGTTAGCATTAGCATGTTAACATTAGCATGTTAGCATTAGCATGTTAACATTAGCATGTTAGCATGCACATGTTAACACTGATGCGCTAGCAGTTAACATTAGCATGTTAGCATTAGCATGTTAACATTAGCATGTTAGCATTAACATGTTAGCATGCACATGTTAACACTGATGCGCTAGCAGTTAACATTAACATGTAAGCATTAGCATGTTAGCATTAGCATGTTAGCATTAACATGTTAGCATTAGCATGTTATCAACATCAATCAACATGTATTTAATTTCTAGTGGCTAATGTTTATTAGCACTAATTTTAGCATTGGTCGCTAATGTTTGCAAATAGCATGTCTTTACAGCCTAAAAGTGTGTCTGTGTGTATATCTGTCTGTGTGTGTGTTACTGTCTGTGTGTGTGTGTGTGTGCGTGTGTGTGTGTGTGCGTGTGTCTGTGTGTGTGTGTGTGTGTGTGTGTGTGCGTGTGTCTGTCTGTCTGTCTGTCTGTCTGTCTGTCTGTCTGTCTGTCTGTGTGTGTGCGTGTGTCTGTCTGTGTGTGTGTGCGTGTGTCTGTCTGTCTGTCTGTGTCTGTGTGTGTGTGTGTGTGCGTCTGTCTGTCTGTGTGTGTGCGTGTGTGTGTGTGTGCGCGTCTGTCTGTCTGTCTGTCTGTGTGTGTGTGTGTGTGTGTGTGCATGCTTGTGTCTGTAGAAATGTTCTAAATGAGTTGAATCTCAAAAAAAAAAAAATTGTAATAGTACAAGATCCTGTTAATCCTGCACCAGCGCATGTTAGCATTACCAAGTTAGCAATTATAATGTATTTCATTCTTAGTGGCAAACAATAATGGTGGCGCCACTAACAGGCAGAACTAACAGGCATATATTAGTGGCTAACAGTAATGACGCGACGCATGAGGGTTTTCTGAATAAAGAGCACTAACATGTACATACATACATATATATATACATATATGTGTGTGTGTGTGTGTGTGTGTTACTGTCTGTGTGTGTGTTACTGTCTGTGTCTGTGTGTGTGTGTGTGTGTGTGTGTGTCTGTCTGTCTGTCTGTCTGTGTGCGCACATTTAACACAGACAAGTTCAAGCTGTCGCTCGGCTTGTCTGCTGACCCCTCCCCCCCTCCTCCTCAAGCAGTTGCCAAGCAACCTGGGTGAGCTGCAGGTCTCATTAATTAGACACAGGTGTTCATGCAGCATGTCTGTCTCACTGAAATGCACAGTATATGTCTGAATGATCCCCGTCAAAGAGGGCCAAAAAAACCCTATATGGTATGCCTCAAACCAAAATCTAAATGACCAGAAGAATGCTCATTGTGTGTATAATGTCTGTGCCAAGTTTCAGGTGAAAATTGTATAAACTTTGGCCTCGAGAGTCAGAGCAAGCACAGGTGCGCCCTGCTCCTTCCGGTAAATTCTCTGCTTCAAAAACCATGGGAGTGAATGAGGCTGTGGATGGGAGTAGTCGATCAATTAACGTGTAGGGACCCAAAACTATACGAGCGACAGCTACAACAGTGGTATCAGTGCGATTACCTCGAATTTTCCTACGTTTTATGTATACATCGTGTCTGTAGTGGGGCATTTGAGCCCACGGTAGTGAAATACGTTTTATTTTTTCACAGATTTTTCTCCCTGCTCCTCACTCTAGCTGATGATGTCATCCACTCTAGCAAAAACATTCCGCCACATACACACCCATTATAAACCCAGAAATTTGACTAAAAACCTGCTCAACTTTGAGCCTTGATAGTTTAAAAACGGTAAAAGCTGTCGATGAGTGTAGTGAATCCATGAAGAGAAGGCAAGCATACCTCCGTTTTTAGTTTTTAAATGAAGTCTCTCGGTGAAAGTATGCCAGAGCAGTTCATTGTTGAAAATGTCTGTTGAAATTTATTTTTCTTCGGGCCTCCCCATTCATTCTTTATGGGAAATTATTCTCAGTTTTTCGCGAATAAATTCGCGAAAAACACGTGAATCTCTTAGAAAAGACATAGCACACGATTCCCGGCCGAGCCGGTCGTTTTGATACCCGTTTTGTGTGTGTGTGACAAAACTCTGGGAGGAGAAGCGAGCCAAAAAAAGGGCGTAAGAATAATAATAATAATAAGAAGAATAAGCGCGGTGGATAACATATAGTGTGCACTTTCAGGCACACTCTACTAGAAAATTTCTAAAGAAATTTTGAGTGTGCCTGACTCTGGCCCTGTCGCCCCCATGCATTATTACTGACACTGCTCAGCAAATTCAGTACTAGAAAAGAAATTTTGAGAGTGACGAGTGGGCTGTTGCTGGGGTTCTGTTAGCATTTGCATGTTAGCATTAACATGTTAACATTAGCATGTTAACACTGATGCGCTAGCAGTTAGCATGAGCATGTTAACATTAGCATGTTAGCATTAGCATGTTAACATTAGCATGTGAACATTAGCATGTTAGCATGCACATGTTAACACAGATGCGCTAGCAGTTAACATTAGCATGTTAGCATTAGCATGTTAGCATTAGCATGTTAGCATTAGCATGTTAGCATTGATGCGCTAGCAGTTAACATTAGCATCTTAGCATTAGCATGTTAACATTAACATGTTAGCATTAGCATGTTAGCATTAGCATGTTAGCATTAACATGTAACAGTAGCATGTTAACACTGATGCGCTAGCAGTTAGCATGAGCATGTTAACATTAGCATGTTAGCATTAGCATGTTAACATTAGCATGTTAGCATGCACATGTTAACACAGATGCGCTAGCAGTTAACATTAGCATTTTAGCATTAGCATGTTAGCATTAGCATGTTAGCATTAGCATGTTAACATTGATGCGCTAGCAGTTAACATTAGCATCTTAGCATTAGCATGTTAACATTAACATGTTAGCATTAGCATGTTAGCATTAGCATGTTAACATTAGCATGTTAACACAGATGCGCTAGCAGTTAACATTAGCATGTTAGCATTAGCATGTTAGCATTAACATGTTAACATGCGCATGTTAACATTGATGCACTAGCAGTTAACATTAGCATGTTAGCATTAGCATGTTAGCATTAGCATGTTAACACTGATGCGCTAGCAGTTAACACTAGCATGTTAGCATTACCATGTTAATAATCAACATGTATTTAATTCCTAGTGGCTAATGTTAATTAGCACTAATTTTAGCATTGGTCGCTAATGTTTGCAAATAGCATGTCTTTACAGCCTAAAAGTGTGTCTGTGTGTGTGTGTGTGTGCGCGCACATTTTACACAGACAAGTTCAAATGAAGTGCCAAAAACTACAAAAATGGCTGCCACTCGGCTTGTCTGCTGGCCCCTCCCCCCTCTCCTCCTCAAGCAGGCTGAGGTTGCCAAGTAGAAGGGAGAAGTTTAAAGTGTAAAAGGATTGTAGAGACTGTCCTGAGACTGTCCTGAGACTCACCTGTCCAGGTGTGCAGTTCCGCCTGTTTTATTGTTTCAACACGATGATGTCGATCTGTTTACTGAGCGTCTGTTCAGTGTGTCTGTGTGTGTGTGTGTGTGTGTGTTTGTGTGTGCGTGTCTGTGTGTGTGCGTGTCTGTCTCTCTATCTATGTGTTTGTGAGAGACAAGGATAAAATGGCCGACATTAAAAATGTAGTCTTGATAGTCTGATATCATACACAGATTTCAATAAAGTTAGTCAAAGGCATGCTTGAGGTTGCCAAGCAACAAGGCTGAGCTCACCTGTCCAGGTGTGCAGCTGAGCCTGTATTGATCGTAGATCAGCAGATTTTTATTGTTTGAACACAATGATGTCGATCTGTTTACTGAGAGTCTGTTCAGTGTCTGTGTGTGCGTGTGTCTGTGTGTGTGTCTGTCTGTGTGTGTGTGTGTGCATGCTTGTGTCTGTGGAAATGTTCTAAATGAGTTGAATCTAAAAAAAAAAGAATAAAAGTGTAATAGTACAAGATCCTGTTAATCCTGCACCAGCGCATGTTAGCATTACCAAGTTAGCAATTATAATGTATTTCATTCTTAGTGGCAAACAATAATGGTGGCTCCACTAACAGGCAGAACTAACAGGCATATATTAGTGGCTAACAGTAATGACGCGACGCATGAGGGTTTTCTGAATAAAGAGCACTAACATGTACATACATACATATATATATATACATATATGTGTGTGTGTGTGTGTGTTACTGTCTGTGTGTGTGTTACTGTCTGTGTCTGTGTGTGTGTGTGTGTGTGTGTGTGTGTGTCTGTCTGTCTGTGTGCGCACATTTAACACAGACAAGTTCAAGCTGTCGCTCGGCTTGTCTGCTGACCCCTCCCCCCCTCCTCCTCAAGCAGGGTGAGCTGCAGGTCTCATTAATTAGACACAGGTGTTCATGCAGCATGTCTGTCTCACTGAAATGCACAGTATATGTCTGAATGATCCCCCTGGAAAAGGGGCCAAAAAACCCTCAAGGTATGCCTGGAAACCAAAATCTAAATGACCAGAAGAATGCTCATTGTGTGTATAATGTCTGTGCCAAGTTTCAGGTGAAAATTGTATAAACTTTGGCCTCGAGAGTCAGAGCAAGCACAGGTGCGCCCTGCTCCTTCCGGTAAATTCTCTGCTTCAAAAACCATGGGAGTGAATGAGGCTGTGGATGGGAGTAGTCGATCAATTAACGTGTAGGGACCCAAAACTATACGAGCGACAGCTACAACAGTGGTATCAGTGCGATTACCTCGAATTTTCCTACGTTTTATGTATACTTGGTGTCTGTAGTGGAGCATTTGAGCCCACGGTAGTGAAATACGTTTTATTTTTTCACAGATTTTTCTCCCTGCTCCTCACTCTAGCTGATGATGTCATCCACTCTAGCAAAAACATTCCGCCACATACACACCCATTATAAACCCAGAAATTTGACTAAAAACCTGCTCAACTTTGAGCCTTGATAGTTTAAAAACGGTAAAAGCTGTCGATGAGTGTAGTGAATCCATGAAGAGAAGGCAAGCATACCTCCGTTTTTAGTTTTTAAATGAAGTCTCTCGGTGAAAGTATGCCAGAGCAGTTCATTGTTGAAAATGTCTGTTGAAATTTATTTTTCTTCGGGCCTCCCCATTCATTCTTTATGGGAAATTATTCTCAGTTTTTCGCGAATAAATTCGCGAAAAACACGTGAATCTCTTAGAAAAGACATAGCACACGATTCCCGGCCGAGCCGGTCGTTTTGATACCCGTTTTGTGTGTGTGTGACAAAAACTCTGGGAGGAGAAGCGATGCAAAAAAAGGGCGTAAGAATAATAATAAGAAGAATAAGCGCGGTGGATAACATATAGTGTGCACTTTCAGGCACACTCAACTAGAAAATTTCTAAAGAAATTTTGAGTGTGCCTGACTCTGGCCCTGTCGCCCCCATGCATTATTACTGACACTGCTCAGCAAATTCAGTACTAGAAAAGAAATTTTGAGAGTGACGAGTGGGCTGTTGCTGGGGTTCTGTTAGCATTAGCATGTTAGCATTAACATGTTAACATTAGCATGTTAACACTGATGCGCTAGCAGTTAGCATGAGCATGTTAACATTAGCATGTTAGCATTAGCATGTTAACATTAGCATGTTAGCATGCACATGTTAACACAGATGCGCTAGCAGTTAACATTAGCATGTTAGCATTAGCATGTTAGCATTAGCATGTTAGCATTAGCATGTTAGCATTGATGCGCTAGCAGTTAACATTAGCATCTTAGCATTAGCATGTTAACATTAACATGTTAGCATTAGCATGTTAGCATTAGCATGTTAGCATTAACATGTAACAGTAGCATGTTAACACTGATGCGCTAGCAGTTAGCATGAGCATGTTAACATTAGCATGTTAACATTAGCATGTTAGCATGCACATGTTAACACAGATGCGCTAGCAGTTAACATTAGCATTTTAGCATTAGCATGTTAGCATTAGCATGTTAGCATTAGCATGTTAACATTGATGCGCTAGCAGTTAACATTAGCATCTTAGCATTAGCATGTTATCATGCACATGTTAACACTGATGGGCTAGCAGTTAGCTTTAGCATGTTAGCATTAGCATGTTAACATTAACATGTTAGTACTAGCATGTTAGCATTAGCATGTTAACACTGATGCGCTAGCAGTTAGCATTAGCATCTTAGCATTAGCATGTTAGCATGCACATGTTAACACTGATGGGCTAGCAGTTAGCTTTAGCATGTTAGCAGTAGCATGTTAGCATTAACATTTCAGCATTAGCATGTTAACATTAGCATGTTAGCATGCACATGTTAACACTGATGCGCTAGCAGTTAACATTAGCATGTTAGCATTAGCATGTTAACATTAGCATGTTAGCATTAACATGTTAGCATGCACATGTTAACACTGATGCGCTAGCAGTTAACATTAACATGTAAGCATTAGCATGTTAGCATTAGCATGTTAGCATTAACATGTTAGCATTAGCATGTTATCAACATCAATCAACATGTATTTAATTCCTAGTGGCTAATGTTAATTAGCACTAATTTTAGCATTGGTCGCTAATTTTTGCAAATAGCATGTCTTTACAGCCTAAAAGTGTGTCTGTGTGTATATCTGTCTGTGTGTGTGTTACTGTCTGTGTGTGTGTCTGTGTTACTGTGTGTGTGTGTGTGTTACGGTGTGTGTGTGTGTGTGTGTCTGTCTGTCTGTCTGTCTGTCTGTCTGTGTGTGCGTGTGTCTGTCTGTCTGTCTGTCTGTCTGTCTGTGTGTGTGTGCGTGTGTCTGTCTGTCTGTCTGTGTGTGTGTGTGTGCGTGTGTCTGTCTGTCTGTCTGTGTCTGTGTGTGTGTGTGTGTGTGCGTAGTCGATCAATCAACGTGTAGGGACCCAAAACTATACGAGCGACAGCTACAACAGTGGTATCAGTGCGATTACCTCGAATTTTCCTACGTTTTATGTATACATCGTGTCTGTAGTGGGGCATTTGAGCCCACGGTAGTGAAATACGTTTTATTTTTTCACAGATTTTTCTCCCTGCTCCTCACTCTAGCTGATGATGTCATCCACTCTAGCAAAAACATTCCGCCACATACACACCCATTATAAACCCAGAAATTTGACTAAAAACCTGCTCAACTTTGAGCCTTGATAGTTTAAAAACGGTAAAAGCTGTCGATGAGTGTAGTGAATCCATGAAGAGAAGGCAAGCATACCTCCGTTTTTAGTTTTTAAATGAAGTCTCTCGGTGAAAGTATGCCAGAGCAGTTCATTGTTGAAAATGTCTGTTGAAATTTATTTTTCTTCGGGCCTCCCCATTCATTCTTTATGGGAAATTATTCTCAGTTTTTCGCGAATAAATTCGCGAAAAACACGTGAATCTCTTAGAAAAGACATAGCACACGATTCCCGGCCGAGCCGGTCGTTTTGATACCCGTTTTGTGTGTGTGTGACAAAAACTCTGGGAGGAGAAGCGATGCAAAAAAAGGGCGTAAGAATAATAATAATAAGAAGAATAAGCGCGGTGGATAACATATAGTGTGCACTTTCAGGCACACTCAATAATAATAATAATAAGCGCGGTGGATAACATATAGTGTGCACTTTCAGGCACACTCAACTAGAAAATTTCTAAAGAAATTTTGAGTGTGCCTGACTCTGGCCCTGTCGCCCCCATGCATTATTACTGCCACTGCTCAGCAAATTCAGTACTAGAAAAGAAATTTTGGAAGTGACGAGTGGGCTGTTGCCGGGGTTCTGTGTTTAAAAAGCACACCTCAAATAGTCATTTTTAACATGTATATTTAGACACATTTATAACAGAGACAGCTTCAACAGTGTTATCAGTGGGTGTGTGTGTGTCTGTGTTGCTGTGTGTGTGTGTGTGTGTGTGTGTAACCCTTCTGAAGCAGAAAAGTATTAGTAATGATAATAATAACTTTAACTAATGGCCAGAATAAGAAAGATTTAAATTCGACTACGGAGCCCAGGTGTAACCAACTGATGCACAAGAACGACACGACACTGTGGCTCTTTTTGTTAATGAGAACAATGCTCCCCTATTTTGATATGAAGCTGGGGAGAATAATAAAACACATGAAATACATACAACAGCCTTACCCGGGTAGGTATAGAGAATAACAAACAAAATAAAGGTTTTCGCAGCTGCGTGTGGTTTTTCTTATTGTTCTGTTCACTTCACTATATGTGCACCCTTTAGGTGTCAGTCCAGCCACACGGTTGTGTGGGTGTGTGTGTATGTGTAAAAGTGAGCAAAAGGATTCAATTCACGGTGTACATCTAAGATCCTCCAGGGTCCGGCTCGCCATCAACGTCTCTCTCTGGCTCCGTCCTCCAGACAGGCTCTATCCAAATCCAAGGGTTCCTCAAAAACCTGACCTACAATAAGTAGGATCAGAACATATTTCTTCAATTTCTCAGATCTTAAATTATGAATTATTGTACATAAATCACTTTAAATTGTCTCTATATTATGTAGAGGATAAGTGCTTTAACTAACTTGTATTGCAAAATAAGATCACAATTTCTCAGTAGCAAAAGGTGAATAATTCAAAGTATATTATGATACCAAATGATTATTTTTCGAACAGTACCATCACATATATATATGCTATTAACATAGCAATTAACATATTAATTATCACAAATAACCAAAATGTAAACTCTTGTAATGTTCACAGTAAGAAACCATAACTTAATGTGCTTAAAATAAACAAATATGTTCACAGTCACACACATGGCACACCATAACTCAAGTAAAAGCTAGACAAAATTGTTACATCAGAGCTTGGTGTGACTGGCAGTGCTGATTAGCCCCGGAGCTAGCGCTCCGATATTAGCATTGAGCTAGTACTTAGCTCACGGAGTTAGCCGTTTAGCTTGTAGAATTAGCGTTTTAGCACTTAGCATTAGCACAGCAGGACGATCTCTCACCGCTGCGATTCTCCACCCGAGCGAATCCTCCAACTGCACTCCTGCAGATCGTGGTCGTCCGGGGAGATTCCTCCTTTGGTTTTGTCCGAGTTTTTAATCACTTTTTTCCAGTTTATCCACTTTTATGTTTTCTCCGTCCTGACATTAAGACCGTGTCCAGAACATGCTTCCTCTTGCTCCTTCTAGAGGCTACGGCGAAATGTGAACCTGCGTCAGGTGGGATTACAGACTGCGTCTGCTCCTCCGACTGTATGACAGATCGGGACCACAACTCATCCCTTTCAAATTAAAGTTCTCCTAGTTTTTCTACAAGAATAACCACAAATAGTCTTTTCTTCATGAATTTGACAGTCTTTTAACTCACATATTCTCTCTCTCTTTTAGATATAAAATATACCTTTTTAATACACATGTTTTTTTATCTGGGTTACATGTGTGTCTATGTTACTGTGTGTGTGTGTGTGTGTGTCTGTGTTACTGTGTGTGTTACGGTGTGTGTGTGTGTGTGTGTCTGTCTGTCTGTCTGTCTGTCTGTGTGTGTGTGTGTCTGTCTGTCTGTCTGTCTGTGTGTGTGCGTGTGTCTGTCTGTCTGTCTGTCTGTCTGTCTGTCTGTCTGTGTGTGTGTGCGTGTGTCTGTCTGTCTGTCTGTCTGTGTGTGTGTGTGTGCGTGTGTCTGTCTGTCTGTCTGTGTCTGTGTGTGTGTGTGCGTCTGTCTGTCTGTCTGTCTGTGTGTGCGTGTGTGTGCGTGTGTGTGTGTGTGTGTGCGCCCTCCCCCCCTCCTCCTCAAGCAGGGTGCGGTTGCCAAGCAACCTGGGTGAGCTGCAGGTCTCATTAATTAGACACAGGTGTTCATGCAGCATGTCTGTCTCACTGAAATGCACAGTATATGTCTGAATGATCCCCGTCAAAGAGGGCCAAAAAAGCCCTATATGGTATGCCTCAAACCAAAATCTGAAATGACCAGAAGAATGCTCATCGTGTGTATAATGTCTGTGCCAAGTTTCAGGCGAAAATTGTATAAACTTTGGCCTCGAGAGTCAGAGCAAGCACAGGTGCGCCCTGCTCCTTCCGGTAAATTCTCTGCTTCAAAAACCATGGGAGTGAATGAGGCTGTGGATGAGAGTAGTCGATCAATTAACGTGTAGGGACCCAAAACTATACGAGCGACAGCTACAACAGTGGTATCAGTGCGATTACCTCGAATTTTCCTACGTTTTATGTATACATCGTGTCTGTAGTGGGGCATTTGAGCCCACGGTAGTGAAATACGTTTTATTTTTTCACAGATTTTTCTCCCTGCTCCTCACTCTAGCTGATGATGTCATCCACTCTAGCAAAAACATTCCGCCACATACACACCCATTATAAACCCAGAAATTTGACTAAAAACCTGCTCAACTTTGAGCCTTGATAGTTTAAAAACGGTAAAAGCTGTCGATGAGTGTAGTGAATCCATGAAGAGAAGGCAAGCATACCTCCGTTTTTAGTTTTTAAATGAAGTCTCTCGGTGAAAGTATGCCAGAGCAGTTCATTGTTGAAAATGTCTGTTGAAATTTATTTTTCTTCGGGCCTCCCCATTCATTCTTTATGGGAAATTATTCTCAGTTTTTCGCGAATAAATTCGCGAAAAACACGCGAATCTCTTAGAAAAGACATAGCACACATGTCCAGGCCAAGCCGGTCGTTTTGATACCCGTTTTGTGTGTGTGTGACAAAAACTCTGGGAGGAGAAGCGAGCCAAAAAAAGGGTGGAAGAATAATAATAAGCGCGGTGGATAACATATAGTGTGCACTTTCAGGCACACTCAATAATAATAAGCGCGGTGGATAACATATAGTGTGCACTTTCAGGCACACTCAATAATAAGAAGAAGAATAAGCGCGGTGGATAACATATAGTGTGCACTTTCAGGCACACTCAATAATAATAACTAGAAAATTTCTAAAGAAATTTTGAGTGTGCCTGACTCTGGCCCTGTCGCCCCCATGCATTATTACTGACACTGCTCAGCAAATTCAGTACTAGAAAAGAAATTTTGGAAGTGACGAGTGGGCTGTTGCCGGGGTTCTGTGTTTAAAAAGCACACCTCAAAGAGTCATTTTTAACATGCATATTTAGACACATTTATAACAGAGACAGCTTCAACAGTGTTATCAGTGGGTGTGTGTGTGTCTGTGTTGCTGTGTGTGTGTGTGTGTGTGTGACCCTTCTGAAGCAGAAAAGTATTAGTAACGATAATAATAACTTTAACTAATGGCCAGAATAAGAAACAGAAGATTTAAATTCGACTACGGAGCCCAGGTGTAACCAACTGATGCACAAGAACGACACGACACTGTGGCTCTTTTTGTTAATGAGAACAATGCTCCCCTATTTTAATATGAAGCTGGGGAGAATAATAAAACACATGAAATACATACAACAGCCTTACCCGGGTAGGTATAGAGAATAACAAACAAAATAAAGGTTTTCGCAGCTGCGTGTGGTTTTTCTTATTGTTCTGTTCACTTCACTATATGTGCACCCTTTAGGTGTCAGTCCAGCCACACGGTTGTGTGGGTGTGTGTGTATGTGTAAAAGTGAGCAAAAGGATTCAATTCACGGTGTACGTCTAAGATCCTCCAGGGTCCGGCTCGCCATCAACGTCTCTCTCTGGCTCCGTCCTCCAGACAGGCTCTATCCAAATCCAAGGGTTCCTCAAAAACCTGACCTACAATAAGTAGGATCAGAACATATTTCTTCAATTTCTCAGATCTTAAATTATGAATTATTGTACATAAATCACTTTAAATTGTCTCTATATTATGTAGAGGATAAGTGCTTTAACTAACTTGTATTGCAAAATAAGATCACAATTTCTCAGTAGCAAAAGGTGAATAATTCAAAGTATATTATGATACCAAATGATTATTTTTCGAACAGTACCATCACATATATATATGCTATTAACATAGCAATTAACATATTAATTATCACAAATAACCAAAATGTAAACTCTTGTAATGTTCACAGTAAGAAACCATAAATTAATGTGCTTAAAATAAACAAATATGTTCACAGTCACACACATGGCACACCATAACTCAAGTAAAAGCTAGACAAAATTGTTACATCAGAGCTTGGTGTGACTGGCAGTGCTGATTAGCCCCGGAGCTAGCGCTCCGATATTAGCATTGAGCTAGTACTTAGCTCACGGAGTTAGCCGTTTAGCTTGTAGAATTAGCGTTTTAGCACTTAGCATTAGCACAGCAGGACGATCTCTCACCGCTGCGATTCTCCACCCGAGCGAATCCTCCAACTGCACTCCTGCAGATCGTGGTCGTCCGGGGAGATTCCTCCTTTGGTTTTGTCCGAGTTTTTAATCACTTTTTTCCAGTTTATCCACTTTTATGTTTTCTCCGTCCTGACATTAAGACCGTGTCCAGAACATGCTTCCTCTTGCTTCTTCTAGAGGCTACGGCGAAATGTGAACCTGCGTCAGGTGGGATTACAGACTGCGTCTGCTCCTCCGACTGTATGACAGATCGGGACCACAACTCATCCCTTTCAAATTAAAGTTCCCCTAGTTTTTCTACAAGAATAAACACAAATAGTCTTTTCTTCATGAATTTGACAGTCTTTTAACTCACATATTCTCTCTCTCTTTTAGATATAAAATATACCTTTTTAATACACATGTTTTTTATCTGGGTTACATGTGTGTCTATGTTACTGTGTGTGTGTGTGTGTGTGTGTGTGTGTCTGCGTTACTGTGTGTGTGTGTGTGTATAATAATGCCATGAAACACGCAGAAGATCAATAGTTGCTTGTTAGCAGCTATTGTGTGTGTCTGTGTCTGCTGGCCCCTCCCCCCTCTCCTCTTGAAGCAGACGAAGGTTGCCAAGCAACCAGGACCAACTGTAACCAGCAGTTACTGCAGTTATGTCACTTAGAAATTGAGAGAAAATGCTGAGACCTCCTCTTGAAAAGGAAGGATTTCTGACCAGAACCGTATCTCCAATCATTGAACCGACTTAACCACAAGCAACATGAGACCTTCCTGATCGTTTTACATATTTGTTTGGTGTCGATAAATAAAGAAATGTGTCCTTAAGAGCAAGAGAGAGAAAGGTTACTTCTGCTTTGCTCCATAAAAAGTCCAGCCGTTTTAACATGGCAGTCTATGGGGCTGTGGATGGGTGTTGGTGGCGCATCTTTGTCTGTTACGCCAAAACTATGAGGCTGACAGCTTTGACAGGCGAATGTGAGTGAGACGACAAATTTTCCTACGTTTATATGTATAAATCGCGTCTGTAGTGGTACATTTGAGGCCACGGCAGTCAAATACGTTTTATTTTCTCACTGATTTTTCTCCCTGCTCCTCACTCTAGCTGATGATGTCATCCACTCTAGCAAAAACATTCCGCCACATACACACCCATTATAAACCCAGAAATTTGACTAAAAACCTGCTCAACTTTGAGCCTTGATAGTTTAAAAACGGTAAAAGCTGTCGATGAGTGTAGTGAATCCATGAAGAGAAGGCAAGCATACCTCCGTTTTAAATTTTAAATGAAGTCTCTCGGTGGAAGTATGCCAGAGCAGTTCATTGTTGAAAATGTCTGTTGAAATTTATTTTTCTTCGGGCCTCCCCATTCATTCTTTATGGGAAATTATTCTCAGTTTTTCGCGAATAAATTCGCGAAAAACACGCAAATCTCTTAGAAAAGACATAGCACACATGTCCAGGCCAAGCCGGTCGTTTTGATACCCGTTTTGTGTGTGTGTGACAAAAACTCTGGGAGGAGAAGCGAGCCAAAAAAAGGGTGGAAGAATAATAATAAGAAGAAGAATAAGCGCGGTGGATAACATATAGTGTGCACTTTCAGGCACACTCAATAAGCGCGGTGGATAACATATAGTGTGCACTTTCAGGCACACTCAATAAGAAGAAGAAGAATAAGCGCGGTGGATAACATATAGTGTGCACTTTCAGGCACACTCAATAATAATAAGCGCGGTGGATAACATATAGTGTGCACTTTCAGGCACACTCAATAAGCGCGGTGGATAACATATAGTGTGCACTTTCAGGCACACTCAATAACTAGAAAACTGCATTTCCTGCGGAAAGTGCGGTGTGGGTGCCCTCTGCCGCCGCCGGCCCCAGCGGCGCACCTGCTGCCCTTTTTCTGCATGTCTTTTCCCTGTCTCTTACACTCTCTCTCCCCCTCACATTCCTGTCACTCTTCAGCTGTCTCTATACTATAAAGTTTAAAAAGGCCATAAGAGATGTATCTTAAAAATGTTGAAATTGGTTGAAAAGAGTAGAATAGTATGAAGTGATACAATGTTGTGTAACACTGTAGAAATTTAGATGAAAAGGTAGAATTGTAGAGAGTAATAGTTATAGTACAAGATCTTGGTGAACTGTGTAGTTTGACTGAACTCTGTAGTAGAAGAAGAGGTAGTTTAAATTGTAGGTCTGTATAAAGATTTGAAGTTTGTATAATGGATTTGAAATGGAAAATATTTGTAGAAAAAGTTGAATAATTTGTAGAATATTAATAGTAGAATTTAGTAAAATATTAGTGTGTGTGTGCATGCTTGTGACAGCTGTGCATGCTCAGTCCCTCTCCCTCTGACCCTCTGACACAAAAGTTTCAAATGAAGTCCCTCGAAGAGAAAATCCTGTATTAATACAACAAGCTGTGTCATCATTGCCTTCTTACTGGGCTCTTATTTTTAATAATAAAGATGTAGGATAACAATAGTGTGGGAGCCCTTCAGGCACCCACACCAATAATAATAAAGATGTAGGATAACAATAGTGTGGGAGCCCTTCAGGCACCCACACCAATAATAATAAAGATGTAGGATAACAATAGTGTGGGAGCCCTTCAGGCACCCACACCAATAATAAAGATGTAGGATAACAATAGTGTGGGAACCCTTCAGGCACCCACACCAATAATAATAAGCGCGGTGGATAACATATAGTGTGCACTTCCAGGCACACTCAATAATAATAAGCGCGGTGGATAACATATAGTGTGCACTTTCAGGCACACTCAATAATAAGCGCGGTGGATAACATATAGTGTGCACTTTCAGGCACACTCAATAATAATAAGCGCAGTGGATAACATATAGTGTGCACTTTCAGGCACACTCAATAATAATAACTAGAAAATTTCTAAAGAAATTTTGAGTGTGCCTGACTCTGGCCCTGTCGCCCCCATGCATTATTACTCACACTGCTCAGCAAATTCAGTACTAGAAAAGAAATTTTGAGAGTGACGAGTGGGCTGTTGCTGGGGTTCTGTTAGCATTAGCATGTTAGCATTAACATGTTAACATTAGCATGTTAACACTGATGCGCTAGCAGTTAGCATTAGCATGTTAACATTAGCATGTTAGCATTAGCATGTTAACATTAGCATGTTAACATTAGCATGTTAACATTAGCATGTTAGCATGCACATGTTAACACAGATGCGCTAGCAGTTAACATTAGCATGTTAGCATTAACATGTTAGCATTAGCATGTTAACATGCGCATGTTAACACTGATGCGCTAGCAGTTAGCATTAGCATGTTAGAATTAGCATGTTAACACTGATGCGCTAGCAGTTAGCACTAGCATGTTAGCATTACCATGTTAATAATCAACATGTATTTAATTCCTAGTGGCTAATGTTAATTAGCACTAATTTTAGCATTGGTCGCTAATGTTTGCAAATAGCATGTCTTTACAGCCTAAAAGTGTGTGTGTGTGTGTGTGTGCGCGCACATTTTACACAGACAAGTTCAAATGAAGTGCCAAAAACTACAAAAAATGGCTGGCGCTCGGCTTGTCTGCTGGCCCCTCCCCCCTCTCCTCCTCAAGCAAGCTGAGGTTGCAAAGTAGAAGGGAGAAGTTTAAAGTGTAAAAGGATTGTAGAGACTGTCCTGAGACTGTCCTGAGACTCACCTGTCCAGGTGTGCAGTTCCGCCTGTTTTATTGTTTCAACACGATGATGTCGATCTGTTTACTGAGCGTCTGTTCAGTGTGTCTGTGTGTGTGTGTGTGTTTGTGTGTGTGTGTCTGTGTGTGTGCGTGTCTGTCTCTCTATCTATGTGTTTGTCTTTGTGAGAGACAAGGATAAAATGGCCGACATTAAAAATGTAGTCTTGATAGTCTGATATCATACACAGATTTCAATAAAGTTAGTCAAAGGCATGCTTGAGGTTGCCAAGCAACCAGGGTGAGCTCATCTGTCCAGGTGTGCAGCTCAGCCTGTATTGATCGTAGATCAGCAGATTTGTATTGTTTGAACACAATGATGTCGATCTGTTTACTGAGAGTCTGTTCAGTGTCTGTGTGTGTGTGTGTGTGTGTGTGTGTGTGTGTGTGTGTGTGTGCATGCTTGTGTCTGTAGAAATGTTCTAAATGAGTTGAATCTAAAAAAAAAAAAGAATAAAGGTGTAATAGTACAAGATCCTGTTAATCCTGCACCAGCGCATGTTAGCATTACCAAGTTAGCAATTATAATGTATTTCATTCTTAGTGGCTAACAATAATGGTGGCGCCACTAACAGGCAGAACTAACAGGCATATATTAGTGGCTAACAGTAATGACGCGACGCATGAGGGTTTTCTGAATAAAGAGCACTAATGTGTACATACACACACACACACACACACACACACAGATATATATATATACACACACACACACTGTTAGAAAGCCCATGTTGTTTAATCAAGGTTAAATTGTTCCTGTGAGAAATACTGTTTAGTTTTGTTGTATATTCGGTAAAGTTCCATTTTTCCCATGTTCATGAACATGTCACAGCATTCCGACGGTCAGTAAACGCACCTCGTCTGTGTGTTAGCCGTGCTAGTAACTTAGCTCCCCGCTGTCGTTACCTGTGTGTGTGTGTGTATCTCCTCTCTGTCTCCTTTCAACGGCAATAACACACACATATATATATACATATGTGTGTGTGTGTGTGTGTGTGTGTGTTACTGTGTGTGTGTGTGTGTGTGTGTTACTGTGTGTGTGTGTTACTGTGTGTGTGTGTTACTGTGTGTGTGTGTGTGTGTGTGTGTGTGTGTGTGTGTGTGTGTGTGTGTGTGTGTTACTGTCTTTGTGTGTGTGTGTGCGTGTGTGCGCACATTTTACACAGACAAGTTCAAATGAAGTGCCAAGAACTACAAAAATGGCTGTCGCTCGGCTTGTCTGCTGACCCCTCCCCCCTCCTCCTCAAGCAGGGTGAGGTTGCCAAGCAACCTGGGTGAGCTGCAGGTCTCATTAATTAGACACAGGTGTTCCATGCAGCATGTATGTCTCACTGAAATGCACAGTATATGTCTGAATGATCCCCCTGGAAGAGGGTCAAAAAAACCCTCAAGGTATGCCTCGAAACCAAAATCTAAATGACCAGAAGAATGCTCATCGTGTGTATAATGTCTGTGCCAAGTTTCAGGTGAAAATTGTATAAACTTTGGCCTCGAGAGTCAGAGCAAGCACAGGTGTGCCCTGCTCCTTCCAGGTAAATTCTCTGCTTCAAAAACCATGGGAGTGAATGAGGCTGTGGATGGGAGTAGTCGATCAATCAACGTGTAGGGACCCAAAACTATACGAGCGACAGCTACAACAGTGGTATCAGTGCGATTACCTCGAATTTTCCTACGTTTTATGTATACATCGTGTCTGTAGTGGGGCATTTGAGCCTACGGTAGTGAAATACGTTTTATTTTTTCACAGATTTTTCTCCCTGCTCCTCACTCTAGCTGATGATGTCACTCTAGGAAACCACATACACACCCATTATAAACCCAGAAATTTGACTAAAAACCTGCTCAACTTTGAGCCTTGATAGTTTAAAAACGGTAAAAGCTGTCGATGAGTGTAGTGAATCCATGAAGAGAAGGCAAGCATACCTCTGTTTTAAATTTTAAATGAAGTCTCTCGGTGAAAGTATGCCAGAGCTGTTCATTGTTTACAATGTCTGTTGAAATGTATTTTTCTTCGGGCCTCCCCATTCATTCTTTATGGGAAATTTTTCTCAGTTTTTCGCGAATTTCGCGAAAAACACGCGAATCTCTTAGAAAAGACATAGCACACGATTCCCGGCCGAGCCGGTCGTTTTGATACCCGTTTTGTGTGTGTGTGACAAAAACTCTGGGAGGAGAAGCGAGGCAAAAAAAGGGCGTAAGAATAATAATAATAAGAAGAAGAAGAAGAAGCGCGGTGGATAACATATAGTGTGCGCTTTCAGGCACACTCAATAAGAAGAATAAGCGTGGTGGATAACATATAGTGTGCGCTTTCAGGCACACTCAATAATAAGCGCGGTGGATAACATATAGTGTGCGCTTTCAGGCACACTCTAATAATAAGCGCGGTGGATAACATATAGTGTGCGCTTTCAGGCACACTCAACTAGAAAATTTCTAAAGAAACTTTGAGTGTGCCTGACTCTGGCCCTGTCGCCCCTATGCATTATTACTGACACTGCTCAGCAAATTCAGTACTAGAAAATAAATTTTGAGAGTGACGAGTGGGCTGTTGCTGGGGTTCTGTTAGCATTAGTATGTTAGCATGCACATGTCAACACTGATGCGCTAGCAGTTAGCGTTAGCATGTTAGCATTAACATGTTAACATGCGCACGTTAACACTAATGCGCTAGCAGTTAGCATTAGCATGTTAGCATTAGCATGTTAACACTGATGCGCTAGCATTAGCATGTTAGCATTAGCATGTTAGCATTAGCATGTTAACATGCGCATGTTAACACTAATGCGCTAGCAGTTAGCATCAGCATGTTAGCATTAACATGTTAACACTGAGGCGCTAGCAGTTAACATTAGCATGTTAGAATTAGCATGTTAGCATTAACATGTTAGCATGCACATGTTAACACAGATGCGCTAGCAGTTAGCATTATCATGTTAGCATTAGCATGTTAGCATTAGCATGTCGGAGCACAGTATATAAATGGAGCCAAAACACAAACATCCAATCGGATTTGTTCTGTAACTGTTCTCCAATTAAAGTTATTAAAGGTCAAATCAGGCCATGAAATGCAAGAGCAGCCTGGTGATGACATACAAAGAGGATAGAGGCATACAGGCAAGTCTGTCTATCTCTCTCCAAGAGAGAAGGATTTTCCTATCTGTCTCTCTCTAATATTAATTGCTAGTGCACCAGCGCATGTTAGCATTACCAAGTTAGCAATTATAATGTATTTCATTCTTAGTGGCTAACAATAATGGTGGCGCCACTAACACACTCAATAAGCGCGGTGGATAACATATAGTGTGCGCTTTCAGGCACACTCAATAAGCGCGGTGGATAACATATAGTGTGCGCTTTCAGGCACACTCAATAAGCGTGGTGGTTAACATATAGTGTGCACCTTGCACGCACACTCAACTAGAAAAATTTCGAAAGAAATTTTGAGTGTGCCCGACTCTGGCCCCGTCATCCCCATGCATTATTACTGACACTGCTCAGCAAATTCAGTATTAATACAACAAGCTGTGTCATCATAGCCTTTTTACTGGGCTCTTTACTAGGGACTTATTTTGAAAAACTTGTGTCTGTGTGCAGGGCCGCTGACAGGTTTGGCTGGGCCCGGGACAAAAAAAAATCTCAAGGCTCACTTTTCACCCGTGGGTCAGGAGCCGGGGAGGCCGGCGGCGCGACCCGCCGTCCACCTGAAGAACCCTCTCCTCTCCCCGCCGGGCCCGGCGCACAGCTGGGGCGCGGTCAGCGCGGAGACGCGGGCGTCCACCGGCAGCCGCGCCCGACTTGTGCATGTTTACTAACAGGCTCGCGCACACTGACCACTTATCGAATGCTGTCGTCTTTTTTTCTAGAAAGACCAAACCATTTTGGAATAGGGGTGATAGGGGGTTATTGGCCGTTTTTTCAAGGGCAATGAAGGCAAACATCTATAAGTCATTGTTTGAATGCAATTAAAGCACTTTTCTACCCTAAAAACCAACACATTTTGAAGTAAACGTATCATAATTGAGCCCGACGTCATGCCTCTATTCCAGAATTCCCAGGGCCCGGGACAAAAAGCCCTTTAGTCCCCCCCTGTCGGCGGGGCTGTCTGTGTGTGTGTGTGTGTGTGTGTGTGTGTGTGTGTGTGTGTGTCTGTCTGTCTGTCTGCCTGCCTGTGCGTGGTGTGTCTGTCTCTCTATCTATGTGTTTGTGTGCCTCCTCCTTCCGGAAAGATTTCTGGTCTAGATAACATGGAAGTGAATGAGGCTGTGGAGCGGAGTAGTTGATCAATTAACCCGTAGGGAGCCAAAACTATAACAGAGACAGCTATAACCTAAGCTATGACCGCCTCGAATTTTCCTACGTTTCTATGTATAAATCATGTCTGTAGCTGTGCATTTGCGGCCACAGTCGCAGTGCATTCGCATGCATTATTACTGACACTGCTCAGAAAATTCAGTACTAACAAAGAAATTTTGAGAGTGACGAGTGGGCTGTTGCTGGGGGTCTGTATCCAAAAAGCACACCTCAAATAGTCATTTTTAACATGTTTATTTAGACACAGGAGCAATTAACATATAGCATGTTAGCATTAGCATGTTAAGATTAGCATGTTAGCATTAGCATGTTAGCATTAGCATGTTAGCATTAAAATGTTAACATTAGCATGTTAACGCTGATGCGCTAGCAGTTAGGACTAACATTGGCATGTTAGCATTAGCATGTTAGCAGTAGCATGGTAACGTTGATGCGCTAGCAGTTAGCATTATCATGTTAATTCAATTCAATTCAATTTTATTTGTATAGCCCAAAGTCACAAAGCTAAGGCTTAGCAATTAACATGAGCGAGTTGACATTAGCATGTTAGTAATTAACATGTATTTAATTCCTAGTGGCTAATGTTAATTAGCATACATTTTAACATTGGTCGCTAATGTTTGCAAATAGCATGTCTTTACAGCTTGCGCTAACGCTATGCTGTCTCTGTCTTCCATTTTACACAGACAGGTTCAAATTAAGTGCCAAGAACTACTAAAATGGCCGCCACTCAGCTTCTGCAGGCCCCTCCCCCCTCTTCTCCTTTAAGCAGGCTGAGGTTGCCAAGCAACCAGGACCAACTGTAATCAGCAGAGCAGTTACTGCACTTGTTAGAATGTCACTTAGAGACTAAGAGAAAATGCTGAGACCACCCTTTTCGAATAGGAAGGATTTATGACCAAACCGTATTTCCAATCATTGAGCCGACTTAACCACAAGCAAGATGAGAACTTCCTGATCATTTTACATACTTGTTTGGTGTCGATAAATAAAGAAATGTGCCCGTAGAAGCAAGAGAGAGAAGCGTTACTTCTGCCTTCCTCCAGAAAATTTCTCGCTTTTTTAACATGGGAGTATATGAGGCTGTGGGGGGGAGTAGTCGATTAATGAGCACGTAGGGAGCCAAAATTATAACAGAGACAGCTTCAACAGTGTTATCACTGCGACCGCCTCGAATTTTTCGCCAACCTTTTCTCTTCATCTCCACTCTAGAGATGACATCACTCACTCTAGCTCTGGAAAGTTCTCGCAATACATACCCATTCATTTTTTGGCTTGGTTTTTGGCAAAGTTTGACGAAACTCTTAGAAAATTCATAGCCATCGATTCCTGGCCAAGCCGGTCGCTTTGATAACTGTTTTGTGTATGTGCGACAAAAACTCTGGGAGGAGTAGCGAACCGAAAAAAACACGGAAGAAACGGAAGACGAATAATAAGAATAAGCCCGAGAGGTTTTAAAGAGTGTGCCTGAAGGAGCACACTCTTTATAATAAATAATAAACGCGGTGGATAACATATAGTGTGCGCCTTGCACGCACATTTAATAATAATAATAATAATAATAATAATAATAAGCACGGTGGATAACATATAGTGTGCGCCTTGCACACACACTCAATAAGCCCGAGAGGTTTTAAAGAGTGTGCTCTTTCAGGCACACTCAATAATAATAATACGCACGGTGGATAACATATAGTGTGCGCCTTGCACACACACTCAATAATAATAATAATATAGAAACAGGATAACAATAGTGTGGGAGCCCTTTGCACGCACACTCAATTAACATGATAGCTCATTACCCTTTAACAGGGCTCTAAATTAACTTTTTTGATCACCAGCCAATATGGCTGGTAAG
Organism: Collichthys lucidus; assembly: GCA_004119915.2. Taxonomy (NCBI): domain Eukaryota; kingdom Metazoa; phylum Chordata; class Actinopteri; family Sciaenidae; genus Collichthys; species Collichthys lucidus. The sequence continues at coordinate 1,650,344 of CM014085.1, read as the reverse complement.
TTTCTGAAGTTACCAGCCAATTAGAATTTCCACTAGCCACATTTTTTCATGAGAGCAATGAATTAATTTGATCATTTTATTAACTAAAGTTTTAAATTAATCTTACAATGTAGTTGGGAACTTAAGTACATACAAAAATTATCCTAAAATTTCATTACTCATTAACCCTTACATACTATTCAGGGTCTAATGACACATTTTTTGTACATAACAATAAAATAAAGCAAAGCTAATTAACTACGTAGTACATTTACACACTGGCGGGCTAAGCGCTCACTTCAGAAACACTCAGGGTGGGGTTTAAAGTTGCGTGCAGGACGGACAAAATACGCCACACTCACGCAACACACCGAGAAGCCTGTTTGACCAGTGAGAGCATGCGCTGTGCGGGTCGCCCTGGAGCCTTTCCAAGCCGACCCAGAGCCGGTTGCGGCGAGAGGAAATGGGCCCGGCGGGGGTCAGCTAGCGCCGGGGAGAGGTCCCACAAGGGGATCCTGTCGCACCCTGCGGCCGTCCCTGACCCGTGTTGAATCCCCCGGGCAGACTGCGTGAAAGTTGCGGAAAAATCGTGGTGATTGGTTAAAATTGCAACAACGCCCCGAATTCACGGGGATTCATTGAAGTTGCAAACATTGTGAATTCCTGGAGGGTCTGTGTTATGGTATCATTTACGGTACAGTCAGGCCTGACGGCGATTACCACTACTGCACATGTGCGTATGTGTGGGTGGGTGTGTAAGGGGAACTTTTTCTCGTGCGCCCTCACGTCCGCCTGTGCACCCCAGATGCGCTGTGCGCCCTAGTCCTAGATTGTCCACAACCCGTCTCCGCCATGTCAACCCCTCTGCTTCCCTAACTTGATGAGCGGTATAGTAAATTGGCAAAGTTTATTTTTCTTTTTCAGGCGCTAGTGCGCCCCTCACGGAGACTGCGCCCTGGGCGGCCACCCACATTACCCATCGCTAAGACCGGCCCTGTGTGTGTGTATGTGACAGAAAGGCAGACGCGGCAGTGGAAGCTGCAGCCACACTTTCGAGAGAAAAGCAAAGCAAAAAAAAAACTGCAGCGACTACTAAATTAGTTGTCGACGATTTTGTTCGTCGACATAATCATGACTAATCGACTAATCGTGGCAGCCCTAGTTCCAATCTGCGTAAACAGACATCTGTGTCTCCAGACTAGAATGTGTGGACAATAACACCTCTATGGGTAAAGACATTGTATTTGTGTGACATCAGAGGCTCCTGAACGCTTTCTTTCTTCCTGACCTCACCATTGAGCTTTGACTTCAGCAATTTCTCCACAACAGCTGGGGCGGCTGTGGCTCACAGGCAGAGCGGCTCGTCCACTAATCAGATGATCGGCGGTTCAATCCCAGGCTCCTGCGGTCTGCATGTCGAAGTGTCCTTGGGCAAGACACTGAACCCCAAATTGCTCCCGAAGGCTGTGCCATCGGCGTGTGAATGTGTATGAATGGTTAGATCCACAAACTGATGAGCAGTTGGCACCATGCATGGTAGCCAATGCCATCAGTGTATGAATGTGTGTGAATGGGGTGAATGAGATATGTAGTGTAGAGCGCTTTGAGTGGTCGGATGACTAGAAAGGCGCTATATAAGTACGGTCCATTTACACCAGAAAGGCCTGGCTGGCTGGAAGTGGCCATGCTAATCGGTTGTTTTGCTTTCCGTGCTTACTTTTTAAAACAACAGGGACAGATCCAGCATGGACAGTTACCGGAGTGAAGCACCTGTCTGAGAAAGCAAGGAAACATGAGAGCACCAGGGAGCATAATTCTGTAAAGCTAGCCATATTCAGAAATTTGAACGTCACTACGCAGCTGGACGAGGACACAGGATTGCGTTGAAAAAACATAATAAGGAAGTGGATAAAAGGATAAAAACAGGCACATTTAAAAAAAAAAAATTGATTGTGTGAATTTTTGTAAGGCTTTGGAGTTGGCCATACAAAATGAGCTGTTGGATTACATGCTGTCAGTGCTAAAAGATTACATTCTGGAGGAAGTCAAGAATGCTGATTTTATCACCATTTATGCCGACAACATGACCAACATTTCCACTCCCTGCCAGCTGGCTACGCTACATTGACGCCAAAAGTAACATTCAAGAGCGTTTTTTCGAGTTCATTACCATTCAGAACGTAACTGCAGACACCATCACAACAGCGCTGGACAAGCTTAGCACCATACTCCATTAAATGGACAGAAGCCCAAACTTATCGCTCAAGCTTATGATGGAGCTAGTGTAATGAAGGGAGCCACCGGTGGAGTGCAGCGTAAAATAATGGATGTCTACGAAAATGCTCATTACGTCCACTCACTGCTATGCGTATCAGCTGAACCTCATCGTGTAGCAGGCCACAACACATATCCCCACGATCTAGGGATGGGAATCAAGAACCGGTTCTTGTTGTGTGTTTCAATTCCATAGAATCGTTTGGCAGTTTATCTAATGATTCTCTTATCCATTCCAGAAAGCATGAATCACGTCGCATAACTTCCGCAAGAAGTTACGCACGCTAATAAACGAATTAAATGCACAACACACTGCCTACCATGTTAGCGCGATGGGCTGCTTTGTAAAACATGCTATAACAGTTAACATTAAACGAATGCCTTCTGCATTACATTTAGAAGATGACCATGACGAGAGAGAGTGTCTGGCTGGCTCAGAGGCTGGCAGCTGTACTAATACTCGTTCCAGTTCACTACCTCCTCTAGATGATGCTGATCAAACTGTTTGTTCTCCTTTTTTTCAACAAATGAGAATTGATAAGAGAATCGATAAAGAATTGAATCGTTAGGCAGAATCGATAATGGAATCGGAATCATAAAAAACTTATCAATTTCCATCCCTACCAGGATAAGCACTTTTTTTCCCGACCTTGCAGGTTGACTCCTCAGAGCTGTGTCAACACGGTGGAACTCCCACAGTCGCGCTGTGAACACTGTGAACAAGCACAAGGAATAACCTCCTAAAGTGCTTTCAGACCATTAGAGACTCTGGAAACTTTAATCCTGCAACTGTCAGAGAGGACTTTTGAGGATGCTTGAAGACGAGGACTTCTGTTTTTTACTGGCATTATTCCACTCATGCCAAATGTGGACATGCTATACAATCAGCTGCAAAAGAGGAACATCGACATCGGTCTTCATTAAAGCACTTGTGCAGAGATTCACAGACAGCATACAAACGATCATGTGAAAAACTTTATTTACTATTGGCTGATAAAGCTGTTGTTTTATAAACATGAGTTGCTAACTTTCAACAGTGTAAAAGACTAAGTGGGCCTTATCATCAAAGTGAATGATTATCATAGATCAAATGCATCTGTTTTATTATTTTAAAAGGAAAGAGAAGAGACATTTTTGGATTACAATGCAGGTGAAGTAGTTATTAAACACAGTTTGTAATAACTATAATTGTAATAACATAATAACTTTATTTAGATATCCACCAGGCCAAGTATGATATGAGTATATTAGATGTGTGGGTGGAGAGGGGGAATACTGGGAGTTAAGAAGTCTGATGGCAAGTTATCAACTAAAACTTTATTTTTGGAGCAGGTCCTCCATTTGCTCTCTGTGTGGGGACAGTGCACCCGACCAGCAGCACCAGCCCACAAAGCGACGGAGGATGCTGGGACCAGGAGAACAACAGAGGCTGGCTGACTGTGATGTAATTTTCAGTGTTTCTCAGAATCACTTCAATCAAAATGGCTTTATTGTAAACTTAAGCTGATAATGTATCTTTCACAGGTATGTGATACCCTCCTGATAAATGCCAGGGAGCGCTTCTCCTTCACTCAGCACCTCATCAGCGTAACACTGTTGCATGGAGAGTTGTTCCCACAACATAGTGTGAAGTTCCTTGTTTAACAAGGACAAGCTGAAAACGGAACTGTCCCTCATCTATGAGAACAATGAGTTCAAGGCTGTGCCTCTGTACCAGTTCTTCATAGAGAACAACCTTCAGAGCACATTCTCAGAGACTGTAGGTCTTCTCAAGATCCTCATCACCACACCCATGACAACAGCTGCCACAGCCCAGACACCGTGTTTCTTTGTATATAGATAACCTTAGCAAAAGACATTATCCAGCAAAATATGACACTCTAGGATTTTTAATAAACTCCCTTCAATAGTAACAGTGTATAGAGTTCATATTAACATTTATTAATCTATATAATTTGATGTTATTGTATATGTGTCTTGATGGTTTGCCTCTTGTTTGCCTGTTAACTACTAACGACACTGTTTTATGTGCTCAACAGCTCTGTCACAGCTGATCTGTCACAAGGGGCACTGCTGTAAAAGTCAACAGCCTTTCCAACATGTTATGCTTTGTTAGAAATTGATGCATCAATTGTTTACAAGTTCTGTTTTACATGTAAGGTTTGTGATTGTGTTTTTTTTTATATAAGAATGCCTCAAGTTTTTTTTTAATATTAGCATTAAATAATTACTTATTATTTCACAGATCACTGGCATCCTGCAGTTTGTGGTAAATTGTATCGGGATGGGATGGTTTCTGAAACTGAATATGGCACAGCCCCACCTAGAATATTTTTCACCAGCCGCCACTGATTAAAAACTATACTAATACTAAGAAGAAGAACAACAACAAGAACAAGAATAAGAAGAATGCTCTATTCACACTCATTTGAAAGTTACATATACTACACAGTATGTGTATATGTAACTTTCACACAGTATGTGTATATGTATACACTGTATGTGTATATGTATACATTGTATGTGTATATGTAACTTTCACACAGTATGTGTATATGTCTACACTGTATGTGTATATGTAACTTTTACACAGTATGTGTATATGGAAACACTGTATGTGTATACGTAACTTTCACACATTATGTGTATATGTATACATTGTGTGTGTATATGTATAACTTTTACACAGTATGTGTATATGTATACACTGTATGTGTATATGTATACATTGTGTGTGTATATGTATAACTTTTACACAGTATGTGTATATGTATACACTGTATGTGTATATGTAACTTTCACACAGTATGTGCATATGTATACACTGTATGTGTATATTTATACATTGTATGTGTATATGTAACTTTCAGATTCCCGCATCAATAATGTCAACAGGTGTTTGTTCGTGTTTTGACCACTTACTGGGTGATGTGGGGGAGTTTGCTCCCCCATCAGAGGAAGTGGTAGTGGCCTTTGACTCAGGAAGTGTTGGCCTAGGGAGGGAGGCTGGGGGAGCAGCCAAGGAAGGTGCTGGTCCAGGCGGTGCCAACATCTGTGATGAGATGTAGTGAGTGGGTACTTTAACCTGGTTGCTGCCATTCAGCTGAAAAAATCAGAAACATTCATTATCCAGAACTGTTTATTCTTTGCATGGTCAAAGGAGGAGCTGTATCTGATCCCAAGCAGGGCACACCCTGAACAGGTCAGCAGTTCATCAGATCATTTCTCTCTCTCTTTGTATGCATGTTTTTTTGTTCAGATTTTACTATTAAAATGGTTACTTTTTAGATTATATTTGATCTTCTGTCAAAATTGTAGTTAAGTTCCTTTTTTTTCTCTAGATGGGAGATACAGACCCTTTCCAAAAAATTAGAATATCATAGAAAAGTTTACTTAGTTCCATAATTTACATTAAAAAGGTTAAACTTTCATAGATTATAGATTAAGGGCTCACACTTCAAACAATTTCAAGTATTTATTTGTTTATGTTTACATAATTTGGGCTTCCAGCTCAAAAAACCCACCAAAACATGAATTCAAAAAATTAGAATACTGTGAAGAAATCACCCAAAATTTTGGGGCATTTATGTTTTTAACTGTGTCACACACTAATCATCTACTAAACTCAAAGCACCTGACAGACTTGACAACTGGCCAGTAAACCATCATTGATAGCCTCCATAGGATGGGTAAGCCACAAAAGTTTATAGCTAAAGAGGCTGGCTGTTCACAGAGTGCTGTGTCTAAGCATACCAATGGAAAGTCTAGTGAAGAGAGCAAAATGTGTCAGGAAAAGATGCAAACAGAGAAGATTCAAGAATCTGGCAGAGATCCAGAAAGAGTGGAATGAGACGGGAGTCACAGCTTCAAAAACCACCACATTCAGACACATTCGGGAGATGGGCTACACTTGTTGGGTTCCTCGGGTCACGCCACTTCTGAGCCTGAGCCAACGTAGGAAGCATAGGACCTGGCCCCTGCCCATACTGCCAGAATCACCAAAACCTGGTTTAATGCCCATGCCATCACAGTGCTTGACTGGCCAGCCAAGTCGCCAGACCTAAACACCACTGAGAATCTATGGGGTATTATCAAGTGGAAAATGAGGGCCACCAGACCCAAAAACAAAGAAGAGCTGACAGCAAGCATCAAAGAAATCTGGGCTTCCATAACTCCCACGCAATGCCACAGGCTGATTGCCTCAATGCCACGGCGCATCGTGACAGTGATTAAGGCAAAGGGATTCCTAACCAAGTATTGAACATTGACATATCGTTTAGAAAGTACCATAATTTGACTGATTTGATGTGATTTTGAATTCCTGTTTTCATGGATTTTTTGAGCTGGAAGCCCAACATATGTAAAAATAAACAAATAAATACTTGAAATTGTTTGAATTGTGGGCCCTGAATCTATAATATGTGAAAGTTTAACCTTTTTTAATTGAATTATGGAAATAAGTAAACTTTTCTATGATATTCAAATTTTTTGGAAAGGGTCTGTATATCTAAATCTGCAGTTGTTTTCTCTATTCTGCCCAACTCACTCTGGTGGTCAAACTTTATTTACCCATGTTAGTGTTCACCTTTAGCACATTCTAGTCTGGAGCCACCATTGTCTGTTTATGATAATGGAACATCAACAGTTAGCTATCTATTATGTCTAGGAGGCCAACATCCTCCAGCAATCCAAACAGCAGCCTCACATAGAAGAGAAAGAGAGAAAGTTTACTCTGATATAATCAAAAGCTGTCACTGTCTATGTCTTAAGATCCATGTGTGGCCATGTGTAGCTAGAAGGATAGAAAATTCCATAACAGATGTGGGCACTCAACTTACTGGTGTTGCGTCATGTAAACATTTGGCTTCATCGCATATTTGCTGGAGATTTGTGCATTTAATATAACCTTCAGATAAAGGGATGGAATTCTTGAATTCTTTCTTCTTTAAGTCATTATTAGGTTAGGTCTATATATGTTTGGACACTGAGACGAGTTTTGTTATTTTGGTTGCTTACCGGACTATATTCAAGTTTTAGTTAAATAATGAATGTAGGCTTGAAGTGCAGTCTCTCCAAATTGGAGAAGGTTTAGCAATTACATTAATATATAGCTCCCTCTTTTTCAAGAGACTAAAAGTAATTAGTTGACTCAAAAGCTGTTTCTTTTTCTTTCTTTTTTTTTAAGATTATCTGGCCTTTTCAAGCTTTATTTTTTGATAAAGACAGCTGAAGAGTGACAGGAAATGTGGGGAGAGAGAGAGAGATGGGGAATGACATACAGGAAAGAGCCACAGGTCGGACTCGAACTCCGGGGCATCCGTAGCAAGAACTGAGCCTACCAACTGAGCTAAACACCGCCCCAACTCAAAATCTGTTTCATGGACAGATGTGAGCTATTCTTTTATTATTTCTTCATCCATTAAGCAAGTAAAAAGTCTGTAGTTGATTTCAGGTGTGACATTTAACATTTGGAAGCTCTTGCTGTCAACCCACAACATGCAGTCACAGGAGCTTTCAATGCAAACTATAACATTTCTAAAGAAATTTTGAGTGTGCCTGACTCTGGCCCCGTCGCCCCCATACATTATTACTGACACTGCTCAGTAAATTCAGTACTAGTACTTTCTGTAAATATGTACACCCTCCTTCCGCTGCTGTAATAAGTGAATTTCCCTGTTGTGGGATCAATAAAGTGTTGTCTTATCTTATTATATCTTATCTTATCTTTGAAAATTCCCACAGAAATTTTGAGAGTGACGACTGGGCTGTTGCTGGGGGTCTGTATTCACAAAGCACACCTCAAATTGTCATTTTTAACATGTTTATTTAGAGACAGGAGCATTAGCATGTTAGCAAGTAGCATGTATTTAATTCTTAGTGGCTAATTCTGTCATTTTAGACAGACAAGTTCAAATTAATTGCCAATAACTGCTTAAAAGGTCCGCCGCTTGGCTTCTGCCTGCCCCCATTAGATCCATTAGAGAGATAGCAGGAACATTAGGAGTGGCCAAATTAACAGTTTGGTAAATTCTAAGAAAGAAAAAAACACACTTGTGAGGTCTGCAACACAAAAAGGCCTGGGGCCTCATGTACAAATACTTGTGTGGATTTTCATGTGAAACCTGGCGTACGTCAAAACCCAGAAACTGTCGTACGCACAAAAATATTCAGATGTATCAAAGTGTGCGTACGCACGGATCCAAGCACGTTTCTTTTGTACATCCCAATCAACGTAGAATTGAGCGCACATGCAACTCCTCCCTGTTCACGCCCCTATTTACATATGCAAATCTATTTAAATAGGACCTGGACCTGAGATTCTAGTGAATAAAGTGGAGATTCTGTTTGGTACCCTGTCAACAGGGATAAATATGACCCAAAAAAAGACGTGAGTGGGAGCGTGTGTGTGAGGCTGTAAATACCGTGGGATCCGAGCAGCACACACACATGTTTGGACAGGTGTTGCGCTGCGGCTGTCATTTTACGGCTGCTTTTACTGACAAGAATACTGAACACAGGGAGACAATCAGGGGCTTGTTAGAAAGCTGTGCAGCTCTAATTTCACCAGCAGAAAATAAAGAAAACCAAAAACATGATATTTGAATGTGCACATGCCCAAATGTGCATTGGCACACTGGCACGGTGCGCGATGGGTGGCTTCTGGGTAAGTAAAGAGTTTATTTCTTTAATTGTCCCGTATGTAAACCAACGTTAAATACGAGGCAATTAAACGAATAAACTATTTACTCACCCAAAAGCCACCCATCGCGCACCGTGCCAGCCTCCAGCCTGTTCCCAACCATGCTGTTAGTCATAATGAATGAGTCGTGCGTTGAACCAGGCCACCTTGCCGCGATGTTAGTTAGCTGCATTTGCGCATCACATATGAGTTGAATCAGAAACAGAAGCACTTTGATAATCCCCATAGGGAAATTGTTTAAATGTGTCACAATGTGTGTGCAGTCAATAGCTCCGATTACATTAGGGAAACTGGCTCTTGCTGCAAATTTAATGTCGGCCTGTTCAACAGCATTGTATGGGAATTTGATGTACATGGATAACATTTGGTTGATTCCGTACCACACAGGACACAAACAACCCCTGGCTCCTCGCCGTGTTGCGTTCTAGGGCCGGCCCAGCTCTACACACAACTCCAGTAACACTGGCCTTGGTAACCGAAATCGGCTTATGAGCCAATTATCATTGTTTGCAAGTAAATCCTTGCGTTCCTTAAATACTCGCTCACAACGGATTGCACCATTTACAAGGTCCTCTAACAACACTAACGCTGCCATTGTTAATACCATTTTCTTCATCATCTTCTTCATTACGCATGCTTTTATATCCACCTATATAATTGCAAACACGTGGGTGTTAATTGTTCATAAGTGTGTCTCTAATGTGCACATCAGTCTGATGACTACTTGTTTTCACATTATTAACAGTTTCCCAGCATCACCTCTCGTACGCAAGCTTTGTACATGAGGCCCCTGGACATCCACAGAACACAACAGTGGTGAATTATCATAGGACACTTTCCATGGTAAAAAAAACCCTTAACAACATCAAGCCAAGTGAACACTCTCCAGGAGGTAGATATATCATTCTCAAAGTCTACCATAAAGAGAAGACTTTACGAGAGTAAATCGTACCATTGACTGGAAAAGGCTGCACTAAAAGACAGCACAGAAGTCAGTCATGGCAGTACAAGATCAATAGAGGCGGGGATCTACCACACCAGACAAGACCCTAGGTGCAGGCTGTGCAAAGATGCTCCTGAGACAGACAGTTTAGCACATGATATCAGGATGTAATATGCTGGCAGGGAGAACATACATAGAACACATTACCTAGCTGGCATAGTGTATAGGAACATCTGCACTGAGTATGGGCTGGAAATGGTCATGGTCAAAATGGAAGACAACTCCTAAGGTGGTTGAGAATGACCGAGCCAAGATCCTGTTGGACTTCCAGATCCAGATGGACAAGCTGGCGATGGCTAACCAACCAGACATCATGGTGGTGGACAAACAAAAGGAGAAGGCTGTGGTAATAGATGTAGCAATTCCAAGTGACAGCAGTATCAGGAAGAAGGAATATGAAAAGCTTTAGAAATAACAAGGGCTGAAAGAGGAACTAGGGAAGATGTGGGGAGTAAATGCAACAGAGCTGTGACCCACAAACTGGATGAGTGGCTACAGCAGATTTCAGGTACAACTTCTGAGGTCTCTATTCAGAGGTGTGTGGTCCCAGGAACAGCTAAGACACTGCACCTTTCACAGCCCTGTACTTGCAAAGCAGAAATGCTAAAGCTAAGTAAATTAAGTATATTAAGTAAAGTAATTAAACACCAAAGAAAATGAATAGTATTCAGACCTCTGTGGCATAGCTAGCTGATCTTTGAGTGCTTGTACTTACTGAGCTGGGGGTTTGATTGGCAGGGTCGCAGGCCAATGAGACCAGATCTTTAAGGGGGTCCTGGGCCAGGTGAGGAGGATAACGGATTGCTCCATGGGGAAAGTAGGAGGAAGATGGGAAATGAAGAGATGAGGAGGGGTGGGAACTCCGAGACAGACCTGCACAGAGGAAGAGATAAGGGAGAGAGAGAGACAGAGAGACAAACAGACAGACAGACAGACAGACAGACAGACAGACAGAGAGAGAATAAACAATAAAGTAAATTACATGTTGTTGTCTGTCCTTATGGCTGGCAATTAGATGTGAGGTTACTGACCACTGTGAACAGCTATGACTGGCCGGTGGTGCTGAGTGAAGGAGCCCAGTCTTGGTGAGTCTTCCTGGGGAGAGGGACTGTCCAGCTCTGCCTTCTTTACAGAGGGAGACAGACCTAAAACCCACAGACACAGATACAGACACAGAATTGTTGGTGCTATCCTCAAAGGCACTGGGACCCTGTTATTAGTGAATTTGTTAGCCTAATTGGCTCCTCACTTGTCAGAACTACTTTTCCATTTGGCCATCAGTATTTGAAGTTAAGTATTTTAATTTGACCAGTGAATGACCAGTGATACCACTGTCTACCCCCCACAGAATGCTGCTGAACAACTAAATCCAGATGAAAGGTCCAACCAATCAATAGCAACCTGGTGTAAAATCCACAAACTGTTCCTCGTGCACTCAAATGGGGTATTTTTGCAAACCATAGTTGTTAAAGTCAAGTGCTGATGATACAGATGTAGCAACTTAAAAGTTCCCGGGTTTCCGTGACAGGACTGTGAACGAAATGTATTCCCCCGAGATGACGTAGTCAGTGAGGCCCTGACTGGAAACGCCCCTAAGCAGTCTGTGTGAAAACCAGCTGCAATGCCTCATTTGTCCACGGGGAGGAGCAGTGATGTTCCGCTCTCACCGTAGACTGTCTAAACTAATACACAGCTGAACAGATACGCTGGGGTGAGCGGGTGACCCTATCAGCTGATCAGCGGATCAGTTGATAGGAAAAAAAAAGTTGTGATAAGATAGCACTGAGCGCTGCAGCCGCTCGTATCTGCAACTCTATGTCACGCACAACAACAACATGCCAACATAAACGTTTTATTAAAGAAAACTCCGCTCGTAATGTCAGTTTTTAAGTATATTTTTGGGCCTTTTATGGATATGACAGCTGAAGAGAGACAGGAAGGAGGGGGCAGAGAGACGGGGAATGACACGCAGTAAAGGGCTGTACAGAAGTTTTGGCAAACGAGAGTCACCGTGGACTTGCAAGACTTCTCTCTAAACTTTCAAAAGCTGTGCGGTGTATTATTATAATGGAGGTGGGTATAGTGGAAAATAAACAGTGGTGTCCATGTAGAATAAAAATATAACATATATACTGCAAAATTTATTAAAACCAAACATACTTGACTTATTTCATACATATTCTTTCCATTTACGCTTCACACCATTAAGCCTATGGAATGGACAAAAATGAAAAGGAGTCATTCATGTTCATAAGCAATGCTGCATTCTCTGCTCTGTGATCTGTGTGACACTGGGAGACCAAAAAGCCCATCAAGTGCAAACAATGATAATGCTAATGAGGGGTTTGTATGGTTTACCTGGCCTAAAGCGTGCACGACCTGCATAACGAAGGGCTTCCAAAACGCTCGTCTCTGCAGCTCTGTGTCGTGCACAACAACAACGAGCCCTCCCCTCCAAATAAACTGTTAATAAAAAAAAAAAACGCTCGCTTGTATCTGCAGGTCTGACACACAGGCCTGGCAGCCCTGTGACGTCCGAACCGTTTTTTGTAACTTTTTTTTAAGGGTTAGTTTGTTGTTTACATGCAGATGAGCGAGAGAGAGGCGCGAGCACAAGAGAAGAGACGCTCCTGTAATTATGCAAAGACTAGTGGTGGCCATAGATTAATGCGCCAATCGAACAGCTGTCCGGCTGTCCAGCTAACCGGCATTAGCGCAATCAGCTGTTTCCCGACGATCAAACTTTAATCAAATATTCAAATATTGTTATGTAGGTATAAGGCACGCTTTAGGCCAGGTAAACCCCACAAACACATTCATTCATTCATGGCGCTAACTCCATTTGACAATTATAAGTGTTGCGTGCCTGTGCACTTAAATACATAAAAATTGCAAAAAAGATTCTTGCTTAATGGAGTTTTCTTTACGCCTGTGGGATTAACAGAAACTTGTTGTCATCATCACCATCGTCCATCATCACACATGACAGTTTCATAAGCGTATACTGCAAACTTAATTACAGTACGAGCTGTTTGTTTACATGCAGATGAGCGAGAGAGAGGCACGAGCACAAGAGAAGAGACGGTTCAGTAATTATGTAAAGACTAGTGGTGGCCATAGATACTGTAGACACTGTAATTAATTGATCAGCTGTTCCGGGATGAAAAAAAGGCAGCTGTCCAGGTGGAAGCGGCATTTAAAAAACACGAGAAAAACTCAAAAACTCTCTAAAAACAACGTTGCTATAGAAATCAGGGCTCCACAGAGTTACAGCGAAGAAAACAAAAACGAACAAAAGAGAAAAAAGTCAAAAAGTCAAAAAGTGACCTCAAAGGATAGAACAGTTTTGATTAATGGTGATATTTTTTTATCGCCCGATAAGAGTCTCACGTTAACGCAGCATGTTAATGCCGATAATGGCCCACCACTAGTAAAGATCAGAACAGCCTAGATGTTGTTGATTTGGTGAATGGTGACATGTTAGATATAAACACCTTCAATTTAATTTCAGTTCATGAACACGCTCAAATCATACGGCTACTGTATAGTGTGCAGTACTCAAACCAGCTGCATTTTCCGCTCTGTGACACTGGGAGACCAAAAAGCCCATTACTGTAAGCGCAAATGAAAGATTAAGCAACGAGAAGGCTAATGAGGTGTGTAAGCTACATCATCTCGAGGTAGAACAACTTTAAAGAACTCTGCGAGAGAAGCGCCATCTCATGGTTATACCCTGTAATCACATGAATGGGTGGAGTTACAGTAAAAAATAGACACGCCCAGGAGAAGGAGGGGGGTCTCTCCTTTCATGGTACTTGGCAGACAGCTGGCTGAAAGTCAGCTGGAAGACGGCTGCCATTCAGCTGGCGTTCAGCTTGAACGGGAACTTTTAAGTTAATACTACTGTAGACCTACTGGGGTTCCGTGGCCCATCATCATTCACATTGGCACTGACTTAAGAACGTAAGAATTCCATCCCGGCATAATCTGAAGCTTAAATTAAATGCACAAATCTCCAGCAAGTATGCAATAAAGCCACATTTTTAGGTGACGCCACACTATAATAATTAATAATTTTAATTGAGTGTGCTTGAAAGCGCACACTATATGTTATCCACCGTGCTTATTATTGAGTGTGCGTGTAAGGCGTACACTATATGTTATCCACCGCGCTTATTCTTCTTTTTGAGTGTGCCTGAAAGCGCACACTATATGTTATCCACCACGCTTATTCTTATTGAGTGTGCCTGAAAGCGGACACTGAATGTTATCCACCGCGCTTCTTATTATTTTTATTAGTGTGGATGCCCAGAGGACATTATTATATTACTATTGTTCTTCAAATCTTTATTTTTATTTTTCTTCCGTACGTTTGTTGCTGTGCTTCTACTCCCACGAATCCTGTCCTACAAACACAAAAAGAATACCACCAGATGCCACCATTCAGGACATTGTGGCTATGACTTTACAAATCTCTACTATTAATACTGTACAAATTATTAAACATTTTATACAATTTTCCCATCATAAGGATGCATAGGAAATCCTCAAATCTCCCAACAGACCCACTACACTTTAAACAACAACTACGAGTGCATAACTTGTCCTACAGACTTCATTAAAATTACTACTTGTACACAAGATGTTAAACTATTAACCTAGTCCTCAACGTTACAAAATCTTTTACCATTTTTAAACAATAAAATATTAAAGTTGAGCATGCTTTTACTTTACAGCAGCGATTACAGCCTCAACAGGCCGCAAATGTGACGCTACAGACATGATTTATCCAGCAAAACACAGGAATACTGAATACCTACGCAGTGATACCACTGCTGAAGTTGTCTGCCCTACCATTTCGGCATTGTGAGCCTCAGAGCAGCAGCTTGTCCTTGCAGCCCTCCCATTGAGTCCAATGTTAAAAAGGAGCAATTTTTCTTCAGACACGCAGACAAAAGCCATTCCTTTCCCAAACGAAAGCAGTCCATTTCGTACCGGAAATCACAATAGTACACAAAAATACCTCCACAATCAGGAATATGGAAGAATTATCCTATCTTTATTCAAGAGCATTTTCAGTTTGAGAGCATGATTTCTCCTTCTCGTGCTCAGATTTATTGTCCTTGTGCTCACATTTTATGCTCACACTCAAATCTAATGTGCTTGCGCTCAAAACATGTCCTGTGCGCGCTCAGATCTAATGTGCTCGCGCTCAAAACATGTCCTGCACGCTCAGATTTTTTCTGCTCGCGCTCAAAACATGTCCTCTGCGCTCTCAAATTTTTTCTGCTCTAGCACAAAACAGCACGTCCTCTCAGGTTGAAGTGTCTGCACAGACTGAAGGATGTCCCGCTCTGCGCTTAAATTAGTGTGTTTCACCATCCAATAGGGAGACAGCTAGAGTCTGGCCCAATCTTGGGTGTGTTCCTTCACGCTTTTCGGGCACTTCGCAGGGGCCGGTATATGGTCTGTTTGTAAAACTGCCTCT
The DNA here is from genome assembly GCA_004119915.2 of Collichthys lucidus. NCBI lineage: Eukaryota > Metazoa > Chordata > Actinopteri > Sciaenidae > Collichthys > Collichthys lucidus. The sequence continues at coordinate 1,634,900 of CM014085.1, read as the reverse complement.
CTTAAAAATACACCAATTTACCATACTAGCCAGCTATTTGAATCGTCACCTATTTAAGACGCCAGTTTATTTATGTATAATTAATCTTAAATAATCCTAAAAAGAGTTATCGTCATTTACACAGCGTATGATTCCATTTATCGTAGACTGTTTCTAATTTTATATCAGCGGGATGTTTTATATAATATAAATACACCTGAAAGCATACCTGTGTTATGGTAGCCGAGGGGTTAAGTACACTGCCACCTACTGTACCCTGAACCATGGGACACCGGTTCGCATCCCGGCCGTTGCACTCTTGCTGCATGTCATATTATAATTTTTAATTAAAAATTTGTGGTGACTGTTACCGTAATATAATCCGTGTAATTCTCTTATTGTAACGTTCAACAAGAGATGGTGGGTGAATAGGCTAGTCTACATGATTAAAAAGGTATATTTTTTCCGCACTATAAGGCGCACCTAAAAGCCTTCAATTTTCTCAAAAGCCGACAGTGCGTCTTATAATCCGATGCACTATATGGATCAATATTGGTTAATCATGTCTAGTCAGGGGGCGTTGCCGAAGTAATAATAGACATATATACGTAGACGCATTAAGCGCTGAATCGTATGTCGTAAATAGGCTACCAATGTTATCCTCAAGTCATTATCATCATAGCGTATTTTATATTATACCTTTTTAATCACGTAGCCTAGCCTATTCGCCAACCATCTCTTGTTGAACAATACAATAAGAGAATTACACGGATTATATTACGGTAACAGTCATCAGTTAATTTAAATTTAAAATCATAATATGACATGCAGCAAGAGTGCAACGGCCGGGATTCGAACCGGCGTCCCAGGGTTCAAAATACAGTGTGGCGGTGTGCTTAAACCCTTGGCTACCATAACACAGGGATGCTTTCAGGTGTATTTATAGTATATAAAACATCCCGCTGATATAGAATTAGAAACTGTCTACGATAAATGTAATCATACGGTGTCTAAACGACGATAACTCTTTTCAGGAATATTTAAGATTAATTGAGTGTGCGTGCAAGGCGCACACTAAATGTTATCCACCGCGCTTAAGTCCTTCCTGTTCGAGGGAAGGTCTCAGCATTTTCTCTCAGTCTCCATCAGGATTTTTAACTGACATTTTAACAGGTGCAAACCAGCTGCTGCTGATTAAGTCCTGGGTCAGCCTGCCTTTGACTAACTTTTTTAAAATCTGTGTATGATATCAGACTATCAAGACTACATTTTTAATGTCGGCCATTTTATCCTTCTCTCTCGCAGACACAAACACAGACACATAGATAGAGAGACAGACACACCACACACAGGCAGATAGACAGGCAGACACACACACACACACACACAGACACACACACACATACACACACACACACACACACACACACACACACACACACACACACACACACACACACACACACACAGGCAGACAGAACAAACACATATGCACGCACACACACACACACACAGTACAAGTTTTTCAAAATAGGAGTCCCTTCAAAATAAGAGTCCAGTAAAAAGGCAATGATGACACAGCTTGTTGTATTAATACTGAATTTTCTGAGCAGTGTCAGTATTAATGCATGGGGGCAACGGGGCCAGAGTCGGGCACACTCAAAATTTCTTTCGAAAATTTTTCTAGTTGAGTGTGCCTGAAAGCGCACACTATATGTTATCCACCGCGCTTATTATTATTCTTCTTACGCCCTTTTTTTGGCTCGCTTCTCCTCCCAGAGTTTTTTGTCACACACACAGAAACGGGTATCGAAACGACCGGCTCGGCCGGGACATCTGTGCTATGTCTTTTCTAAGAGATTTGCATGTTTTTCGCGAATTTATTCACGAAAAACTGAGAAAAATTTCCCATTAAGAATGAATGGGGAGGCCCGAAAAAAAAATTTCAACAGACATTTTAAACAATGAACAGCTCTGACATACTTTCACCGAGAGACTTCATTTAAACTTTTAAACGGAGGTATGCTTGCCTTCTCTTCAGGGATTCACTACACTCATCGACAGCTTTTACCGTTTTTAAACTATCAAGGCTCAAAGTTCAGCAGGTTTTTAGTCAAATTTCTGGGTTTATAATGGGTGTGTATGTAGTTTCCTAGAGTGATGACATCATCAGCTAGAGTGAGGAGCAGGGAGAAAAATCACTGAAAAAATAAAACGTATTTCACTACCGTGGTCTCAAATGCCCCACTACAGACACGATGTATACATAGAAACGTAGGAAAATTCGAGGTGATCGCAGTGATACCACTGTTGAAGCTGTCTCTTTTATAGTTTTGGGTGCCTACGCGTTAATTGATCGACTACTCCCATCCACAGCCTCATTCACTCCCATGGTTTTTGAGGCAGAGAATTTACCGGAAGGAGCAGGGCGCACCTGTGCTTGCTCTGACTCTTGAGGCCAAAGTTTAGACAATTTTCACCTGAAACTTGGCACAGACATTATAGACAAGACAAGCATTCTTCTGGTCATTTCAGATTTTGGTTTGAGGCATACCTTATAGGTTTTTTTTGGCCCTCTTCGAGGGGGATCATTCAGACATATACTGTGCATTTCAGTGAGACAGACATGTCAGGCATGGAGCACCTGTGTCTAATTAATCTGACCTGCAGCTCACCCAGGTTGCTTGGCAACCTCACCCTGCCATTTTTGTAGTTTTTGGCACTTCACTTCCTAATGCTAACATGCTAATACTAACTGCTAGCGCATCAGTGTTAACATGCTAATGCTAACATGCTAATGCTAACATGCTAATGTTAACTGCTAGCGCATCAGTGTTAACATGCTAATGCTAACATGCTAATACTAACATGCTAATGTTAACTGCTAGCGCATCAGTGTTAACATGCTAATGTTAACATGTTAATGTTAACATGCTAATGCTAACATGCTTATGCTAACATGCTAATGTAAACGTGGTAATGTTAACTGCTAGCGCATCAGTGTTAACATGCTAATGCTAACATGCTAATGTTAACATGCTAATGTTAACATGCTAATGTTAACTGCTAGCACATCAGTGTTAACATGCGCATGCTAACATGCTAATGTTAAAATGCTAATGCTACCATGGTAATGCTAACTGCTAGCGCATCAGTGTTAACATGCTAATGCTCGCATGCTAATGCTAACATGCTAATGCTAAGTGCTAGCGCATCAGTGTTAACATGCGCATGTTAACATGCTAATGCTAACATGCTAATGCTAACATGCTAATGTTAACATGCTAATGTTAACTGCTAGCGCATCAGTGTTAACATGCGCATGGTAATGCTAACATGCTAATGTTAACATGCTAATGTTAACTGCTAGAGCATCATTGTTAACATGTTAATGCTAACATGCTATTGTTAACATGCTAATGCTAACATGCAAATGCTAACTGCTAGCGCATCAGTGTTACCATGCGCATGTTAATGCTAACATGCAAATGCTAACTGCTAGCGCATCAGTGTTACCATGCGCATGTTAATGTTAACATGCTAATGCTAACTGCTAGCACATCAGTGTTAACATGCGCATGCTAACATGCTAATGTTAACATGCTAATGCTAACTGCTAGCGCATCAGTGTTACCATGCGCATGCTAACATGCTAATGCTAACATGCTAATGCTAACTGCTAGCGCATCAGTGTTAACATGCGCATGCTAACATGCTAATGCTAACTGGTAGCGCATCAGTGTTAACATGCTAATGTTAACATGCTAATGCTAACATGCTAATGTTAACCGCTAGCGCATCAGTGTTAACATGCGCATGCTAACATGCTAATGTTAACATGCTAATGCTAACATGCTAATGTTAATTGCTAGCATGTAAGCGCTAGCTGCTCCTGTCTCTAAATAAACATGTTAAAAATGACTATTTGAGGTGTGCTTTTTGGATACAGACCCCCAGCAACAGCCCACTCGTCACTCTCAAAATTTCTTTTCTAGTACTGAATTTGCTGAGCAGTGTCAGTAATAATAATAATAATAATAAATCTTTTACCGTTTTTAAACTATCAAGGCTCAAAGTTCAGCAGGTTTTAGTCAAATTTCTGGGTTTATAATGGGTGTGTATGTGGTTTCCTAGAGTGATGACATCATCAGCTAGAGTGAGGAGCAGGGAGAAAAATCACTGAAAAAATAAAACGTATTTCACTACCGTGGCCTTAAATGCCCCACTACAGACACGTAGAAACAAAGAAACGTAGGAAAATTTGAACACTGTTGAAGCTGTCGCTCGTATAGTTTTGGGTGCCTACGCGTTGATTGATCGACTACTCCCATCCACAGCCTCATTCACTCCCATGGTTTTTGAGGCAGAGAATTTACCGGAAGGAGCAGGGCGCACCTGTGCTTGCTCTGACTCTAGAGGCCAAAGTTTATACAATTTTCACCTGAAACTTGGCACAGACATTATACACAAGATGAGCATTCTTCTGGTCATTTAGATTTTGGTTTGAGGCATACCTTATAGGTTTTTTTGGCCCTCTTAGAGGGGGATCATTCAGACATATACTGTGCATTTCAGTGAGACAAACAGGCTGCATGGAACACCTGTGTCTAATTAATGAGACCTGCAGCTCACCCAGGTTGCTTGGCAACCTCACCCTGCTTGAGGAGGAGGGGGGAGGGGTCAGCAGACAAGCCGAGCGACAGCCATTTTTGTAGTTCTTGGCACTTCATTTGAACTTGTCTGTGTAAAATGTGCACACACACACACACAGTAACACACACACACACACACACACACAGTAACACACACACACAGACACACACACACACACACACACACAGACACAGATTGAAACACATGAGACAAAAGAAGAAAAGACTTAAAACTGGCAACCATTTGAGTTCTTGGCACCTTATTTGAACCTGGCTGCGTAAAATGGCAGACAGAAACAGCAGAGCACTTTTACTATTTTACTATTACACTTTTATTCAACATTTTTTTATGATTCAACTCATTTAGAACATTTCTACAGACAAAAGCATGCACACACACACACACACACACACACACACACACACACAGTAACACAGACACACAGACAGACACACACATACACACAGACACACTTTTAGGCTGTAAAGACATGATATTTGCTAACATTAGCGACCAATGCTAAAATTACTGCTAATTAACATTAGCCACTAGGAATTAAATACATGTTAATTACTAACATGCTAATGTCAACATGCTAATGTTAATTACTAACACGTCAGTGCATCAGCCATAGACATATATACATAGACGCCGCATTGAGCGCTGAATCGTACGTTGACGTCGCCGCCATATTGGATCGGGCAGATCTGCCAGTAAACTAATACATGGAAATGGACTGAACTTCATAAAGCGCCTTTCTACAAAGTGCTTTAAGTTAATGTCTCTTATACACCCATTCACACACACACACTAATATATCCGGGAAACAAACAGGCACCAAAAACAACGTATGTAACTTTTAAAGTTATGATTATAAATGTTCACTCCTTATGTAAGCACCAAACCAACGTATGCATTTTTCTAATGCTGAGTGTTTACAGCTACTAATGTGTGTAACACTGTTACTGTGATGATAAATATTGAAATATTTATATTTAACATTTAATCAGTGTCTATAATAACCAGATCCTGAAATGTAGATGTGACATGAGGGTTTTCTGAATAAAGAGCACTAACGTGTACATAACACGTGAACATATATACATATATATAGTACACACACACATACATATATGTATATATGTATATATATGTGTGTGTGTGTAAAAGGGAGACAAGGGGGCTTGCTTTAGGTGTGACTGGTGAATTAGAGCGGCAAGGTGTATGGGGGTGTCCCTGTTAAAGGACGGAGGCAGATGTCGTTGTTTATGCCGATTTATTGCCGTTGAAAGGAGACAGAAAGGAGATACACACACACACACACACACACACAGGTAACGACAGCGGGGAGCTAAGTTACTAGCACGGCTAACACACAGACGAGGTACGTTTACTGACCGTCGGAATGCTGTGATATGTGCATGAACATGGGAAAAATGGAACTTTATCGAATATACAACAAAACTAAACAGTATTTCTCACAGGAACAATTTAACCTTGATTAAACAACATGGGCTTTCTAACAGTGTGTGTGTGTGTATATATATCTATGTGTGTGTGTGTGTGTGTGTGTGTGTGTGTATGTATGTACATGTTAGTGCTCTTTATTCAGTAAACCCTCATGCGTCGCGTCATTACTGTTAGCCACTAATATATGCCTGTTAGTTCTGCATGTTAGTAGCGCCACCATTATTGTTAGCCACTAAGAATGAAATACATTATAATTGCTAACTTGGTAATGCTAACATGCGCTGGTGCACTAGCAATTAACATTAGAGAGAGACAGATAGGAAAATCCTTCTCTCTTGGAGAGAGATAGACAGACTTGCCTGTATGCCTCTATGCTCTTTGTATGTCATCACCAAGCTGCTCTCGCATTTCATGGCCTGATTTGACATTTAATAACTTTGATTGGAGGACAGTTACAGAACGAATCCGATTGGATGTTTGTGTTTTGGCTCCATTTATATACTGTGCTCCGACATGCTAATGCTAACATGTTAATGCTAACATGCTAATGCTAAGTGCTAGCGCATCAGTGTTAACATGGTAATTCTAACATGCTAATGCTAACATGCTAATGATAACATGTTAATGCTAACTGCTGGCGCATCAGTGTTAACATGCTAATGCTAACATGCTAATGCTAACATGCTAATGTTAACTGCTAGCGCATCAGTGTTAACATGCTAATGCTAACATGCTAGTGCTAACAGAACCCCAGCAACAGCCCACTCGTCACTCTCAAAATTTCTTTTCTAGTACTGAATTTGCTGAGCAGTGTCAGTAATAATGCATGGGGGCGACAGGGCCAGAGTCAGGCACACTCAAAATTTCTTTAGAAATTTTCTAGTTATTCTTCGTCTTCCGTTTCTTCCGTGTTTTTTTCGGTTCGCTTCTCCTCCCAGAGTTTTTGTTGCACACACACAAAAGAGGTATCAAAACGACCGTCTCGGAATGGTGTGCTATTCTAAGGGTTTTGGCATACAGTTTTGCCAAAAATCGCCAAAAAACACGCTAAAAATTAATGGGTGTGTATTGCAAGACATTTCCAGAGCTAGAGTGAGTGATGTCATTGCTAGAGTGGACAGGGAGAGAAAAAGTTGTCGAAAAAAAATAATTTGTAAACTGTGATTGTGGCCTCAAATGCACAGCTACAGTTATGATTTATACATTGAAACACAGGAAAACTTGTCGTCTCACTCACATTCGCCTGGTAAAGCTGTCAGCTTTATAGTTTTGGCTTGAGAAGCGAAGATTCGGCAGCAGCACCCATCAACACCCTCATAGCCACCCATTTTAAAAAGACAGCAAATTTTCTGGAGGAAAGCAGAAGTACCGCTTCTTTCCATTGCTCCTAAGAGCACATTTCTTCACTTATCAAAACAAAATGCCTATGGAGACGATCAGGAAGGGCACACGATACTCCCAGTTATGTCGGTTCAATGATTGGAAATATGGTTTGGCCCGAAATCCTTCCTCTTCGAGGAGGTCTCAGCATTTTCTCTCACTCTCTAACTGACATTCTAACAGGTGCAGTAACTGCTCTCCTGATTACAGTTGGTCCTGGTTGCTTGACAACCTCAGCCTGCTTGAAGGAGGAGAGGGGGGTGGGTCCAGCAGGCAGAAGCCTAGCAGCAGCCATTTTAATAGTTATTGGCACTTAATTTGAACTTGTCTGTCTAAAATGGCAGACAGAGACAGCAGAGCAGCTAGCGCGTTAGACATGCTATTTGCTAACATTAGCGACCAAGGCTAAAATTAGTGCTAATTAACATTAGCCACTAGGAATTAAATACATGTTAATTGCTAACATGATAATATTATCATGTTAATGCTAATTAACATTAGCCACTAGGAATTAAATACATGTTAATTGCTAACATGATAATTTTAACATGTTAATGATAATTAACATTACCCACTAGGAATTAAAAACATGTTAATGTTAACATGCTAATGCCAACATGCTAATGCTAATTCTTCTACACAGGGTGCACTCTCACTTGGACAAAGGAGGCTGTGCTGTGAGAATAATGTTTTTTGATTTCTCCAGTGCTTTCAATACCATCCAGCCACTCCTATTGAGAGACAAACTGCTGCGGATGGGTGTGGAACCTGGCCTGGTGACCTGGATCACAGATTATCTTACTGAACGTCCTCAGTTTGTCAGACTGGGGGACCTAATGTTAGAGGTGGTGGTCAGCAGCACAGGGGCGCCACAGGGAACAGTGCTCTCCCCTGTACTCTTTACCCTATACACCAGTGTTACTCAAAGTGTGGTCCGCGGACCACTAGTGGTCCGCGAGCGACCTCAAGTGGTCCGTGAGAGGATCTCTTAAAATATTCGAATTTCCCACACAAGTTTGTGGAGTCCTACCTAGGGATACTCGATATATCGCGGCTTGTTCTACGTGAGATGTATGAAATGACTATATCGCGACCATCGAGTACTTGTCACGTAAATGTTTTAAGCCGTCGGCATTTAATTCTCCGGGGATTCGCCTGTCACTCACTCCTGCTGCTCACAGCACGCAGCACACTGCCCCGCCCACCCAGAAACATCCCCTGCGCGCATGCGTACTTTCTGTATCAAGTGAGGAGAGGTGAAGCCAAGAGTCCAAGTGAGGTAATTGAAGATGGAGACGGACGACTTGGTTCTGAAGAAAAACAGCTTCGGTCACGCCGTCTCTCGTTTTCGCGTGGTTACGTCAGCTGCTCCAATATTTTCAAGTGCGCCCTTACTGCCGACTTTATGGCAAAAACTTTTAAAAAACTGGAAAGTCAGCGCTAGCTTACTGCAGCGTGTGGACACTTTCGGTTTTCAAAATAAAACGTGGGTGTTAAATGTATTAAACGTTTATTTATAAAATATGAAGAACGGTTAAAATTTGATTTAAAAAAGTGTCTCATATGCCAAGTATGATTCTGCACTGCTTCAATGCTCATATGTACATTATGAAATATATTAAAAATTCATTAAAAATATGACAAGTGTTAAAATGCTATAAAAAGAGTGTGTGTCGTATAGCAGGTGTAGCTCGACTGTTCAACAATGATTTTGAGCCAATAGGTCACAGGACCTGGAAGCTATTGAGCTTCAAAGCTCATATTTACATCATGAAATGTATTAAAAATTGGTTAGTGTTAAAATGCTATAAAAGAGGTGTGTCTCACAGCAAGTGTAAATCTACTGTTCTACGTTGATTCTGAGCAATTACAATGCTATCATGGAAATAATGACAATATTTATTAGAAATAAACAATACAAAACAACAACAACAAAAATATCGAAATATATATCGTGTATCGCGATATAGCTTAAAAATATCGAGATATTGGTTACAGGCCATATCAGCCCTAGTCCTACCTAACATTATTTGAAGTGTAAAGCGAATTTGTTCTCTGAACAAAAATGCAGACAAATATTTTTTTTAAATATGTATAATGGATATATGAAGATAAATCTGAATTAGCAGTGCCCAAATTGTTGCCTAAGCAACCACGGAGTCTCCTATAGACAAAATCATTCCGCTGTCACGTCAGTAAGTAAGGAAAAGAAAGCAAGGAAAAGAGCAGCAAAAGCTGTGAACTTTAACTAAAACAAGGCACGGAGAGGATGGGAAACAATGATGGATAGGTGGCTGAAGACGGGGTCAGGTGGTCCCTGAAAAATTTTTTTTTGACAAAGTGGTCCTTGGTCTGAAAAAGTTTGAGAAACACTGCTATACACCATGGACTTCAAGCACAACTCAGAGTCATGCCACATGCAGAAATTTTCTGACGACACTGCAATTGTGGGGTGTGTCAAGGATGGTGAGGAGAAGGAGTATCGGCGCCTTGTGGAGGACTTTGTTGGGTGGTGTAGGGCTAACCAGCTGCAGCTGAACACCACCAAACCAAGGAAATGGTGGTGGATTTCAGGAAAACTGCCCCACCACTGCTGCCCATCACTATTGGTGGGGAGACTGTGGAGACCTTCTGCACTTACAAATACCTGGGAGTGCACCTCGACAATAAGCTGGACTGGTCCGCTAACTCAAATGCAGTTTACAGGAAAGGGCAGAGCAGGCTCTACTTTCTCAGGAGGCTGAGGTCCTTCAATGTCTGCAACAGACTCTTGCTTATGTTCTACCAGTCTGTTATGGCCAGTGTGCTCTTCTATGCGGTGGTTTGTTGGGGAGGTAGCACTAGGAAGAGAGATACTGGACAACTGGACAGACTGGTGAGGAAAGCAGGGTCTGTGGTGGGCATGGAGCTGGAGGCGCTCATAACAATCGCAGAGAGAAGGACCCTGAGCAGGCTACTGTCTATAATGGACAATGACCGGCACCCCTACACACCACTTTCACTAAACAAAGGAGCTTGATCAGCTGTAGACCTCGGTCTCTCCCCTGCAGGACGGACAGACTGCGCAGGTCCTTTGTCCCCATGGCCATACAGCTTTTCAACGCCTCACAAAAAGTGCTACACACACACTGACTACATAGCTGACCTGCAAAATTAATTCATCAGAAAATAACTAAACTATTACTGTGCAATAACTCTTCTCCTACCTCTCTCTCCTTCTCTTGCTCAAAACTGTGCACCACATCCTACCCCAAATCATGACCTTGTTTTGCACTAATATTGCACTAATATTTATTTATTCATTACCATGTCACGCATTTTACCAGTATGACATTTTTTCTAGAAAGACAGTTGAGTGAATGTATGTATGTATGCAGGGCATGTGCAATGACTGATAGGCTGGATGTGTTGTTTTTGTTCAGTGTCTGTATGTGCTATGCGTTTTTTTTTCTGTTGCTGTCGTTGGGCTGATATGTTGATTTTGTGTAATGTGTTACATGTATATGCTGCTGGACATCGGGATCAATAAAGTATATCTATCTATCTATCTATCTATCTATCTATCTATCTATCTATCTATCTATCTATCTATCTATCTATCTATCTATCTATCTATCTATCTATCTATCTATCTATCTGCTGATAATGTTAATGTTAAATGCTAACGCATCAGTGGTAACATGTTAATGTTAACATGCTAACATATGCTAATGTTAAGATGCTAATGTTGACATGGTAATGTTAACATGCTAATGTTAACTGCTAGCAGAGCAAGACATGCTATGAAATAACGTACAGGGGCGACAGGGCCAGAGTCACGCACACTCAAAATTTCTTTAGAGGGGGATAGCGGGAATCGATGGCTATGACTTTTCTAAGAGTTTCGGCAAACAGTTTTGCCAAAAATCGGCAAAAACCAATGCGAAAAATTAAATGGGTGTGTATTGCGAGAACTTTCCAGAGCTAGAGTACGTGATGTCATCACCAGAGTGGAGAGGGAGAAAAAAAGCCGTCGAAAATTTTTTTTGTAAACTGCGATTGTGGCCTCAAATGCACAGTTACAGACATTATTTATACATAGAAACGTAGGAAAATGTGTCGTCTCACTCACATTCGCCTCCTAAAGCTGTTAGATATATAGTTTTGGCGTGACATGCAAATATGCGGCAGCAACTCCCATCCTAAGCCTCATATAATCCCATGTTAAAAAGGCGGGAAATTTTCTGGAGGAAAAGCAAGTAACGTTTCTCTGAATTGCTCCTAAGGGCACATTTCTTCATTTATCAACACAAAACAACGTTAACATGCTAATGCTAACATGCTAATGATAACTGATAGCACATCAGCGATAACATGTTAATGTTAACATGTCAATGCTAACATGCTAATGGTAATTGCTAGCGCATCAATGCTAACATGCAAATGTTAACATGCTAATGCTAACATGCTAATGTTAACTGCTAGCGCATCAGGGTTAACATGCTAATGTTAACATGCTAATAGTAATTGCTAGCGCATCAGCGCTGACATGATATTGCTCACAAGCTTATGTTAACATGTTAAACATGTTAAAAATGACTATTTAAGGTTTGAATACAGACCCCCGGCAACAGCCCACTCGTCAGTCTAAGATAAGATAAGATAATACTTTATTGATCCCACAACGGGAAAATTCACTTGTTACAGCAGCAGTGTTCAGTGTGCATGTTTACAGAAAGTACTAATACAGTGTAGTGTACATATTTACAGAAGTACTAGAAGCAAAACGGAAAACAGGCATGTACAAGAGACTACAACATGGTCAGGTGCAGGTGTTGTAAAGTCTCACAGCAGCAAGGATGAAGGACCTGCGGAACCTCTCCTTCTTACACCGTGGGTGTATCAGTCTGCTGCTGAAGGAGCTGCTCAGAGACCCCACAGTGTCGTGTAGGGGGTGAGAGGGGTTGTCCATGATGGATGTCAGCTTAGATAACATCCTCCTCTCACCCACTTCCTCTGTCGAGTCCAGCGGACAGTCCAGGACAGAGCTCGCTCTTCTAATAAGTCTGTTGAGTCTGCTCCTGTCCCTGTCCGTGCTGCCCCCTCTCCAGCAGACCACAGCATAAAAGATGGCTGAGGCCACCACAGAGTCATAAAAAGTCCTGAGGAGAGCTCTGCATACTCCGAAGGACCTCAGCCTTCTCAGCAGGTGGAGACGACTTTGGCCCTTCTTGTAGAGAGCATGGGTGTTGTCAGTCCAGTCCAGTTTATTGTTGAGGTAAACACCCAGGAATCTGTAGCTCTGCACCACCTCTATGTCCGATCCCTTGATGTTCACAGGTGTGAAGTGTGATGATTTCCTCTGGAAGTTGACGATCATCTCCTTCGTCTTGCTCGTGTTGAGCTGAAGCTGGTTTAGCTCACACCAGCTGACAAAGTCCCTGATGATCGTCCTGTACTCCAGATCATCCCTCTCTGAAACACGTCCAACGATGGCTGTATCATCAGAGAACTTCTGGATGTGGCAGTGGGCTGTGTTGTGGGTGAAGTCCGACGTGTAGAGGGTGAAGAGGAAGGGGGAGAGCACCGTACCCTGAGGGGCACCTGTGCTGCAGAGCACCACATCAGACACACAGTGCTGGAGCTTCACAAACTGTGGTCTGTTGGTGAGGTAGTCTGTCGTCCATGCAGCCAAGTGTTGGTCTACTCCCACCCTTTCCATCTTCACTCTGAGCAGTGAAGGCTGGATTGTGTTAAAAGCACTTGAGAAGTCAAAAAACGTGACCCTCACAGCGTTCCTGCTGTCCTCCAGGTGGAGCAGTGATCTGTGCAGCAGGTAGATCACTGCGTGCTCCACCCCGATCCCAGGCTGGTAAGCAAACTGCAGGGGGTCCAGCTGTGCGCCCACCAGCGGTCGCAGGTGTTGTAGGATGATCCTCTCCATAGTCTTCATCAGGTGAGAAGTCATTGCAACAGGCCTGAAATGGTTAGGCTCCTTGGGGCGCGGCGTCTTTGGTACCGGGACCACACAGGAGGTCTTCCACAGGGCCGAGACCTTCTCCAGGCTGAACTGGTGAGTGGGTGGCGGTTAGGTATTGAAGGTGTTGAAGGTGTCAGGCTAAGGAGTGGAGGGGCAGGGGGAGGGGGAGCCCGCCAGGGGAGGTGTGAATAGGGGTCAGGGGGAGTGAGAGAGGGAGGGGGGGCAGAATCAAATCTGTTGAAGAACAGATTCAGTTCATCTGCCCAGTCCTTGCCCCCGCTTACTGGGTTCCTCCCCACTCCTTTTCAGTGGCCTGCGATGGTCTGCAGTCCTCTCCAGACGTCCCTGGCGTTGTTCTGCTCCAGACGCTTCTCCAGTTTCCTTTTGTGGCTGTCCTTCCCCTTCCTGATCCTCAGCCGGAGTTCCCTCTGGACTCTCCGGAGTTCCTCTTTATCCCCCGATCTGAAGACCCTCTTCTTCTCGTTCAGCAGGGCCTTAATCTCAGGTCACCCAGGGTTTGTTGTTGGGAAAACACCGTACCAACTTGGAGGGCACAGTGTTCTCCACACAGAAGTTAATGTTATTCGTGATGCAGTGGGTCATGCTGTCGATGTCACTGCCGTGGGGGCTGCAGAGTGCTTCCCAGTCCGTTGTCTCGAAGCAGTCTCTGAGCCTGGCACTGGTCTCCTCAGACCACTGCTTCACACGCCTCTTCACAGGTTGTTGTTTATTCACCACAGGGGTGTAGTCTGTGACGAGGTGAACAAGGTTGTGGTCAGAGCGACCCAGCGGGGGGAGGGGGGATAAGGTGTATGCATCCTTGATGTTTGCATGCAGTAAGTCCAACGTTTTATTGTCTCTGGTGTGGCAGTTCACGTACTGGGTGAAGGTGGGGAGAGCCGAGGACAGAGAGGCATGATTGAAGTCCCCGGAGATGAGCAGGAGGGATTGGGGGTGCTGGTTTAGGAGCTGCGAGACGACAGTGTGGATCTGGTCTGTAGCTGCAGCAGCGACCGCCGAGGGGGGGGTGTACACAGTCACGGCAATGACCTGTGAAAACTCCCTCGGGAGGTAGTATGGCCGCATGCTGACCGCTAACAGCTCCAGGTCTCTGGTGCAGAGTTGCTCCTTCACCCTGATGTGTCCCAGGTGGCACCATCTATCGCTCACAAACACAGCGATCCCTTCTTCTTTCCGCTCTCCAGTGCTTTCCGGTCCGCCCGGACGAGCTGGAATCCGTCCAGGTTTACGTGCGAGTCCGGAGAAAGTTCAGTCAGCCACGTCTCCGTGAAGCACATGAGGCTGCATTCCCGGTACTCCCTCTGCAGTCGGGTCAGCGCCGTTAGCTCTTCCATCTTGTTGGGGAGAGATCTTACGTTCCCCATGATAACAGACGGTAGACATGGTTTATAACGTCTTTTCTGCTCCCTGCGCTTCACTCCCGCTCTGCATCCTCTTCTCTTCCTCCGTAACTCTCTGGGGATCTCCGGCCTCTCCGCGCAGAGAAGGGGTGTGTGTCGCAGGCCTAACAGCTGATCCCGGGTGTAGACAATGGAGCCGTGGTTGAATGGGGAGCCGTGGTTCAATGTATTTCCCACAGCCACACCAAAAAGTGCCGAAAACAGCAAGGAGCAGACCACGAATGTCACAATGTGACCATCCATAGCTGCCCACTTGTTTAAAGTGTCGATGCAGTAAAAAAGAGTAACATAAATACACTAAAAACTTTAGAAAAACACTAAAAAGAGGTAGAAAGTTCGGAGCTGCTGTAACGAGCGGCCGCTGACTCCGGCGCTCAGTCACTAATATCTCAAATCATCAAAATATCTGCAGGAATTTTCTAGTACTGAATTTCCTGAGCAGTGTCAGTAATAATGCATGATGGGGCCAGAGTCAGACACACTCAAAATTTCTTTAGAAATTATATTTCTAGTTATTTTTATACCCTTTTTTGTCTCGCTACTCCTCCCAGAGTTTTTGTCGCACATACACAAAACAGGTATCAAAACGACCGGCTCCACCAGGAATCAATTGCTATGACTTTTCTAAGAGTTTTGGCAAACAGTTTTGCCAAAAATTCGCCAAAAAGCACGCCAAAAAATTAATGGGGGTGTATTGAACTTTCTAGAGCTAGAGTGTGTGATGTCATCACTAGAGTGGAAAGGCCACAGAGACAACGATCAGTGAAAAAATAAAACGTATTCGACTATCGTGGCCTCAAATGCACCACTACAGACACGATTTATACATAGAAACACAGGAAAATTTGTCGTCTCACTCACATACGCCTGCTAAAGTCTGATATATAGTTTTGGCGGGAGACGCAAAGATGCGGCAGCAACACCCACCACATCCCCATAGACTGCCATGTTAAAAAGGTAGGAAATTTTCTGGAGAAAAGCAGAAGTAACACTTCTCTGAATTGCTCCCAAGGGCACATTTCTTCACTTTATCGGCACAAAATGCCTATGTAGACGTTCAGGAAGGGCACAGGATGCTCCCAGTTATGTCGTTTCAATGATTGGAAATATGACACCCATTAGATATTTTTTCTAGTCTGTTAGACAGATCTGTGTGGTTAGACAATAATGAGTCATTGGCATTAGGTCTTAGATGGATTATATCTGAGAGATCAGATACAGTTTTCAGAGTCCAATTCAGTACATCGCTGTCATAAATGGACAGCTGTACATGTGCATTTGTTACATTACTGATGGTCAGGTGGACTAGCTAGTTGACAAGGTTGCTGACACAGCCAGACATCAAGCAAGTGCAACAACAGAAGAATTAGCAAGCCAGCTAATATTACTAGTCTGACAGCAAAAAGGCCAGATTGATCTTGTAGTCTTTCCTCCCGACCAGACCTAGAGCCAATCTGAGATCTTTTGTCTGCCCTCTTGCTTACACTCTCTTCAATGCCACTTTCTCTTTTTAGCTTCTTAGGTCAATAAGTTGCAATTTACCCCCCATGAAGGTAATGTGCATTTTGTAATAAATATTTTGACTATTATTATACACTATTTTTGTATTTTTCTGACATTTTTTGTTGTAGTATTTCCTCTTCCAAGTCACAGGCACTAGTAATACAACTTAGGCATGGTCCTTCATAATCTATAAGGATGAACAGTGAATAAAGGACAATTAACTCATTTTTTGCTATCTTAAGTGCATCTTAAGCACACCATGCTATTTCTGTCTCCTTGTACAGACACTGGACACAAGTCTTATTCTTTTCGATTTCTTATTCTGTTACCTCCTTCCATGTCATCAGTCCAGTTCCTGGAGCTGCTGGCAGGAGAGGAAGGTGAGTGGTAATACTCCCCTCCTGGACTGTCAGCCTCTTCCTCCATAGAGCCAGACTTATGACGCTTACTCCTGCAGATACATATACAGACAAATATACACACATTTAGACATTTATGATCATGGTTTTTGTGTTACAAGTCTGTTGCCAAATAATTATATTTGTCTCACTTCAGTAACAATAACCACAATCCCAGATTTCTTTTTGACACTATAGCTAAACTCACTTAAAAATCATCTGTCTGTTAGCAGCTTACCCTTTAGGGTTAATGATTTATTTAGACTTTTTCTGCAAAATTGTTTTGTATTGTTGTTAAATCCCAGTTAATATGTGCTCTTAAAAAATCTAAACTGGTGTTATCTTCTAAAGCAACCAGGAGTCCCTTTGATGCCCAACCAGCTAAACCTTTTGAGGATCTTTGGCCATCTCCTGGTAAAGACTAGAAATTGTTATTTGCAACTACTACTGGCATAATACCCACCAGCTTTAAGACTGTTGTGGTCAATCCCTACATAAGAAACCACAGAAAGAAAGTACGGCCCCCAAATAAAATAAATAAACAAATTCAGTTATAACTTAACTTAATGAATTAAATAAAGTTATTACTAAATCATGTTGTTACTTGCTATAATGGGCTAATAGAAAAAGAATAATCAGATGTTCCTCATGCACACTTGTACTGATGCAAGGATTGCCTTATTGAATATTTGAAGTAGGAATCAGAAATTAGAACATTTCGACAGAAATTTTGAGTGTGCCTGACTCTGGCCCCGTCGCCCCCATACATTATTACTGATACTGCTCAGCAAATTCAGCACTAGAAAATTCCCGCAGAAATTTTGAGACTGACGAGTGAGCTGTTGCCGGGGGTCTGTATTCAAAAAGCACACCTCAAATAGTCATTTTTAACATGTTTATTTAGACACAGAAGCAGCTAGCGCTTACGTGCTAGCAATTAACATTAGAGTGTTAGCATTAACATGTAACATTAGCATGTTAGCGCTGATCCGCAAGCAATTAGCATAAACATGTTAACATTAGCATGTTAGAATCAACATTAACATGTGTAACCCCAGTCCCATAGGTAGGAAATATTGACTGACAAATAATTGGGGTGTTGTAGGACAGTGGGAAGGGGCCTGAGTTCCTGAAGATGGCGCTGCCTGTGATAAATGTAATATAGAATAACTCCAATAACGTTTAGGAAGTAACACAAAATTGGGAACTTCTCCTATAAAGTAAAAGTTCACTTTAGCCTATTTTATATTAATCCAAAAAGTATCACCCTTGTAAGTACAACACAGGATTTAGTTGAAACTATAATAATTATTTATTACAAAGTTACAAACTGGATTTTCAAATTAGTCAAATAGTTCACTGTTGACCTTTAAGTATGCATTGATAACAGTATTCAACACTCTCATATAATGCTCTGGAAGGTTTGGTACACAACTGATGAACCCAATGAGAGAATGTGAGATCAAAATAAACAAGTAAACTCAAATGTCCACAGCCCACACACACATTAACGCAGGGCTGTTAAAGAAAATGTTGTAGGCCTGGTTGAAGCTTGTGAGCGTGGAGCATTGAAAATGAATGGCCGTTTCACTGGGTTTTAACCAGCATAAACAAAAGCACGTGCCAAGGGTTAATGGTGTACTCACGAGTCCAAAAGGCAAGCTGCAGTTTCAGCGGCAAGAAAATGGAGCGTGCAGCAACACAGCGCAGTGAGCCACGTTCAAGTATATGGAAGAATTATCCTATCTTTATTCAAGAGCGCACATTTTCAGTTTGAGAGCATGATTTCTCCTTCTTGTGCTCAGATTTATTGTCCTCGTGCTCACATTTCATGCTCACACTCAAAACTTATGTGCTCGCGCTCAAAACATGTCCTGTGCGCGCTCAGATCTAATGTGCTCGCGCTCAAAACATGTGCTCTGCGCTCTCAAATTTTTTCTGCTCTCGCACAAAACAGCACGTCCTCTCAGGTTGAAGTGTCTGCACAGACTGAAGGATGTTCCGCCATGCGCTTAAATTAGTGTGTTTCACCAGCCAATAGGGAGACAGCTAGAGTCTGGCCCAATCTTGGGTGTGTTTCTTCACGCTTTTTGGGCGCTTCGCAGGGGCGGGTATATGGTCTGTAAAACTGCCTCTCTTAAAAATACACCAATTTACCATACTAGCCAGCTATTTGAATCGTCACCTATTTAAGACGCCAGTTTATTTATGTATAATTAATCTTAAATAATCCTAAAAAGAGTTGTCGTCGTTTAGACACCGTATGATTCCATTTATCGTAGACTAGAGCTGTCACGATACTAAAATGAGTAACCACGATACTATACCAGACAAAGTATCGCGGTTCCGGGTATTATCGCACTACTGCAGCCTTTTTTTATTATTATTATTTTTATAAACTGCAATGTATTTGTACAAGTTAGTTTGAAACAACGTTTGTTTTTTAAGCTAAATTAGTGTTGCAACTGACGAAGACGCTGCGGCAGACTCGCTGCTCGGGCCCGGTGCTTCTGCCACGGTGAGTGTGTTGTCTCGTGTCTGGGCGAGACAGAACTTTAGCTTTTTGTTTGTTTTGAAGCAAGTTTCTATCGAAGCGGAGCTGTCTTCGCGGAGTTCATGCTTGCCGGCAGAAACACACGAACAGCCAATCAGCTAAGAGATGGGCGGACCCAGTGTGCGGAAACAGCCTATCATATCCCTGGACGTCACCAGTAACAGGAAAACAGCCAATCATTCAGCAGCTGTGTAGTTCGGTTGCGGTTCCATGTTGGTTTGTTTACAAAGGAGTAGCATGCAGTGAGAAGCCGGGAGGAGAGCAGAGGCGGCCGCTATGTAACGGAGACTGGCACCGGTAGTATAGTAATCCACGGAAGTAGAGTACTTTCTGTAATATTGGTTTACACACCATAAATATAGGACGGTAAGGAAAAATTAGTAGAGTGTCAGCTTTAGCGGGGGAGTCGAAGCTTCTAGCCTCTCCACCGTGGATTATTTTCAGTGAGGCCGGGTAGAGCATCATGTATTTACCTCAAGTATCTTAGACAGAAAGGGAAGGTTTGATATCAGTCTGTAGTTGGCTAAGACCTCTGGGTCTAGAGTGGGATTTTTAAGAAGAGGTTTAATTACAGCTACCTTAAAGGACTGTGGTACATATCCTGATAATAAAGACAGATTATTCATATCCAATAAAGAATGACTAACTAGAGGTAAAACATCCTTGAGCAGCCTGGTTGGGATGGGGTTTAAGAGACAGGTTGACGGCTTAGCTGCAGAAATGATTAAAGTTATTTGATGAAGGTCGATGGGAGAAAAATAGTCTAAATACATAGGTTTTACAGCTGTTTCCAAACTTACTGTATCAGAATGTGATTAATGCCTGTTGAGGGCAAGAGGTGATGGATTCTGTCTCTAATAGTTATAATCTTATCATTAAAGAAGCTCATGAAGTCATTGCTACTTAAACCTAAAGGAATAGATGGTTCAGTAGAGCTGTGATTCTCTGTTAGCCTGGCTACAGTGGGGAAGAGAAACCTGGGGTTGTTCTTTTTCTCCTCAATTAAAGAAGAGTAGTAGGCTGCTCTGGCATTACGCAGAGCCTTCCTGTATGTTTTGAGATTATCTTGCCAGACTAGATGAGATTCTTCTAGTTTAGTGGCACACCATTTGCGTTTAGATTTACGTGTGTCTTGCTTTAATTTACGAGTCTGCTGGCTATACCATGGTGCTAGCCTTCTTTGTTTAATTGTCTTATTTTTCAGAGGTGCAATAGAGTCTAGAATTGTCTGTAATGAGCCTGTAATACTATCAACAAGATGGCCTATTTGTGAGTGGCTAAAGGAAGCAGACAAGTCCTCTGTTACAGTTAGACATGACATTGAATTCAATGCTGAAGGAATCACTTCCTTAAATTTGGCTACAGCACTATCAGATAAACATCTGCTGTAGAAGTTTCTACACAAAGGCTTATAGTCCGGTAGTATGAACTCAAATGTTATTAAAAAATGGTCAGACAGAAAAGGATTCTGTGGAAAGACAATAAGATGATCATTAGATGATTTCAATGCCATATAAAAGAACAAGATCAAGAGTGTGGTTCAGACAATGAGTCGGTTTATTTACACTTTGACAAAAGCCAATTGAGTCTAATAGAGAGATAAACACAGTACTAAGAGTAAGACTATCATTGTGGTTGTCCACATGAATGCTGGGGTCTGTTTTCATTTCAGCGTGACTGTTCACAAACTCAACAAAATAAGAAAAAGGTGGATAAATGGCATTGTGTTCTGTCTTGTATCTCGTTCCTTGCTTGATCCACGCCTCTTGGAGATTATTTGGAAGCTTTTCTACTATGGGGTTTATTCCCCTCGATGTGTCAAGTAAACCGAGGCCTGGCAGATAACCCTCATTCTTTGCTGCTTGTAGTTCAAGAAGAAGATCAGTGAGCTCTAGCAGTAGGTGATTGTCTTTGTAGTAGATCCTGGGGAAACTCTCCAGACGTTTGAACAGGGACGCTTCAATGGCAATTTTTCGACAACAACATAAGTGGGCAATTTTTCGACAACAACATAAGTGTCTAAATGCCATTTGTCGCCAAGCTTGTGCTTTCCAGGTTTCCTTCGGATGAGCCATAATTCTTGTCCAGCCGTTGCCACAGACGTCGGAGACCTGTCTCTGGATTGTTCACATGGACTGCTCTAACCCTCAGGGCATGTTGAAGTGACTCCCCGTCCAGCCACTTTGTGAGTAGGTTGAGTTCCTCACTAGCTTTGAGGTTTAGTCCTTCGATGCCATTGCAAAACATAGACTTCCAGGATATATAAGTCTCTGGTTTGTTGTCAAAGACCTTGAACCCGGAGGTCAGAAGATCACAGCGCGCTAGGTAGGTGGCAAGATCTGAGATTTCTGTTGTCCTTGACATTGATACCCAATGGGTAAAAGGTGGTCCCGATGCAGAGTCTTGACCATGCCTCCTCTCTTTTCAGGTTTAACCCTGTACAATGGTAAATCGGGCAATTTTTCGACAACAACATAAGTGTCTAAATGCCATTTGTCGCCAAGCTTGTGCTTTCCAGGCAGGCCCAGAGCTTGTATGAGCACACGATCTCCTTTCTCCAACACTTGGTCTCTCACTCTGTTGTCATAGTACCTTTTGTTTTTGTCATGTGACTAATTAACAACTGTCACTGCTAACTTGTATGCTTTTTCAGGTCACTTTTCAGTCTGTCAACATACTGTAAGTAGTCACTACAGTCGTCACCATCTGGAAAAGTTCCAAAACACAGATCAATGGACAGACGAGCTTCACGGCCAAACATTACGTAGTATAGGGAGTAGGTTTTCCAAGTCTCCAGAAGGGGAGAGTCACCAAAATTAAAGATAACAGGGTCAAGCGCGCTAGATGGGGTCTCTCCCTGCTGCAGCTGGGTGACAAATTCTGCTTTGTGCACATAGGCGATCACTGTGCCTTTGGGGATGGCTTTTGGTTTGGCAGACTCATTTTTCAACAACACAGAAAATCTGTTGCAATCCATCTCTGTGGAGACCATGTAGAAGGGCATTAACACTCCAGCTGGAAGTGCTCCGTTGGAAGGAGTCTCTACCACAAGAATGCTATCTTCGAGTTTCTCGTTACACAACACTTTACAAATAGCTGAACGCTCACTAGCAGGAGGTACAGTAAGAGGTCCAGGTCCATTCCACTTAACTACAGCCAGGGGATCACTATGAGGGAGTAGTGACTTAGACTGGGTAGGTAGGTGTGTACTTACACGCATGGTTCGAGCTAACTTGGGGTCACGTTGAACTTCACCCGACCGCTGACTGAATGCTCGGGCATTGGTGCCAACAATGAGTGGCAGCTTTTCAGGGCTATTACCTTCTGGGCAGACTAAGACAAGTGCTTATTATAGTAATCTTCAAAAACAATTGAGACATTAGAGCCACCATCCATTAAAGCGTCACGTGTGTCTTTCAATTCGGACTTTCCCAATGCTAGATTCACCCACTAAGCCTTTAGGGATGTCTGCTGGCGCACTAAACTCTAGGGAACTACTTTTGAGTTGGCCTACATGTCCTGTTGGTCTAGAGGAATTGGTTGGGGGACTCTTCTGGGTTTGTTTGAGCTTTTGGCTGTTTGTGATTAGCTTGCTTATTACTTTGGAAGGGTTGTCAGTGCCACTGCAGTTTTTGGTGATGTGGCCATCCTCACCACAGCGGTAGCAAAATACACTCTGTCCATTGCTTTTTCTGGGTTTAAAGGGATGCTTTGCTCTAAACCTTTGGTGGTCCCTTTCTGGTGTTATTGGGGTCTCATTAGGGATGTAACGATACACTCAACTCACGACTCGATTCGAGTCACGATTTTTTGTTCACGATACGATTTTTTCACGATTTTTTAAAATCAAAATGAGCTACAGACAAACTCTGACTAAATAAAGTTATCTTTTTATTTGTAGGAAAAAAAATGTCTCTTTACAGAAACTCTCAAACTGTTTGTGTTCTTATCAGGGCTGCCAGCAAGCAGCTGATCTGACCATTACCTTTCAGCTTGAAGTATGAGCTAACTGAAAATAAAAACCATTAAGATGATAGCTCATTAACCCTTAAATGAGAGTCCACGGCCCCGGGAAACGGCGAGGTCCAGGCGCTGTAAACGCAGAGCCGGTCGCGGCGCACTGCCTCGGAGGAAATGCGCCCGGCGGGTGCGAGCCAGCGCCGGGGAGAGGTCCCACGAGCGGATCCTCCCGCACCGTGCGGCCATCCCTGACCCGTTTTAATCCCCCGTGCAGACTGCGCGGAAGTTGCGGAGAAGTTGCGGTGATTGGTTAAAATTGCAACACCGCCCTGTATTCACGGGGATTCACTGAAGTTGCGTTGAAGTTGCAAATCGCAACATCGTGAATTCCTGGAGGGTCTGTGTTATGGTATCATTTACGGTACAGTCAGGCCTGACGCCGATTACCACTACTGCACATGTGTGTAGGGGTGTGTGTTTGTGTGAGACACAGAAAGGCAGACGCGGCAGTGGAAGCTGCAGCCACAACGTAACCTATTTCTAATTAAAAAAACGTGCTCTCGCATTCGCCAAGAATCGCGATTCATTTTTTCTGTGAACCGATGCGAGTCGTCACGCATTTGTACCGATTTTAATCGTGTCACGATGTATCGTTACATCCCTAGGTCTCATGCATGGCTGCTTGCTCTCTGAGCTGATTTAACAGTTGCAAACTAGCCACTTGTTCCTTCAGTGACTGCACTTCAGGATCAATGTGCAACACTGAGGGTCTCTCTTTGACTGATAGGTGCTGTACTTTAGTTTCTAAAGCTTTTGAACTTGAGTCTTAAGAGCATCTACCTCAGCAGAGTGGGCTGTACTCTCCTGTGCTGCACGCACAGTAGCAGGATGTCAGATGCTAATGCGGCACCTCTTAATAGTTGCTCCACCCATGCTCAGTCTCTGGACGTAGGGGAAAGGCCTCCTTTTAGGACTGCTTTCGACAACACCTTTTCTAATCTCCTCAGGTAATCTGATAGCCTTTCACCAGACTTCTGTTGCATGGATCGGATTGCAAAATAAAAATCTTCACCAGACTTGGTGATCCCAAATGCATTTTCCAGGGCTGCTAAATAATCTTCTGGACGCGCATCTTCATCACTGCATCACACAGCCTGGATAATCTCAAATGCGGGGCCTTTTACACTCTCAACAATCCTTTTCTTTTTCTCTTTTTCAGAACCGTCACACTCGTCTAGCATTAACTGTGCCTGCTCTAGCCTCCTCCCCTGCAGGTGTGGGTAGCATTGTTTTTTCCAGCAACTCTCCCACAGCACGAATGGTGGAGGTTAGGTCTGACTGTGTGGATGTGCTTTGCTCAAGTAATGGTTGGAGATCATTCAGTGATTTACCTTCACTTTGCAGTAAGTTCAGCACCTTCAAGGTGAAGTCATTAGGTGACGAGGTGGCATGGGTGAGAAGGGTCACTTTCCATGGCGTTCCACCATTAGGGGGTAGATCTCAGGGGGAATCGTTTTGGGGTCAATTGGGTTTTGGCACTCACAGAGTATCATGTCTTGTATGGGATATATATATATATATAAAATCAATTTTATTTGTATAGCCCAAAGTCACAAAGTACATTTGCCTCAGAGGGCTTTACAATCTGTACAGGAAGTGACACCCACAAAAACCCTTTTAACAGGGGAAAAATGTAGAACAAACCTCAGGAAGAGCCACAGAGGAGGGATCTCTCTTCCAGGACGGACAGACGTGTAATGGATGTCACATGTACAGGACAAATTAACACAAACATATTGTACAATTACAATAACTGACAAAATGACAATGAATCACAATGAATGATAAAAATGATTACAGTATGCTAGTAATAATGACAGTAATAATATATGTAGTGGACGTTGTGCATGATCGAGCCACAATCCATGAGAACCTGCTGGACAACAGAGCACAGAAACTCCAGGGAAGTTTGCAGTAATGAGACATGTCCACAGATGGAGAGAGAAAGAGAGAGAGAAAGAGAGAGAGAAAGAGAGAGAGAGAGAGAGAGAGAGAGAGAGAGAGAGAGAGAGAGAGAGAGAGAGAGAGAGAGAGAGAGGGTTCACGGTAAGGGAGATGTGACTGCATCTTCAACCAATATCGTGCCTGGCTAGGCATAACCCTGAGTGGGGGGTGGAGTCCCCCGGTAGTCTAATCCTATGGCAGCATAACTAAGGGATGACCTGAGCCAGCCTTAACTATAGGCTTTATCAAAAAGGAAAGTCTATTCTTAAAGGTGTTGACCGTGTCTGCCTCCCGAACCCAGAAAGGTAGTTTGTTCCACAGAAGAGGAGCCTGATAGCTGAAAGCTCTGGCTCCCAATCTACTTTTGGAAACTATAGGAACCACAAGGAACCCAGCGTCCTGAGAGCGCAGTGTTCTAGAAGGGTAGTAAGGTATTATGAGCTCTTTTAGATAAGATGGTGTCTGACCATGAAGAGCTTAGTAAGTAAGGAGAAGAATTTTAAATTCTATTCTAGATTTAATAGGTAGCCAATGCAAGGAAGCCAAAATGGAAGAGATGTGATCTCTGATCTTAGTTCCTGTCAGAATACGTGCAGCAGCATTCTGAATTAACTGCAAAGTTCTAAGAGACTTATTGGAGCAACCTGATAACAAAAAGTTACAGTAGTCCAGCCTAGAAATAACGAATGCGTGGACTAGTTTTTCTGCATCCGCTTGAGACACGATGTGTCTGATTTTGGCGATGTTACGTAAGTGTAAGAATGCAGTCCTCGAAATTTGTTTTATATGGACATTTAAGGACAAATCCTGACAAATAAAGACAAATATTATTTGTTACAGTATATCGAGCTCCTGGTCCTTATTCTGAATTTTTATCTGAATTTGCAGAATTTGCATCAGGCTTGATTGGCTGCAATGTTTTCCAGGTTGGGTGAGTGAGGCTAAGAACAAGACTTTAAAATGAATTATAATTTAGTTTAGGTTTAGGATTTATTAATAGACTTAAGTCAAATATGGCTCCAACTCCACCACCTCGACCAGTACTCTGAAGAATATAAGTATTACAATGACTGGGAGGAGTGGATTTTTTTAAGCTAACATATTCATCCTCCTGCAGCCAGGTTTCAGTGAGACAGAACAAATCAATATCATAATCAGATATTAATTCATTGACTAAGACAGCTTGGAGTAATGAAGTGTTAGGATAATATTTGTATGTACTTAAGTTCCCAACTTCATTGTAAGTTTAATTTAAAGCTTTAGTTAATTAAATGATCAAATTAATTCAGTTGCTCTCATAATCTGTCTTTTTTTGCACGGGAAAAAATGTGGCTAGTGGGAATTCTTATTGGCTGGTAACTTCAGAAACTTACCAGCCACATCGGCTGGTGATCAAAAAAGTTAATTTAGAGCCCTGATTATGCCACCTCGTGTGCGAAAACTGCACATCACACCAGTTAACAGCAGTTTACTGTGAGATTGTTTCTAGAGAAAGCAGATATTTGTCATGTGTTTTGTTGTTTAAGATGTAAGTTGCACTTTTTATAAGAACACAAACTGTTTGAGAGTTTCTGTAAAGAAAGATTTTTTTTCCTACAAATAAAAAGATAATTTATTTAGTCATAATTTTTCTGTAGCTCATTTTGATTTTAAAAAATTGTGAAAAAATTATGACTCGAATCGAGTCTTGAGTTGAGTGTATCGTTACATCGCTAGTTGGAGATGTTGATTTAATTTTTATTAAGATATTACGATGAACTCTTCTTCTGTTTGTTTTATCTTTAAATAATGTAGGTGGACGGGGGACAGACACAGTCTCTATACTAAAGGATTGGGTGGGCAGCTGCTCTAATGGAGCCGCAGAGAAGCGTGTAAGACTTCAGCTCTGCTTCCTGGTCTCACCTCTGGGTTGTCACGGTTTTGGTCAACTAATAAACTTGTCCATATTTCTAGATATGAGAGCTGCTCCTTCTAAAGTGGGATGGATGCTGTCTCTCCTAATCAGACCAGGTTTTCCTCAGAAAGGTGTCCAATTATCTATGAAGCCCACATCGTTTGCCGGACACCACCTCGACAGCCAGTGGTGAAATGACGACATGCGGCTATACATGTCATTACTGGTCACATTGGGGAGGGGTCCAGAGAAAACTACAGAGTCCGACATCATTTTGGCATATTCACACCGATGAAACATTAATTTTAGTGACCTCTGAATGGCGTAACCAGGTGTCATTACTGCCGACGTGAATAACAATCTCACTATATTTACGTTCATCTTTAGACAGCAGTTTCAAATGAGACTCGATGTTGCCCGCTCTGGCCCCCCGGGATGCATTTAACTATGACCCTGGTGTCGCTAACTTCACATTTTGGACTATGGAGTTGCGAATGACCAGAGTTGGCCTCTCAGTCTCTGAGTGGGGAAAATCTGTTAGAAACGTGGAGCGGTTGGTGGTGCACCGTGGGCTTCAGTTTGGGGCTATGCCTCCTTCCAACAGTCACCCAGCCTCCCGGCTGCTCAGGAACTGCCGGGGGATGGCTAGCTGAAGCTACCTGGGGGGACTGGCTAACTATCTGAGCTACTGACTGTTCAGTGGTGCAGTACTGTGCCTCTAACTCACTGACCCTCGCCTCCAAAGCTACAATTACACTACATTTAATACAAGTACCGCTATCACTAAAGGAGGACGAGGAATAACTGAACATGTGGCACACAGGGCAGAAGAGAGCAGGTGAGGAGAGAGGAGGAGAGGAGAGAGAAGCCAAGTGCATGACATCTCTGTGCAACAATGTTCTTTCTCATCTCAGTTTTATTCAGTTATATTTCAAGAGAATCCCATCCATCTATCCATCATCTATACCCAATTCACCCCATCCAGTCTTACAAGGGGCTGGAGCTTATCCCAGCAGTTATTGACTGGGAGGCAGGGTACACTTAAAAAGGTTGTCCATCTTTTACAGTATTGACACATATATATTTATGCCTGCAGTCACCAGTTGCAGTCACCAGTTGAACTGAACCTGCATATCGTTGGAATGTGGGAGAAAACAAAAGTCCCTGGAGGAAACTCTGGAGGTAAATAATTTTCTGTGTGGGTATTTAAGCCAGTAGTTCAGTCTCAAGTTTTCACTACTATCAAGTCACAAGCTTATTTCAGGGCATCCGTTTTATTGTTTTTTGTAGACTGCTGTATGTACAGGTGTGGCTTTCAGAAGAATTTGACATTTTGGAAACTGTAAAAGATACACCAACAATGTCCTCCACATTAAGGAAAAAGAAGGCTGCATTTGTGAAGTCTTCAGAATTATTGTATTCCTTGTCAATTTGTTATTGCATGTTTGGTCCCTAAAATGGGACCCACATAGGATAATTTCTTTGCTGGATTATGCCATTTAGGCTGGTCTGTCTTATTTAAAGGCTTAGATTTGATTAGATTAATTAACAATGCAGGTGTGTACTTTTTTCTGAAAGTAAAGGTGAATGCAAAGTACTCAACGCAGATGTATAGCAACTTTCAGTGTTTGTGTATGATTACCCGCTGGATGAGGTACTGGCCAGTGATCGTCTGAGGCTGACTGGCTGGTTGATGGACTGGTTGAGGTCATAGGCCAGATGACCCTGAAGCTCTCCCATAGTGAAACTAGGACCTACTCCTGTGACTACTGGAGCTACACACAGGAAGAAGACACACTGTGATTACACACTGATAATATGATTATTCAAACAACACATTGTGTGTGACAAAATCTACAGTATTTATATTTCATTTCTTTTTCTATCATTTTGTAGTGTGAAGCAAATCTTTCAGCTTCTTGACAACTCAATCCAACAGCAGGCAGCCAGGTCGTACAGCAACAGGAAAAAAGGTGTGTTTATTATTTCAGCAACAGACAGACAACACGTGAAACCTCGGATCAATTCAGATATCTGTTATTCAAGATTCTGTTAGATTTAACAAAAAATGCCAACATGAAAAACAACACACTGAGACAAACCTAGGTGGAAGACTGGCTTATTGATCACATCAAATGTTTATGATGTCAAGTCAAGTCAGTCCTTGATGTCTAAATGCTTTAGTTAAATTGCTGCTTTTGTTTAGGGTCCACATTTTCCTTTAATTTAATTAATTCTATGTATTCAAACATCACTGGCAGCATTGCTTCGCCTGTGAGCAATATATGTGCTTATGCATATTACATGGTAAGTTTAATACTTTATCAAACTGCACTTGTATTTCCACAAGTTGCTCAAATGCTCAAAGAGTAATTTATATTTAAAATAATGCCATGAATGTTGAACTACAGTGTGTTTGTATCATATGGCAATAAATACCAGCCTCTGACTTGCAAAAAGCAATTACATCAAAACCTAAATTTTATGAAAACACGGTAGTCTTACCTGATACATGGTCAATTCTGCAATCATACAACCATCTTGAGTTGTCAGATGACATGGCATGCTGAATGTAATTCAAACTAGGTTTAGTTTTACAATGAATAGTGGTCGTAAAGTTGCGTAAAGTGGGTAAAACTAGTAAAGGAGACTCACTTCTTGAGACCTGGACCAGCTCAGTGACACTGAAAACTCCTGATGTCACAAAACTCTCCTGGAACTCTGGACTATCTGTAGAAACACAACAAGAGTTATGAATGTAACTGCAGTTCTACGAATTCTGGATGACTGCCAGAGGGCAGTGCTTCAGCATTGGATAACTCCATCTCCCATATGTGCAGGTCAAGTTATTATACCAACAAAGTCACCTGTGACCATGCAATGACAATAGGTAATATTAGAGATTGACAATAGGTCTCCTCGAACCCCACCGCTGTGCTGAGATAGACGGGCACCCAGTCAAAGCCAAACAATAACAAAATTGATACTGCCGAGGACATCAATGCCTCCACGTGACCTTGTGTAACCTAAGGAAAGAAAATTCCATAACAATGGCATTAGCTGCCATGCAAGGTGCCAAGTGCTTATCAGGTTTAGGAGCTAACCATTCATACACATTCACACACCAATAGTGCAGCTTTCCGGAGCATTTTGGGGTTCAGTATCTTGCCCAAGGACACATTGACATGCAGACTGGAGGAGCTGCAACCTTTGGAATGGCAGAACCTTTAAAAAATGTGTTCAGCCTTTGCAGGTCCAGGATTGGGTGGAACCCACCATCTTTTTTTGGAATTAAAAAATACACTGAATAAAAGCCATTGAGCTGTGTATGCCACTCGACAGGCTCAATGGCACCCTTTTCTAAGAGTAATGCCAGTTTTTGGCTGAGGGCCAGGAATTTTGCAGGATCCCTGACCCTGCAAAGAGTTGGCATCTGTCATCGGAACTGTAGTGTGTATCTCTTGGACAGAGTGGACACCACCCAAGGGTCTGTGATCTCCCTCTCCCAGTAGTTCAGGTGCTGCTAAGAGAAGTGCCTGACACCAGCCACTTGAGCCTCAGGTCTGGCATGCCAAGGCCATTCGAATTGCTGGTTTCAGTATTGCATGGCCAGCTTCTGATCTACGCAATGAACCATTAGATCCCTGAGACAAAGCATCAGAGGCTCAAGAGGCTATTTCTCTATCCACGTCCTGTCCTTCCCCCTCTTCAAACAAACTACAGGAAGCTGCAGTTGACAATACATCAATGTCCCGACAAGGCGAGTCCCTCATGATGGAGTCACCACTGGGTTCTGGTCCCGTATAATTGTGCTTGAGATTGAGCGGGAGTTCCTTAATCTGGGCAAATTCAGATGAAAGTGTGTCCACCTACCTGACTTTCCCAGGAGATACATGTGAGGCAGTACTGCATCTGTGTCAACATCCCTTATGCACTGTCAGGTCTGAAGTCAGGCAGGCAGCAGCCCAGCATCCCCTTCTATTTCTGCAAGTCTAGCCATTCTCACCAACAGAGGCATAAACCTACAATTCATACACGGTTTGTCAGATATACTTGCCCTCATGTGTTCAACCCTGAGACGGGCAGGGTACTGATCATGGCCATCCTCCATTTGGAGGGGTTAAAGACATGCAAGCTCAACATGTCATCAAGTGAGACTTTGCCAGACAGTCACAGTGGAAACACTGTGCCGCAGCCTTACACCAAATAAAGGCCAACCGCGTCCATGTCAGACCGTGCCTCAAGAACACATTAATATTACATAGGCAATATTTCTAAATGTCCGGTCTAATGACTTACTTATTGCCGCTAGAACTCGAATAAACAAAGCATCAATCCTCAGATTACAAGGCTACAAGCAGTGAGCCAAAACTGACCTGCTATAAGATATAAGAAGATATAAGGAACAGAACTCGACCTGCGCATATGCAAGATGGAGATATCCAATGCTGAAGCACTGCCCTCTGGCGGCCAGGAAGAATGAAATAGAACAGCTGTTATGCATTAATACTCTATTCAATTCAATTTTATTTATATAGCGCCATATCATAACAAAAGTTATCTCATGACACTTTTCATGACAAGCTTTATTTGACAGAGACAGCTGAAGAGTGACAGGAATGTGAGGAGAGAGAGATGGGGAATGACATGTGGAAAAGGGCCACAGGTCGGATTCGAACCCTGGGCCGCCACAGTAAGGACTGAGCCTTTGTACATAGAGAGGATGCTCCACCAACAGAGCTAAACGCATGGATTAAAACAAAAAAAAATTATCTTTTTTTTTTTTTAATCATTATCATCATCATTATTATTAGTAGTAGTATAATAATAAGAATAAATAATAATAATCATTACTATTATTATTATTATTAATAGTAGTAGTAGTAGTATTAATAATAACTATTAATAAATTGTTGAATGAAGAAGAGGAAATAATAAAGATGGAAAAGGTTTTGGAAATGAAATAGATTGTCAAAGCAAGATGATGAACGCCATAAAGTTTCTGTATAAGTTTGTGGGATATCAAAGATGGACGACAGATGGTGAAAACCAAGTGAATTTAAACGATGGGAAAAGAGTACGTAGGGGAAGAGAGGCAAATAGAGAAGGTTTCTGTATGTGTGCTGATGGAAGGTTACAGTTAATACTAGATAATTGTATGGTGTGCTAATTCTTTAAGGTTACAGTTAATACTAGATAATTGTGTGGTGTGTTAATTCTTTAAGGTTACAGTTAAGACTAGATAATTGTGTGGTGTGTTAATTCTTTTGTGTGATGACAATTCTTTTGTGTGACAACAACTTAGTGTGATGATGTGTGTGTATTGCAAAATGTTGAAGGGTAGGATGCAGTTGAAAGGATCATGTGCACTTACATGTGAGACATAGGACAGCAATCTAACTGTCTGTTATGCAAACCGCACACAATAACGTGAAAGAGTGGAGAGATAACTATCACAAAAAGAGTGGTGCAAAGTGTTTCAGGAAATAACGGTCAGTCTGTCATATCTTATTTTACCATATATGGAGTGAAGACATGTATTAATCTGCCCAGAGACAAAGGTAACACCTGTTTGTGTGTGTGTTTAATAAAACGAGCCAGAACTGTTGGAGTTCAGAACTCAGCTGGGTGTGAAGGTGAATGGACTGCGGAGTCTGTCAAAGCTGTGTTCTCCCTCTTGCAACAGGTGAAACTGAATTACTTGTCTTTGTCTTCTTTAAACTCAATATCTCTCTGCTATACATCAGGTCTACAGAATTCGGGGTGGTTTGAATCACCACAACAGTGCACAAGATGCTAATGATATTGAGATGGGTTGTAGTGATGCCAGAAGATCAGGTTCAGCTGTCATTAATGCAGAGGACGGATTCGGTTGATGATGAGGAAGTAGGGATCGAAGGTGAACTGGAGGAAAGATATCGATTTTAACTATGTATAATACACTTATAGTTTAACATATATTTTAGTTGTCTAGTCATTTAGTAGGGGTACGGTAGTTGTACGGGAACAGCTTCGGTGATGATACACTGGCTGTGCATATACTGGCCTAATCCTCCGGTCAGAGAAGACGCAGCAACTTCTTTCTTTAATGGCTTTATTAACTTCTTGCAGTGTGCACTGTGTATACGTGTGTGTGTGGTTTGTGATGTCTACAAAGACAACAACAATAAACAGTATTAATAATAATCACCTACAGTGGCATTAATGATAGAATAATGTAAATGGCAATAAACATGAATGACATGTCATACTGAAAATCACCAGTAGGTGTCAGTGTAGGATCATTGAACACGACAGCCTGGCGCAACAGGCAGGTCACGTGACCAAACGAAACTGAGACGCCCCGGTGAATTTATCACGCTAGCTGTGTATTTAGCTTTTTGACAGAATGAAATAAGCTAACAAAGCGAACCGAGCTTATCAACCTGGCGATATTAATAACTCTCGTCACATGCAAAATATAAACAACATTCGCTCGTCACATAACTTACATCGTCACCGACGCACACTGTTGTACAAAGGAAAAAACACTGCCGCTTGGCGAAGAGTGCCTCGACTAAATAACTACTGAGGAGGTTATTGAACACACTGCACATGCGCAAAACAGTCCACAGTCTTTGCTTGGAGCAGCTTGCCGTGACGCAGACTCCTCAAAGCAGGGAATTCACAACAGTAGTGATTGGTGTTCAAAAGGGGGAAGTAGCCAATGCAATATATATGTTTGCATGGAATTTATATTGGATATATAAATTGTATCAATAATCTGAAGTGTATATGTTATTTCTGTATATGTTATTTCTGCAAAGATACTGGTTGGTGTTTTCTTTTTCCCTTAGAACAACAGTGGGGGAGGACCGCCATGAGGGTGGGTGATTATTCAAGGATCCCAAGCTGTAAAAGGGATTCAGAGACTCCAATAAGAACAATCAAGAAGGACAAATATCCCTGGACTCTGAACAAGGACATTGTGAGAATGTTCAGAGGAAACATCATCTCTACTATGCTGAGAATCAACACTGTGGAGGAACTGTGAGCCCGGTAAATAACAAAGAAGAACGGAAATGGAGTAACATATATATGTAATGCATGTATAAAAGGTTATTTTTGAATGTTATTTTGTACAATTTATTATGTTAAATTGTATTCAATTTGTGGCTAACATGTTGGAACCTCAGTTTTATTTTTATTTTTCGGTCCGTCAGGGACATTGGGGATAGGCAGGGACAGGTCCATTGGATGGTACGATGGGTTGACTAGCCTGAAGGTGGATATTTTTGATTTTATTTGCTGAGGTCTCCATATGTATTTGCTTTAATTGATATCAATATATAATGAGTAAAATTCCTTTCCTTTTAATTGGATTGGAGTACTATATGTGGCCGCCTGAGGCAGAGGGGCCGTGAAAGAATTTTCCTGTCTAGATTGATGGAAGGATATTTCAGGAAAGATGGCTGCCAGACAGGTTTTTCACTTTCACACTCCATTAAATTATTTTATTGTTAAGATTATTCTGAGAGGAATTATCATTGTTGTCAAAATTGTAAACATGTACATTTTGTTTATCGGGACTCTGTGTAGTCGCGAAGGGGGGAATATGAGTTGTCTGCGCATAGATGCATAGTCTTATATTAATGCTGAGGCTGTTGTAGACATGTGCTTTATTTTAAGATACCTGTTTAGTCATGAGCTGATATCTTGACCACTCCTGGGGCAGAAGCTATTTAACTGGGGGCTTAAAGGGCTCAGTCAGGTCGGAGCCGCTGCCAGGTGTTCAGGAGAAGAAAAGACTCCTTTAGATACATTGATAAGGAGTCAGGTCAAAGGTTATGCCTATAGGGGGTTCTTCCTGGGAAAAGAATGTCTATTGCCTTTCTGTTTCTTTTCTTTTAAGTAACTTCACTGTATGTTTTGCAGTGAGCTATTGTTATTGCATGTCATGGGGAGGCACAAACTACCTATATAAGGGCTTGTCCTGCATTGGTTGAGAGAGTCTCTCATTATTCGGCCCCGAGCTCTCCAAGTATTTGTACTTGCTTCGACACTGTGCTTGTTGTAATAAACTTGTTATACGACTAAGACGGTGTCTGCGGAGTTTCTCTTCAAACATCTTCATCTGCATCACCACCGAAGATACCACAATCACACGATTTGTCTGTGAGCATTAATGAAATCTGTGAAACACTTATCTCTGACCATCTGCCTGTGCTTTTTACTGCTTCAATCCCTTGTTTGAGGGCAAAAAACTGTGCTTCTACGTGCCTTCTGCGCACAAACAACGCTCAAACTGCATCACATTTCTCAGCCATGTATAATGACTATATCACTTCTGGTGATTATGGACAATAATCATGCTCTTAAAACTGAACAAGCAATTCAAAGCAAAGCAATTTTAATTCTACTTGCACAGATATCCTTGATTCTGTTGCACTTTTTAGAGCAAGGCGCATAAAAGCACGTACAGAACCGTGGCTTAACGACTCCACACGCGCTCTTAGGCGTTCATGTTGGAGCGCTGAGAGAAAGTGGAAAAAAGACAAGCTCCATGTCTCTAAAGAAGCTCTTCGTGAAACCTTGTCTGTCTACCAGAGTGCTGGTAAGGCTGCTAGAATGGATTATTTCTCCAGTCTTGTCTCTTGAAATCATCACAACCCCCAAGTTCTTTTTACCAATTTTAACTCCCTTGTAAACCCTTGTGATAACTCTCCAGTTGTACCCTCACCCTCTGTGAGAATTTCTTCAAATTTTTTGGTAAAAAAATCTCTGCTCTTAGGTCACCTGCCACTGGCCAATGCAGTTCAGAATCTGCAACCTACAAACTTCTATTCAGACAGCATCCCCTCTCATCTCCTTAAAGAGGTATTCTAAACTGCCATTTCTATCTAAAATTTTAGAGAAGGTGGTTTTTATTCAGATCTAATCATTCCTAGTGGCCAATGACATCTATGAGATGTTTCAGTCTGGCTTGAAACCAGAAGAAAAAAGTTATGTTTTATCAGCCGGAAGTTGAAAAGCTCGCCTCAAGGGAGCGGTCTATTGGCGGTCTATTCAAAAACGGCTGTTGAAGACCTGCAGGCTCCGACATTTTCTCCCTCGCTACCTCGCTGGATTTTTGCTGCTCTGGACATGATAAAGGTAATAAAAACATGGAGAGATGTCTAATAAACAGTCTCTCAGTACAAGACAAATTCATATAGTGGCACCTAGGGATGTAAACGGTTAGCCTAATCGACCACACCGAACGTACCTGAACGTAACGGCACATAAACATGAGGTGGTTAAAACGGAGTGGAGTATGGGAGCATTTCAGACTAACTAATGATGACAAAGACGCTCAATGTAAACTCTGCGGTACTACGTTTAAGTTCAGCAGCTCTACGAGTTCGCTAAGATACCACCTTTAAAACCTGCATGCAGCCGTGTTGACGTGCTGACACGCTAGCAATTAGTATTAGCCACTAAGAATTTAATAAATGCTAATTGCTAACATGCTAATGCTAATTGCTAGAGCGACAGCGCTATCTGCTCCTGTGTCTAAATAAACATGCTTAGCCCACTCATCACTCTCAAAATTTCTGCGGGAAATTGTTTAATAGAGGCCTTTCTCAGAACAAGGGAGATTCTAAATAGTGCTGCTAATGTTTCAAGTTTTTTTATTTAAGTTCTAACATTGGACTCACACAGGAGGCGGAACGGTAGTGCCGCGGTCCTTTGCCCGGCATCAACTCACACCGGACGCTTTTCAGCCGCGGAACGGCAGTGGAGCGAGCCGGCTGTTTTCACGCGAGATCACGCAAGACTCCTGGACGTAAGCGAGACCCCGCGACAAACAGTGTATAAAAAAAACAACAACAACAAACAGCTGACTTTGCTTCTCCGACGTGGAGGAGATTATAAAAAGCATCTGTTGTGTCATAAATGATTGTGTGTTGTTTCACTTCAACAATTAGTCTCTCATCGTTCATGTTGAGACCCTTTGATCGATCTTTGATCACCTGGTGCCACCGGTCATGATGTAACGTTGATGTGAAGTTGTAAAAAGCTACATGAACTGTGTATTGTGTTTTATTTTGAAATTGGGCGGAAGTTTATTACGTGGATTTAAGGCCAGGTTTCCTGTCTGGTGCGCAGTGCTCTGTTGAAATTTACGAGGTTCAGCCGCGGCTCGAATGAAACAGAAAGCTAGCGCCGTGGCGCGGCGAGCCGCTTCTGGGACACTTCTGGACCGCGCCCTGTGTGAGTGCTCTCATTGACTAGACTGGCTTCTATTTGCTACAGTGACCGCGGTGGTACCGCACCGCTTCCGTTCCGCGTCCTGTGTGATTTGGCCTTAAGTATCTAAGTTTTATCTAACTTTACCAGATAATTATATGTAGGCTTAATATTGTGTAGGCTAAGCCCATATTGTATAGCTTTAAAAAATATTTTATGTTGCTTAATGTTTCACATGCAACAGGTGAGCCAGTGCACAATTATTTTTTTTATGTATTTCAATTTTCTGTGCAGAATTTATTTTGGTTAAATGCCATATCTGTACCATATTCCCACTGGTACAATAAAACATTAGCTGAGGAATATAACATGCATTTTTTTATTCAGTATATAAGCAATATTTTGCTTTATGTTAAAGACACTGTGAGAAATGTATGTTCTCAGGAAAAAAGCCACTTATCAGTTAATCGTTAATCAATCGATAAGGTCAATCAACTAACGATTAATGAATTAATCGATAATTTGCATCCCTAATATTTACTTAATTCCCTGTTTGAGACAACGTCCATTGTTTACAACTTGTCCCATCATATGTTAATCAACTGATACTGGATTTTGAATTGATGTACACACAAAAATTGATGTACACACAAAAAAAGCACTAAGTTTCAGCTGGAAAAAAAACACAAATTCATGAAATATGATAACTAGAAAACGAAGCAATAAAACAAGGAGGTTTTTAAATATTCTGCTCCTGTACAAATATTTTATTTAAACTTACTGAAGCTTGATTGTTGTTCTTTTTTTTAAATGGATGCTTTTCCAAATTACCGTCATATCACATGATGATGTCTGTAATCATTCTCCTTTTCAGATTAATGCTGAATTCAAACGGATCACAACGATGCCCCTGCAGTCCAGATTTCTGTCTCATTAGATGTTCACTCCAAGAAACTAATCAGACTTTTTTTAAAACAGAGGAGGACAGATAGGCAGACGCCTAGGGGGCATCATTGATGAAGTGAGTATACTCTCTGGGTCGGAGGTATAACAATTGATCATGGATTAAAGTTCTCCGTCGCCACAACAGATTACCATCAATGGGTAAAATGAGGGGGGAAAATGTGTTGGGGGCAGTAAGGAAAAATAAGTAAGATAGTGAGGGATATTTGTCTCTGATTGTCTTCAAGACAAAAATGCCTTTTACCTGGATAAATAAGAAATTACACAGGCATGGATTCAAACAAAACAATTTGTGCTTCTGCCTTAGGAGGAGGATGTGGATCTGGGAAGAGAATGCATAATGAAGGGTCTCTGCGTTTACCTGAACGAGGACCCAGAGAACCTGGTGAGAGAGTATGTGGTAAGTATTACTTAGGTTTAGTATGTTTACGTGTTGTCATATGTATTATGGCATATGTATTTTTTGAAGCACTTTAAAGACTTTTTTTTAGAACACAAAACAACACATCAACCCCGATATATTTCATATATATATTACATATATCAACCTGTACAGCACTTTGGTCAACCTCGGTTGTTTCTAAATGTGCTTTATAAATAAAGTTTGAGTTGAGTTGAGTTGCTATTCAAAGTGAATCTTTGAGGCTTTGCATTTGTTATATTGGGATAAAACAAGATATCAGCAGAGGTACAATCAGGCTACGTTCATGATTTTGTACCATCATACTAACCAGAAAACTTCTCATTGATTATCATTAGAAAGTTTCAGGGCATTCCCGTAACCATAGTAACTCACGGTGCCAGAGGGGAGGACGTTCAATGAAACCGTTTACACCATAAGTCTCCAAACTATGGCCCGCGGTGTTATGGAATTTTCTCTTTTTAGGTTACACGAGGTCACGTGTGAGCCTTGTGGTCCTCAGCAGTATAAATTGTTTGTCTTTGACTAGGTGCAACCATATCTCAACACTGTGGTGGCCAGGGTCGAAGAGGCCTGTTGCTGCCTTCCTAGTCATAATAGATTGCTTGTTGTTGCCCTTCCAATCTGTGTCTCCAGACTAGAATGTGTTGACAATAACACCTCCATAAGTAAAGACATTCTCTTTGACTAATTACGTATAGTATTTGCGGTGTGATATTAGGGTTTAAAGTATATCCACCATCACAAGTTCGTCAGAATGCGAGGCCGACTCAAGCACTTCAAGTGTACTTTGAGAGTGTCTTTAGTTCTCCTTGATCAAGCGTCAATAAATAATGCAGCATAACACATCAGAGGCTCCTGAACACTTTCTTCCCTCTTGACCACACCATTGACCTTTGACTTCAGCAATTTCTCCACAACACGCGGGCCACATCCGGCCTGCCTAAACAATTGGAGCGGACCACTTAACGATTCTAAACAATCCCTCTAAACATGGCCTATTTTTCAAAATTGCATTTTCCTATTATAAAATATCCACACTTAATGATTAAGCTTGGCATTCTAATTAAAATCTACCTTACTTACAAACTATTTACAGTACTAGCTAACTTTCATCCTCTCACACAATGGTATATTCCAACATGACTTTGCTCGTGATCAACTTTCGC
Organism: Collichthys lucidus; assembly: GCA_004119915.2. Lineage (NCBI taxonomy): Eukaryota > Metazoa > Chordata > Actinopteri > Sciaenidae > Collichthys > Collichthys lucidus. The sequence goes on along the minus strand of CM014085.1, from coordinate 1,594,963 downwards.
GCAGTCTGCCCGGGGGATTCAACTCGGCAGGTCAGGGACGGCCGCACGGTGCGGGAGGATCCCCTCTTGCGACCTCTCCCCAGGGCTGGCTGGCCTCCGCCGGGCGCGTTTCCTCTGCGGCGATGCGGCGTGACTGGCTTTGGGTCGGCTTGGAAATGCTCGGAGATGAAGGTGGCTCACGGCTCCTGCCGCGAGGTTTACAGTGCCCTCCTGCCCGGGCCTTGCCGCTTCCCGGGGACGTGGACTTAGTGCTTGCTGCGCCCTCTCAGCGACTGTCGAATTGCAACTTATCGCAACTTTTAACAAAATTGCAACAAAAATGTAAAAAGGATCCTAGCCCAGTTAAGAAAATATAGTTGCTCTATAGGACTATTACAAGAAACTCACTTAAATGATGCTGAACACAAAAAACTGAGGAGAGAGTGGGTTGAGCAGGTGTTCTATGCATCCTGTCCAAACGGTAAAAAGAGAGGAGTAGCAATTCTGATCGGTCGATCTGCTAACTTTGCAATACAAAGAGAAGTAAAGGATAAGGAGGGCAGGTACGTAGTGGTTACAGGAACCGTAGGTGGGGTAGAGTTAACCATCATGAATATTTATGCTCCGAATAATGATGACCCTGTTTTTTTCATGGATATCGCATCCATACTGGCAAGGCAAGCTAGAGGAACTGTAATTCTAGCAGGGGACTTTAATTGTGTCTTGAACTTAAAACTTGACAAATTGCCTGCAGATCAAGGGCCCCCGAGTAGGAAATCTAGGGCGGTAAAACACATGTTGGAGGAGCTAGGGCTTGTTGACAGCTGGAGAGCCAAGAATCCAACGACTAAGGACTTTACTTTCTTTTCCAACGTGCATGGATCATATTCTAGAATTGATCTGATTTGCATTTCAAAGCAGAGCCTTCACAAGATTGAGGATTGCGTTATAGAACCTATTACCTTATCCGATCATGGTCCAGTTAGGCTTAAATTAAAATTGGGGTTCGAAAGACATTTTAAATACTGGAGATTGAACGTTTCATTGTTAACAGACACAATAATTCAACAACAATTAAAACAAACTTTACAAGAATATTTTGCAATAAACGAAAATGGAGCAGTCTCCCCCTCCACCCTTTGGGATGGTGCTAAGGCTGTTTTAAGAGGGAAATGCATTGAGATTGCTGTTAAATTAAAAAAACAAAGATTGGAGAAGGAGAAACAGTTGGAAGATGATATAAAACGACTGGGACATGAACATAAAATAACTAAGGGATGAGGACATATTGAAACAACTGCAGCATTGTAGAACTGCTTTGGATGACTTGCTTACACTTAAGGTAGAGGGAGCGCTTCGATACACAGACCAAAGGTATTATGAGATGGGAAATCGGGCGAGTCGACTACTTGCATTTCAGCTGAGGAAAGAACAGGCAAGTCGTATTGTTCCTAAAATAAGACACCCAATATCCCGGACAGAAGTTACACACCCGGTAGAAGTGGCTGAAGCATTTCAAAGGAACCTGTATGATGCTCCAGAGAATGTGCCAACCATAGCCAATTTAGAGGCTTTCTTTAGGGATCTTAACTTAGTAAAACTATCAGAGGCAGAGGCGGAGAACTTATCAACCCCAATTTTGGAAAGTGAAATAGAGGAAACTATCATGTCCTTAAAAAATAACAAATCTCTAGGCACAGACGGTTTTCCTGGGGAATTTTACAGAACCTTAAAGACAGAGTTGGTGCCTAAACTTTGTGAAATATTTAACTATGCATTAAGCGAAAATGACCCCCCTAGGAGCTGGTCAGAGGCCATAATAACAGTAATACACAAAGAGGGGAAAGACCCAATTGAGTGTGGTGCCTACAGACCCATCAGCTTGCTTGGGACTGATGTAAAAATTCTTAGCTCCATACTGACGAAGAGAATGCAGAAACACCTGGGGAAATTGATTAACCCCGACCAGACCGGGTTTATACCAGGGCGTCAGGGGGCAAATAACATTAGAAGGGCCTTAAACATACAATCAATAGCGAGAGACTCGGGCCAGCCCTCGATGCTTCTCGGCCTCAACGCCGAGAAGGCGTTTGACAGGGTGGACTGGTCGTTTTTAAATTATACCATGGAAAAAATGGGGTTTAATTTGACATTTATCAATTGGATTAATACTATAAATAAGGACCCGATATCTAGAGTTAGAGTCAATGGTTGTTGCTCTAAATTTTTTAACCTGAAGAAAGGAGTTCGGCAGGGAAATCCGGTCTCACCTGTTTTGTTTGCACTGTGTATCGAACCGCTCGCAGAGTTAGTTAGGGGGAATGATCGGATTGAGGGGATAGTTGATGGGGGAGGCATGATACATAAAATAGCCCTATTCGCAGATGACGTTCTTTTGTTTGTAAATAACCCCTTGTCGTCTATACCGGTTCTAATGCAGTGCTTGGGGAAATATGGGGAAGTTTCAGGGTACAAGGTTAATGAGGGGAAATCTGAAGCAATGATGATCACAGGGAGCTGGCCTAAACAATTAGATAATCAAGTGAAATTTAGATGGTCGAAAGAGGGCTTTAGGTACCTTGGGGTGAATGTGACACACACCTCTTCTCAATTATATAAAGCTAATTATGATAAACTTATTTCTCAAATCAAAAAAGATTTTGAGAGATGGGGGATGCTTCCTCAATCATTGGTAGGCAGAGTTGAAGTTATAAGGATGAATGTGCTGCCAAGGTTGTTATTTCTTTTTGTGTCTCTTCCTATTGTGGTCCCTCTATCCACTTTTAAATTCTTAGATCAATTGGTTTCCAAATTTATATGGCAGAACAAAAGGCCCAGAGTGAGACTCAAAGTTCTCTGTGCAAGTGGGGAGAGGGGTGGCTTGTCCCTGCCTCACTTCAGGAGTTATTATTGGGCAGCACAGCTAAGAGTATTAGTAAGTATGAGTAAGAGTAGGAATGTATCACTCACAGCCCTCCCCTTTTTAAGTACAGGTGCATGCCGTGTCCTTAAGATACGTAATGAGTGGGTTAATTACACATTAGGGGTGTGGAGGAAGATAAGACTGTGGTTAAATCTGTCATCGTCTGTATCCAGGGCAACAAGGGTGGTGGAGGCTTGTGGATTTCTACCAGCCAAATCAGACAGAGGTTTTAATAAGTGGGCTGAAAAAGGTCTGATTACTATAAATCAGTTAATGGAGGGAGGGACGCTCAGGGCCTTCTCGCAACTTCAGACACAATATGGTATTGAATCAAAGGATTTATTTAGATATTTTCAAATTCGGCATTATTTGACTACACACAAGGATTGGGAAAAAATTAGAAAGGAACCTTAAAATTTTGAACGTTATTGGATTGAGGTAGCAGAAAATCGAAATGTGTCACAAAAAATAGTATCCTGTTTATACAGCAAAATTCATAATGATAGATCTGCAGACACACTGGATGTAAAGGGCAAATGGGAGTTGGAGGCTAATGCTATAATTGGGGATGATGAGTGGGAGAGGTCCTGGGTGTCCTGGCGCAGATGTTTAAGCAGCCCAACTTGGAGAGAATTCAGTTGGAAGGTGAGGATGAGATATTTTAAAACTCCTATAGTGATAGCTAAATATGACAAAAAAAGTTCCTCTCTCTGCTGGAGAGGCTGTGGTCTAGTGGGAGATTTCTCACATATTTTCTGGGATTGCCCCAAACTACTGAAATTTTGGAAAGAGGTGATGGAGGAAATACGTGGGATCTTAAAGTTGGACAGACTGATTGATCCTCAGCAGTTGATTCTCGGGACACTTCACACAGATCTGCGAAATAATCATCTGTACCTGCTTAGAGCTCTTGTGATAATTGCCCACAAAATGATTACTGTGAACTGGCTTAAACCTCAACCACCGACCTTACTACAATGGACTCAAAGGCTGAAATCTGTGAACTGTATGGAAAGCTTAACTGCGCGGTTACGACTCCGGATGGACCTGTATTTGGAAAAGTGGGCACCTGTCATAAACTATTTGAGTGACTAAATGTAAGAAGTTCAACTCAACTGGGCAGATCAGATTGAACGTAAGAGAACGAACACCTGGATGATACCTTGTTACCCCTTCCTGTGTATATTACTGCAGTGATGCCTATTTTATTTTATTTCTTGGTCTACGTGTCAACTGTCTATATCTGATACTTGAGCACTGTGTGGATGTCTTGTCAAGGAATATGTTCTAATAAATGTTCAAAAAAAATAAAAAAATGTAAAAAGCACCGCAACTTTCACTGCAATTTTATTGAAATACTGAATAGCGTAAATTCAATGTGGTGACCTGAGCGCCGGAGTGAGCGGCCGCTTGTTACAGCAGCTCTGACCTTCTACCTCTTTTTAGCGTTTTTCTAGCGTTTTTAGTGTATTTCTGTTACTCTTTTTTTTACCACATCGACACTTTAAACAAGTGGGCAGCTATGGATGTTCACATTGTGACATTCGTGGTCTGCTCCTTGCTGTTTTCGGCACTTTTTGGTGTGGCCGTGGGAAATACATTGAACCACGGCTCCCCATTCAACTACGGCTCCATTGTTTATACCCGGGATCAGCTGTTAGGCCTGCGACACACACCCCTTCTCTGCGCGGAGCGGCCGGAGATCCCCAGAGAGTTACAGAGGAAGAGAAGAGGATACAGAGCGGGAGTGAAGCGCAGGAAGCAGAAAAGACGTTATTGTTATGGAATTTTCTCTTTTTGGGTTACACGAGGTCACGTGTGAAGCCTTGTGATCCACAGCAGTATTAACTGTTTGTCTTTGTCTGGGTGCCACCATATTTCAACACTGTGGTGTCCAGGGTCGAAGAGACCTGTTGCTGAATTCCTAGACATAATAGATAGCTAATTGTTGACGTTCCATTAGCATGAACAGACAACAGTGTCTCCAGACTAGAATGTGTTGAAGGTGAACACGAACATGGGTAAATGCTTTCCCTAAGAATTTGTGGCGTCATCTATGAGGGTTTAAAGTGTAACCACCAGCATGAGTTCGTCAGAATGTGAGACCGACTCAAGCACTTCAGGTGTACTTTGAGAGTGTCTCTAATTCTCCTTGGCCAAGTGTCAATAAATAATACAGCATAAGACATCAGAGGCTCCTGAACACTTTCTTCCTTCCTGACCTCACCATTGACCTTTGACTTCAGCAATTTCTCCACAACAATTGGCGTCACGAACAGGATTTCAACAGAGCAAAGACGTGGTAAGTGCAAAGTTTTATTACTATGCCTTACCATGTCTGCGTTTGACGAAATCATAAAAAACTATGTGCTTATTTAATCTGCCTGGAATATAAAAACATCTAAGACCCACCAGGGGGTCAGGAGCTTCAGGTCTTGGGGACAATGTCCTGGCTGAAACCTCTGGCTTTGTTTGGAACGTATGTGTCATACAAACATCGCAGTTAGATGTTCAATTCGGCATATTGATTTAAAGTGAGAAATCAAGAAAGCTGACAATGGTGTAAAAAAAAAACGACTTTAAAAAATAATGGAGCTGTAACAATAATTGATTACAGAGCAGTGTACAGTGTGTGGATCTGATGGGGGGGCAGGTTGGGTTTATGACCCACTGCGTTGCCACTACGTGGTTGTTTGTTTCCGGGGCAGTTTCGGGCTGCACTCGGCACAGAGAGACCCATCTGAGGTTTAAACTATAGAAAAGACATTTTCGGGGGAGTTTAAATACACCCTCGTTTGAATCAAGATCAGGGATCTGCTCTGTGTCCTTTGGGAAACGTTGGTTTTAAATGTGTATACACTGGGAGAGAAAAAGTAAATTTTTTCTCCTTTCACCTCAGATCACCACTGCTGCAGTTAGAAATGTGTGGAGACTGATGCTGCTGTATTGTGGTTTGAAATCTGTTTGTCTGTATGTGTAATGTCCTACTGCGCAAATGGGTAATGATCTGTCCAAAGCAGTACACAAACCTGAAAATATGCAAACTGACTCAGCAAAAGCTAAATCAAAGACAAAATATTTTTCTGTAAAAAAATAACAACCAATGTTAAAATTAGATGGTCAACCTGTCATTGATAAGCAGTGTGCTAAAAGCAAACACACACACACACACACACACACACACACACACACACACACACACACACACACACACACACACACACAGCTGACCAGGCATCCCAGTTTAAGGCTTGATGTTGATGTTTTCTGTTGGACTTGTCGGTAGACTGGAAGGATTGGATTTCGTGTCTCCGTTCACTTCTCTTTTGTGTGAATGGATGAATGGCATGTGACCGTATGAGGGAATATTTGAGAAAGAAAAGCTGCTAATGGCTGAGATAAATGTTAACCTTAATGGTGGAAATCAATCCTATGAGTCCAGATGCATCCAATAATGTATGCAAGTGTGGTTGACTGGTCTGTAAAAAGATGTAGTGGTGGTGTGAGAGTGAATGACAAAAGCTGCAAAGTTCCAGTGACTTAAAAAGGTAACTGATCTAAGTGCCAAATGGGTCAATGCAAGTACTAGAAGCTGAGTTGTAAACTAGAGCTTTAGAAATGACTAGGATAAAGCAGCGACATGTTGATAATTTGGAAAATTGTGCAAAAGCTATGATGTATGGCTGGGCAAAGCGCCAAGCTAAGATTCCTGCTCCTCGATAACACTGTCGGAACAAAAAACAATGGAAAAGTGCTCTTCGTCTTTCTGCAACTTTTAAATACAAGGCAATCTTGCAATGCAACGATACTGTAGATGAACAACCAAACAAAGCACATCACAAACTAAGGCAGAGGATGAACTTTTTCTACTAACAGCTACAGTAGTGAATTAAAAAGGAAAGTCAAGATTATGCACAGACAGGAGAAGGAAGACAACAGACAGTCTAATGAGTCAGATTTAGAAGGAGAAGGAGCCAGACCCAGAGAGGAGGAGCCTTACACAGACACAGAACATCTCTGCTCTGCCTCTTCAAGGATTATACTGTTAAAGATAGCTCTGTTCAACTTCATTTCAAAAGTAACCTTTTTACTTGTTTACTTTAATTGTCATGGGATATACGTTATTTCTACTGCAAAGAAAAAATGTTTCAAGTGTTTTAAGTTAAGTATTGTAACAATAATGGCATACTATTTTGGTGTAGTACAATCTTCTTTAAACTTGATTAACACATGTTTCAACTTGATGAATATGTTTCACACACTTTAAATCAACTCAGAATCAACTTCAACTCCAATCATGGTGCTCATTATGAATCAATAATTGTGCGGTTTGTGCTCAAATAATAATAGAAATAACTGCAATGTCAAGCAAAAATTTTTTTTACACAATTCTTTAAAAGCACACTTTGTTTACGCTACTACATAAATGCCTAAATCTGATGTTACACTCGATTAGGCAGACCAGAAACACAGAGGCACATAGGAAAACAACTTTGCCCCTGCCTCTGAAGTGTCACAGACATTTTTAATAAATGCTTGTAAAGAATAATGATTGACAACATAGCAGTTTGAAAACCATGAAAAAAAAATGAGTTTGTTTTTCCTGAGCAGCTGAGGGTGGGTAATGGCCTCACCCCAAAACTTTGATTTATTGGTTAAATGTGGAAGCAAAAAATGCAATAACCAAATGTGCACGAAAGCGTGCTGACTTTTCAAAGGTAATTCACTGCGTTTAAGAAGCAGGAGGGTCAGCGCCAGAATTCATCCAGAGATGAACATGAATGTCTCATGGTGCAAATTTTTGTGCAAAATCTAAGACCGAATGTTCAAGCCGCTTACAAACTATCAGTTCTTGACTCGAAGTCAACTATAAACAAAATAATGGCTATGCATAGGAATATGCTGGTAATAATGCTCCCAGCTCAAAACAGATGATGCAGTATGTACCACCGCAGGGTGGTCAAAACAATAACAAAAACAGGGATAATCTGAAACGTGGAAATTGTCACAAATGCGGTGCAGCGGGACTTTGGGCTAAAGAGTGTAAGAGCGGTCGTCGTCGCCAGAATAAATCCAATAACCAGAACCAACAACAAGCCACTACATCATTTCCGGCTCTACCCGCTCCACAAACGACTACGTCATTTCCTGCTCTTCCAGCCCCACCCGCACAAGCTGCTTACACGCAGCCAACATATTACAATCAAGCATAGGGAGGCCATGGAGTGGTGGGATCAGAACAACCATTTCATATTCAAGCTGCAACTATTCAACTTTCTAGTAATCCCGCTGAAGACCCGATAATGCCCGTTCAAGTTAATGGAAATACCGTTGAAATTTTAGTAGACAGTGGGGCAACTATTTCTACTGTAAAGACTGTAGAGCATGTATGCACACCTACATCCAACTTTATCACCACTGTAGGCGTTTCCGGGGTTCCCATTGCGGAACCATTATCTCAGAGAACTAAAATAACTGTTGAAGGCTCTGAAGTGATGCATTCTTTTCTGATATCTGATAAAAGCCCAATTAATCTCATGGGGAGGGATCTGCTTTGTAAACTGCATGCTACTATTCAGTGCACCCCGGATGGTTTGTTTTTGACTCTCCCTGATGAAAAAGCTGCTCTAGTTTTTTAATTTTGCAGAGTACGGAAGAAAGTTTGTAATGCTGGGAATTGATAGGTTTTAATATGCTTCCCAGTTTCACTGTTTTAGATATTCAGAAAATCGCCAAATCATCTCCAGCATGTGCAACACTGATGTCTTCAATGAGGCCTCTTTTTCATTGTCATTGTACTGCAGCATTTAACCCTTCTGAGCAGTATGAACAATTTGTTTCCAGGTTTTTAAATAAACAAGAGGGGTTAGAGTGTGAACAATGTTTGTTTGTTGGTCCGCAGGGATGTGCCATACCAGTCCAACTATCTAGTGAACAGCAGAGGTTGTTTAATGTTGAAAGTTCATACTTACATTTGGTTGTGGCCGTCACACCTGGCTGTGAGCTGAAACACCTTGGACACATGGTGGCTCAGTGCCAGATATTGAGAGAAGCTGTACCAGCTTCTCAACACCAAACAGTAACATACTTAGGGGAGAAACTGTATATGTTGTCTTTAGATGAACATATGCAATTACTGATGTCTACATTTGTTACTCATCAGCCGCCTCTTCCCGCACAGTATGGACCTCCTTCTGAATTATCTGAGGTTCCACCTATTTTGTGGGCTAAACATAAAAATCATGTGGGTTTTGTAAATTCAGCCCCGCCACATAAAGTCACACTTAAGCCTAATGCTAAGCTACCTATGATTAGACAATATAATTTGCCACAGAGCTGTAGTAGAAATTGAAAGTGTCATTTAGTCTCTGTTTGATCAAGACGTGCTAGTTTAAACCACCAGCACAAAGCAAATCGCCCTGATGAATGGCGGTTCGTGCAGGACCTGAAGCGATTAATAATAGAGTGTTACCTGCAGCTCCAATTGTGCCTGACACCAATTCGATTTTAGCTTCTTTACCACCTAACTCCACGCACTTCACAGTCGTTGAACTGAGTTCTGCATTTTTCTCGATACCGTTGCATCCAGATAGCCAGTATCTGTTTGCATTTACATTCAAGGGTAAGCAATACACTTGGCGACGGTTGCCGCAGGGTTTTGTCGAGAGTCCCATGGTGTATGCAGCGGCGGTAAAAAGAGATCTAGATGGGCTCCACCTGCCAAGTGGCTCCACTCTCTTGCAGTACGCTGATGACCTCCTAATAGCTTCTTCATCAAAAGAAGCTTGCCACACAGACTCTATCTTGCTGCTACAGAGACTGGCCGAGTGTGGTCACAGAGCGTCGCTGGTAAAGTTGCAATTCTGTCGACCAGAGGTGACATATTTGAGTTGGGTTCTGAAGGATGGACAACGCCTTTTGTCACCGGAGAGGGTGAGACTGCTAGTAAACATGCCTCCCCCCACAACCAAGAAACAGATGCTCTCTTTTCTGGGGATGGCTAATTCCTGCAGACACTGGATTTTTGAATATGCAACTATGGGTTTTGCGAGCCGCCACACTGCAATCAGCTCCACCTGTGGTACAGTGGACCGAGGAGATGCACAAAGCCTTTCAAGATCTGAAAAATGCTCTCACAATGGCTCCAGCGTTGGGTTTGCCTGACTATCATCAGCCGTTCCATCTACATGTGCATGAGAGAGATGGCTTCGCCACTGGCATTCTGGTACAGAAACATGGTTCTCATTATCGTCCCGTTGCATACTACTCCTCTCGACTGACCCCTGTAGTACTCGGAATGCCAGGTTGTCTAAGAGCAGTGGCCGCTGTTGCCATTTTGATCGACAAATCCCATTGTAACTGGCTCATGACTGTGTCGTGCACGTTTCACATGCAGTATTACACATTTTAAACACATGTGCAACACAACACATGACAGCAACACGTCGCTCAGGTTACAAGGCAATAATTCTTTCAAGTCCCCACATAACTTTAAAGTGCTCACCTCCAATAAATCCAACTACTCTACTACCAGTCATTGATACAGATGATGAGCATGACTGTATAAATGTGCACATCTCCGAGACTAGATCTGCTGCAAACACTGATACCAAATTCTGATATGGTTCTTTATACTGATTGTTCGGCTAGTAGACCATGTGACAACGTATATTTGGCTGGTTATGCAGCAGTAAATGACTTTGAAGTTATTGAAGTAGGATCTTTGCCTCATGGAACTTCAGCCCAAGCAGCTGAGCTGTATGCTCTTAGTAGAGCCTGCATACTTGCTTCTGGTAAAGTTGCCACTATCTACACTGACTCGCGATACGCATTCGGCGCTGCGCATGACTCTGGACAATTATGGAGAATGAGAGGTTTTGTCTCATCCTCTGGAAAGCCATTACAGCATCACGCGTTGGTAAATGATCTATTAGAGGCTATTTTCTGTCCGTCACAGCTTGCGATTGTAAAATGTGCAGCCCACACTAAAGGAAATGGTCCCGTTTCACGAGGAGAAACAAGCCGCACTTTCCTCCTCCTCCATGGTCCATCAATATACCACCACACAACCCGTCAATCCAATTCCAGTACCTTCCGCTAATGATGTCGTGAAAATGCAAGATCGCGCTGATAACAGGGAGAGAAGTCTTTGGTTGCGTAAAGGTTGTGCAGTTGATTCGGAGTCTGGCTTTTGGCTCCGCCCGGATGGGCGACTAGTTTGCCCAAGAGCTCTCCTACATGTCTTGGCACGTGTGGCACATGGACCAACACATGTCGGAAGAGGGGTGATAGATGATGTTATTCGTTCACAATGGTTTGCACCAGGCATTACACAAGTCTCACAAACACTTGTAGACAGTTGTATGACGTGTCAACAGACCAGATAGAAGAAGAACACAGTGAGGCATGAACATCTGGAACCTCTGTCACGTTATTTTTGCAAAAAGAATAATAAATGTACATATGAAAATGTGAATTGTGAAAATGAAAAATGAAAAATATGTTAAGGCTATAAATATTTGTTGTCATAACTGAGCGATTCTCAAAGTGAGATGGTGGTTTCACAACAAGAAAAGAAGACACAAAAACAGTTGTTAACTGACTGCTAAAAGAAAAGTCACGGAATATAGATAGTGACAAAATTTAGTTTTTGTATAAAAAATCATGCAGGAATGTCAGGAATTTTAGGGTTCAAGTTGCAGTTGAATGTTTCGTATCACCCACAAAGTTCTGGTCAAGTGAAAAGAATAAACAAAACTATCAAAGAACGGTTGACCAAAACAGTACTGACAAAAGGTCTGAAATGGCCTGATGCACTGCCTATTGTGCTGTACTCCATCCAAAGCGCACTAAGTGCAACAACAGGACTGAGTCCTCATGAAATGTTAATGGGGAGACTAATGTCCACAGGGACAAGGTAATCTCTGACACCAAACAAAACTTCTCTGCTTTGGACGGATGAGTTTGTGGCTGAATATGTAAAAGATTAATTGACTTTTGAATTTTATCATTACAGGTGTCTGAACGGCTCACAAAACCATCGGAGAAACCAATTCATCCTTTTAATGACGGAAATTTTGTATTAATCAAATTATTAAAAAAAAAAAAAATGTTTTTGTCTTCCAGATGGAACCAGGTGTTGGTGACAATGAGGACTTGTATTTCCTGTGCTCTAACCAAACTAACCAAACTAACCAAACTGTTAACCCTGTTATGTTTGACTGTCCAATTGACAGATGTGATGACTGTTATATTGTTTACCCCCTGACTTTCTCTCAAGGTAACAACACATGACAAAGCTCTAATTAAGACAGTGCTGAGTGCACCCAGGTAATGAAGGTAACATTCACAGCTGCTGTACCTTTGACTGAACCTCTGGAGCTGTGGTGTTTCACTAAACAGCCATTGAAAAGATATCCTAATTATAAACTGTGGGTTGTTAATTACTGAGATGTTCCAGGGGAGGTGCAGAGCGGTAAGATCTGTACTATGGTGAAACTGATAAGGGTGATAGTTTTCTATATATTGGTCAATTTCTTCCATAAATACACTTGAGGTAGCCAAACCTAAATCAACAAGGCGTGATGGAGGTACAGGTGAAGTTTCTCAAACTCTAGTGCAGAAAACAAACTCGGCCTTTAGTCTAATGAATGATTATGCTTGCGATTGTAATCTCAGTTACTGTTGGCTATGTCAAAATATGCTTTCGTCCCTATACTCACCAATGTCTCATCTAATTCCATTCACTAGAGTGGATTATAAAGTGTTAAACTGGAATGATTTGGCCATGAGGTTTGAAGATGAAACAGATGAGTGCTATACTCCTGCCTACCCTATAGATTCGGCAAAGTATTCACATAATGCTGAAATTGCCTTGTACGTTGCTAAAACAGTTAATGAACGGTACCTACCGAGCAGTTTCAATTATACTACACTTTTTCGCATTATTCATATACAGATGTATGTGAAATTAGGTTTTGAATATAGAGTTCAAATAGTTTTGCCCCAAACAAACTGTTCAAAACCTCTCATCAGGTGTGTGTTCCCCAACCATATGTTGCATCTTTAATGGTGGAGGCCGTAGTTTCTGTGCAGCCGTGGTCCGGTGTGAGGTCCATAGAGTCAGTTCAGATACAGAAACGTAACTGCTCAGTGCCACAACAGATGGAGCGAACTCCACAACGTGATTGCTCAACTTATGTTCCTCCGGTGTTCACCCATGAACGGCAAAATGTTTCCTTGTGTTTTCAGGGAGTAGGAGACGGACCTGATAATTTAGGACAAAGCAGCTGTAAAACAGTAGTAAATGTCACTCTGAGACAGTCTTCGTTACCTGAGAGAGTGTATCTAGTCTGTGGAGATAAAGCTTATTGCTGCATGCCCTATGAGTTGTTTCATGGTGTCTGCTATTTGGCATACCTAATTCCCTTGATCAGGGAAGTGAAATCCACTGAGATTGCTTCATTATACCCGCCTCTACATAAATATAAAAGAGAAATCTCAACATCTCAAAAGATAGCCAGCTTCCTCTTGCCTTGGTACGGTATGTATATAACGCAACAGGAACTTGAATCTCTGTCTAAAGTCCTGGAGAATCATCTCAATGCCTCCAGTAGAGCCATGTTAGCTGAACATAGGGAGCTGCAGGAAGTTAAAACTGTAGCTTTACAGAATTGTATGGTGCTTGATCTCCTGTTGGCAGCACAGGGAGGAACTTGTAAAGTTATAGGTACTGAATGTTGCTCCTACATCTCCGACGCGACTGCTGAGGTCATGGATATGGCGCATGACACAGATCGAGGTAATAAAGAGTTACATGATAAACATGGGTTTAACTTTGGGGACTTTTCTGGTATCTTGGGATCATTGGGATCAGGGTTAGTTAAATTTTTGGCTACTCTGATTTTCAGTGGACTCATTCTTTTCCTCTGCACTTGTATGATCTCATTGATTAAACTAATGGTAAACAAGACAACAAGGTCAGTGGTCTAAGCACCCCAGGTGTGTATACGCCCAGAGGTTGCCAATCCAGTGGGTAAGAGGTATTATAATTTTGAAAGTTTTGAGGAAAGGATTCGAAGCTTTGACCTTGATGATCTTTCTCTTGGTGAAAATGATGAAGAGGAGACCTATGGTCTGTAAATGTATGGTGTCTATAGAGCAACAGGGGGTTAAGTGGATGAATGAAAATAAATAAAATTGAGAAGAAATATTTTCTATCTTCGGGGATAAAATCAGTTTTCTGTTACCTGTGTGTTCCATTTTAGGTTAACTTTATGTGATGATTCTGGCTTTACTGGTTGTTTGGTGTTCTAAAAGATGTGATTTTTAATCATTTAGGAATTTCGATTTTATGAATCAGTTTTAAAATCTATTTTCAATTATGGTTTTCACAGTAATGTAATACATGTTTAAAAGTTCAAAGTTACAATTATGTTATGATGATATGCAACTGATGGATATCGACTGTTCATGGAAAGTTCTACAAAGATGGATTCCACGCCACCATGCATAGTATGTGCTAGTAACCTCTCCATGGTGGTGACCCTCTACTGTACATAATGTACATGGGTTGAAGATTTTGCAATGTCTTGATTTCAACGATGATTGTTGTGATTGATTTCAAAGAGAGAAGAAATTTGCTCTAAAAATGTTAAATTAATTGTTTTATGGAACCCCTTCTAATTGCTAGGGTTTATCTACTAGGTGAAATAATAAATTTGATCTTGCTCCTCTCCCAGTGGCATATTTGCACATGATCTGTGACCTTCCTGATGACCTTCTTTAACACCTTGGTGTTGTAGGGGATCTTCGCTAGCTTAAAGGCCCTTGTTGACCTGAAAGTGGAACTCACACATCATGGGAATGGGATGAGAGGGTACATAAGAGGGGTTCTTAAAGTTTCTCACTGATTGTATGAATTCATCTCAACCGACTGCTTTGTTTGAAAGATGATTTTTATGAATGGCCTTTTGAATAATTCAGTTTGATTACAAATGTTTTATAATGTTTGTGTCATTCCCATTCTGACTGTACTCCCTGGTGGTTTCTAAATTTGGTAATTATTATTCGGTAGTTAGTATTGATCTTATGATCAATAAGAGGGGATTGTTATGGAATTTTCTCTTTTTGGGTTACACGAGGTCACGTGTGAAGCCTTGTGATCCACAGCAGTATTAACTGTTTGTCTTTGTCTGGGTGCCACCATATCTCAACACTGTGGTGTCCAGGGTCGAAGAGACCTGTTGCTGCATTCCTAGACATAATAGATAGCTAATTGTTGACGTTCCATTAGCATGAACAGACAACAGTGTCTCCAGACTAGAATGTGTTGAAGGTGAACACGAACATGGGTAAATGCTTTCCCTTTGACTATTTTGGGCGTAAAGAATTTGTGGCGTCATCTATGAGGGTTTAAAGTGTAACCACCAGCATGAGTTCGTCAGAATGTGAGACTGACTCAAGCACTTCAGGTGTACTTTGAGAGTGTCTCTAATTCTCCTTGGCCAAGTGTCAATAAATAATACAGCATAAGACATCAGAGGCTCCTGAACACTTTCTTCCTTCCTGACCTCACCATTGACCTTTGACTTCAGCAATTTCTCCACAACAGTTATAAACCATGTCTACCGTCTGTTATCATGGGGAACGTAAGATCTCTCCCCAACAAGATGGAAGAGCTAACGGCGCTGACACGACTGCAGAGGGAGTACCGGGAATGCAGCCTCATGTGCTTCACGGAGACGTGGCTGACTGAACTTTCTCCGGACTCGCACGTTAACCTGGACGGATTCCAGCTTGTCCGGGCGGACCAGAAAGCACCGGAGAGCGGTAAGAAGAAGGGAGGGGGGATCGCTGTGTGAACGATAGATGGTGCCACCCGGGACACATCAGGGTGAAGGAGCAACTCTGCACCAGAGACCTGGAGCTGTTAGCGGTCAGCATGCGGCCATACTACCTCCCGAGGGAGTTTTCACAGGTCATTGCTGTGACTGTGTACATCCCCCCCCTCGGCGGTCGCTGCTGCAGCTACAGACCAGATCCACACTGTCGTCTCGCAGCTCCTAAACCAGCACCCCCAATTCCTCCTCCTCATCTCCGGTGACTTCAATCATGCCTCTCTGTCCTCGGCTCTCCCCACCTTCACCCAGTACGTGAACTGCCACACCAGGGACAATAAAACGCTGGACTTACTGTATGCAAACATCAAGGATGCATACACCTCATCCCCCCGCTGGGTCGCTCTGATCACAACCTTGTTCACCTCGTCACAGACTATACCCCTGTGGTGAATAAACAACGACCTGTGAAGAGGCGTGTGAAGCAGTGGTCTGAGGAGACCAGTGCCAGGCTCAGAGACTGCTTCGAGACTGGGAAGCACTCTGCAGCCCCCACGGCAGCGACATCGACAGCATGACTGACTGCATCACGGATTATATTAACTTCTGTGTGGAGAACACTTTGCCCTCTAAGTTGGTACGGTGTTTTCCCAACAACAAACCCTGGGTGACCTCCGAGATTAAGGCCCTGCTGAACGAGAAGAATAGGGTCTTCAGATCGGGGGACAAAGAGGAACTCCGGAGAGTCCAGATGGGAACTCCGGCTGAAGATCAGGAAGGGGAAGGACAGCTACAGGAGGAAACTGGAGAATCGTCTGGAGCAGAACAACGCCAGGGACGTCTGGAGAGGACTGCAGACCATCGCAGGACATGGAAAAGGAGTGGGAAGGAACCCAGCAAGCGGGGACAAAGACTGGGCAGATGAACTGAATCTGTTCTTCAACAGATTTGATTCTGCCCCCCCTCCCTCTCTCACTCCCCCTGACCCCTATTCACACCTCTCCTGGCGGGCCCGGCCCTGTGGAAGACCTACTGTGTGGTCCCGGTACCAAAGACGCCGCGCCCCAAAGAGCCTAACCATTTCAGGCCTGTTGCCCTGACTTCTCACCTGATAAAGACTATGGAGAGGATCATCCTACGACACCTGCGACCGCTGGTGGGTGCACAGCTGGACCCCCTGCAGTTTGCCTACCAGCCTGGGATCGGGGTAGAGGACGCAGTGATCTACCTGCTGCACAGATCACTGCTCCACCTGGAGGACAGCAGTTGTTTTTTGACTTCTTTAGTGCGTTTAACACCATCCAGCCTTCACTGCTCAGAGTGAAGATGGAAAGGGTGGGAGTAGAACAACACCTGGCTGCATGGACGACAGACTACCTCACCAACAGACCACAGTTTGTGAAGCTTCAGCACTGTGTGTCTGACGTGGTGCTCTGCAGCACAGGTGCCCCTCAGGGTACGGTGCTCTCCCCCTTCCTCTTCACCCTCTACACTTCGGACTTCACCCACAACACCGCCCACTGCCACATCCAGAAGTTCTCCGATGTTAAAGCAGTCGTTGGACGTGTTTCAGAGGGGGACGATCTGGAGTACAGGACGATCATCAGGGACTTTGTCAGCTGGTGTGAGCTAAACCAGCTTCAGCTCAACACCAGCAAGACGAAGGAGATGATTGTAAACTTCCAGAGGAAAGCATCACACTTCACACCGGTGCACATCCAGGGATTGGACATAGAGGTGGTGCAGAGCTACAAATTCCTGGGTGTCCACCTAAACAATAAACTGGACTGGACTGATAACACCCATGCTCTCTACAAGAAGGGCCAGAGTCGTCTCCACATGCTGAGGAGGCTGAGGTCCTTCGGAGTATGCAGAGCTCTCCTCAGGACTTTTTATGACTCTGTGGTGGCCTCAGCCATCTTTTATGCTGTGGTCTGCTGGAGAGGGGGCAGCACGGACAGGGACAGGAGCAGACTCAACAGACTCATTAGAAGAGCGAGCTCTGTCCTGGACTGTCCTCTGGACTCGACAGAGGAGGTGGGTGAGAGGAGGATGTTAGCTAAGCTGACATCCATCATGGACAACACCTCTCACCCCCTACACGACACTGTGGGGTCTCTGAGCAGCTCCTTCAGCAGCAGACTGTTACACCCACGGTGTAAGAAGGAGAGGTTCCGCAGGTCCTTCATCCTTGCTGGCTGTGAGACTCTACAACACTTGCAACTGATCCTGTTGTAGTCTCTGTACATGTCTGTTTCTGCTTCTGTTTCTGTAACGCTCATGTTACACATTCCCAAACTGCACATTATACACACTGCACATTATATTAATACCCTAGTACTTTCTGTACTACCCTAGTACTTCCTGTACTACCCTAGTACTTTCTGTAAATCTGTAAATCTGTAAATATGTACACTGTGTTTTTCCTTTCTTCCGCTGCTGTAATAAGTGAATTTCCCCGTTGTGAGATCAATAAAGTATTATCGTATCGTATCGTATTATCGTATTCATCGTAGCGACGGAGAACTTTAATCCCTAGCTAAACGACACCCTAGACCAGACACGGGCAAACTACGGCCCGTTAGGCACTGCAATACTGCCCGCCAAACTTATCTACATCCAAAAATAAAAATATATCTTAGATAAGATATGTGTCCCATCACTGTGCGATGAAAACTCGGCGAGCGCACGCTGCTAACGTCTCCTGCTCTGTCTCTGCTTTAGTTTGAATCAGTCACGAAGTGCCTGGTTGTTATAAAGACAAAGAGGCTTTGACAGTGAAGTGACACCTCTTGGTGCGATATACCACCTTTGGGTTTACTTCATTCTGGATCGTCATTGGTTGGTCAAAGGTGAATGTGGGCGGTACTAATCGATTCACCTGACTCTGATTGGTCGACAGGTGACAGGTGTCAATCATCCACACTCTGCGTTGTTTTAGCTTTAGTAGCACCGCAGCTGCTTCATATTCTTTTAATATCGCTTGTTTCAATCATTGCGTTGTATTAAAACTCGAAGTCTTCTTTCCTCCTCTCGGAATCGTCGCTGAACAACTTTTGCAAACAGCAATGCTGTTGTTTACTTCTGCGGTGAAGACATGTTCATTATTAGTATGGCAGACGGGGCCAGGCTTGGGTCCTGCCAATAAGGTGCGATAGCTTTTGGGGCGACTCGGCCTGCAAACGTCTGATAATGAACATGTTTAAAAAATCAGCTGAAAAGTTAAATTATGTGAAGTTGAAAAGTGAAGATTTTTTTTAACAAAAATGTATTTAAATATATTTAAATATGTTTAAAAACACACAAATATGTTAAAATGTGTTTTAAAAAGATGTTAATAACATACACAAAGATTGTTTAAAGAATGACACTCATTGTTGAAACCTATTTTTCAAGCCTTCGTGGGTGGCCGGGTGGCCGGGGGTCAAATTTTTAGAACCCAATGTGGCCCACAAGTCAAAAATTTTAGAACCCAATGTGGCCCACAAGTCAAAAAGTTTGCCCACCCCTGCCCTAGACCATACTTTTTTATAATATTATAATATTACTGTGTGTTTTTGTGTTTATGTAGATATAGTCCAGAGCAGTAGCAGTCAGTGTATGTCAATTCAAATGATGGTTGTTCCTAATTAATTTATGTTAATTCACTTAAGTAGTCCTAGGTGGTTAATGCCTTTGATGTGCTATGAGGAATTTTAAGTAAAAAAAAATGTGTGTGGTTCTGATGGCCTACTTTTATGTTTTTTCTTAATATTATTAATAATAATTAATAATTAATAAAATTTCTTAAAAATATTACTATTAATTTAGTGTTTGTTGGTTAATGTTGCAATGTGTACCATTATGATCATGAGAAGAGTCAATCAAAAATAAATTTCAATATGTATTTATATTTTGAAAACCTTATATCATAATCCAGCAACACTGGACCTAACAGGAAATTAGTGCAGCAGTTTTTATGGCATGTGTCTCATGTCTCATGTCCAGTGTCTGCATTACTGACTGTCACAAGATAAGGTAGATAATGATGGTCTGACAACATGCGCCATAAACTTTTACTATATGTGGATGGCTGGTTTCTTGTCTTGATCACAACCCTTCTCATCTTCCAAATATTTGGATATTCTTAGGGTTGGGTATTAATATCTGGCTTGAAAATTAACCTATCATCTATCATATCGAACTCGTATCATATCGTGTTGATGGGCTATTTATTTATAGTTAATTACGGTACTTGTTCAAATTTCCAAACCAACTGATGAAAACAACTCAATAGTAAAGGATAGTTTGTCTATACACAGACAAAAATAAGATTATGCATGTTTGTGCATATACATTAAAGAATAGGCTGTAAAATGTATAGATGTAGCAACTTAAAAGTTCCTGTGTTTCCGTGACAGGGCTGTGACGGGGCCGTGACTGGTCCTTCACTGGTCCTTGAACGGTCCTTTGCTGGTCCGTGACCGGAATGTAATCCCCCGCGATGACGTGGTCAGTGAGGCCCCGACTGGATATAGATGATCAGCTGATCAGTTGATGGGAAAAAAAAAGTTGCGATAAGATAACACTGAGCGCTGCAGCCGCTCATATCTGCAACTCTATTTCACGCAAGAACATGCCAACATAAACTTGTTATTAAAGAAAACTCTGCTCGTAACCTCTGTAACATAGCCTAGATGTTGTTGATTGTTAGGCTGCAGTGTATGGGGTGACGCCTGGCGTGGCGTTGTTAGAGGCTGTGAAGCCTGTCAGTCATGGCAGTTGCCATGGCATTGAGGGGCACGAAGTAGCCACCTGGGATTGGCTGAGGACCCGTGGGGGGTGGGGGGTGGGGTGTTCAGGTTTGTGTGTAGAAGAGCGAGGGGAGAGAGCTAATGTGTTAATGTTATATGCTGCTGTGCTTGCCTGTTTTTATTGGCTACTGTATACAGTACTCAAACCAGCTGCATTTTCCGCTCTGTGATTTGTGACACTGGGAGACCAAAAAGCCCATAAAGTGCAAACAATGAGAATGCTAATAAGGGGTTTGTATGGTTTACCTGGTCTAAAGCGTCTACAGTAAATACCTGCATAACAAATGGCTTCCAAAACGCTCGTCTCTGCAGCTCTATGTCACGCACAACAACACCAAGCCCTCCCCTCTAAATAAACTGTTAATTTAAAAAAAAAACTCTCGCTTGTATCGGCAGGTCTGACACACAGGCCTGGCAGCCCTGTGACGTCCGAACCGTTTTTTGTAACTTTTTTAAGGGTTAGTTTGTTGTTTACATGCAGATGAGCGAGAGAGAGTGTGCGAGCACAAGAGAAGAGACGCTCCTGTAATTATGCAAAGACTAGTGGTGGCCATAGATTAATCGCGCCAATCGATGCCATAGATCAGCTGTTTCCCAGAGTAAACAAAGGCAGCTGTCCAGGTGGAAGCGGCATTTAAAAAACACCACCAAGAAAAACCACGAAAAAAGCACAAAACTCTCTAAACTGCTGAAAACAAAAACGAACAAAAGAGAAAAAAGTAAAAAAGTGAATTGAAAGGCTGGAACAGCTTTGAGAATAGATTAATCGTGAAATTTTTTTATCGCCCGATAAGAGTCTCACGTTAACGCAGCATGTTAACGCCGATAATGGCCCACCACTAGTAAAGACAGAACAGCCTAGATGTTGTTGATTTGGTGAATGCTGACTTGTTAGATATAAACACCTTAACCCTTGTGCTCCCCTTGGTACATTTTATGCACTTTTCACTTGAAAAAACTCTATAATTTTGCCTGTGTTAATGCTAGTGAGACAAAACTTTCTACGGTTTTGGGTTTTTTATCCAATTTTAAAAGTCCAACCTTAGATTTAATAACAGGGCTATGGTACACTGTGTAGAAACGAAAGTTACTCTGGGTTCCCTCAAAACATTTTATGCATTATTGACTCCCATTATAACATACACTTTTGATCCTACTCTAATTTTGGCATAAAAGAACGTTGTACATATGACAACTTTTTCAATCGAAGCTTTTGACTTAAAAATAAAAAAAATAAAATAAATAATTATCCATCATTTCACGTCATTTTCCACTATATGGCTGGAGGCCCCATTCCATACTGTTTTATTGAGATCTTTTTCTGTTGCATTTCCGACTATTGCTTGGCAGTAAAACACATAATTACAACTAAAATGGTCTGGGTGTGTTGGTATTGATGTAAAAGTGTGGTATGAATGTGTGTATTGAGAATATTATTTGTGTGTGTGTGTGTATGTGCACAGAGAACAAGACAAAGTGTGTGCACAGGGAAAAAGAGTCTTTTTTTTGCTCACCACATTTTGCACATTCCCACCTCTCTCCCTCTTTCTTATGCCCACAGACCCTCACGCCCCCAGCACACACACACACTCATGCACACACGCACACACACACACACAAACTCACACACACACACACGCACGCACACACACACACACACACACACACACACACACACACACACACACACACACACACACACACACACACACACACACACACAGAGCCCCATACAAAAACAAAAAACAGAACCAGAGTGATCAGTCAAAATCAAAAGGTTAAAGAGGCCAAAGCTCAAAGAAGCACTCAACTACCAAAGCAAAGTCTTTTTTGGTTTTGGTTTTCAGTGCAGCATGTATACTATACTTCAGTGCAGCATGTATACTACACAGGTGCTGTAAATTTGATGTCACCCCAGTAACTGTACTTGTACTTATGGGGCTGTTTCTCTTACAGAATCAGAATCAGAAGTACTTTATTAATCCCTGTAGGGAAATTGTTTAAACTTTTACTTTTATTATGGTGTCAGGCCTATTTATCGTATACCAGGGATCATGGATCAATTTGCCTATATCAAAATACTTGAAGAGGTCATACTGCCTCATGCTGAAGAGGGAATGCCCTTGAAATGGGTGTTTCAAAAAGACAGCCCCAAACACACCAGTAAGCGAGCAGCATCTTGGTTCCAGACCAATAAAATTTAGGTTATGGAGTGGGCAGGCCAATCCCCGGACCTTAATCCAATAGAAAACCTGCGGGGTGGCATCAGAAATGCGGTTTCTGAGGCAAAACCAAGAAATGCAGAGGAATTGTGCAAGGTTGTCAAATCATCCTGGGCTGGAATACCTGTTTACAGGTGCCAGAAGTTGGTCGACTCTATGCAGCACAGATGTGAAGCAGTTCTCAAAAACAGTGGTTATACAACTAAATATTTCATTAGTGATTCACAGGAAGGCTAAATTTTAATATTTTTTCAGTTTATTGAGTAAATATTTGAGTATATTTGAGTTTTTAATGACAAATGCAGACACTGCTATTTTTTCAAACAGCCCGCCCAATATAATTTTTCCTTTATTTTCTGTAAAATAATTAAACTAGTGGTACTTTTTTCTTCATGTTTTTGATGTAAAATATAATGTGCAGTGTTCCCAATGAATGGAAATAAAAAAAATAAAAATAAAAAAAAGAAGGAGGAGAAGGATTTTGACATTTACTCACGTTTAAAAAAACACTGCTAATATTTTGAACAAAACTGTATCTGTATGTGTATGTGACGAACAGCTGGTCCCTTTTAAGGGCCTCTGTTCATTCAATACATTCCCAGCAAACCAGCAAAATATGGTTTCGAAGTCTGGGTGCTGTGTGACGTGGAGACCTCATATGCCTGGAAAATGCAGGTGTATACTGGGAGGTCTCCAGGAGCAACAAGAGAGGTCAACCAGGGGATGCAGGCAGTGCACATTTTGCAGAAAGCAGCGAAAGGTGTATACCCAGTGTGCTAAGTGCTATAGGTATTTTTGCACAGTCCACCTGACAAGTATCTGCAGCTTCTGCTTCACTGGCTGAATTCCCTCACTGATACACATGCAAATTTTTAAATTGTTTCAATTGTTTCATATTCTGTATTTTGTGATTTTGATAACAAAATGTGGGTTCATGTTCCCAAAATGACATTAAAGGGTTAAAATTATTAAGAAATACATGAAAATTTTATAGTTATGAATAGGACTGAAGTTGGTCAAAAGATTTAATGCAGTGAAAGTGAAAAAAAATATGCACATGTAATATTTTTATAGCACTTTTTAGAAAAAAACATTTTTTGCACAGAAGGGTTGTTCGCACTCATTTTTTAAAAAAAAACTGACACTGCTCAAAAAATAATAATGCATTCAAATCAATGTTGTTGTCAATTATTGACATATCCAAGGGTCTAATAGTCCTGCCTAAAAAATTACAGTTTGCACTTAGTGTGTAGAAAATACTTCATATTTTGTGTTTTTATCATTTACAGTATGTGGGTTTCTGTTCCCAAAATGACATTAATGGGTTAAAATTATTTAAGAAATAAATGAAAATTTGATAGTTATGAATAGGACTGAAGTTGGTCAAAAGATTTAATGCAGTGAAAGTTGAAAAAAATATGCACATATAATATTTTTATAGCACTTTTTAGAAAAAGAACATTTTTTGCACAGAAGGGTTGTTTGCACTAATTTTTTTAAAAACTGACACTGCTCAAAAAATAATAATGCATTCAAATCAATGTTGTTGTGAATTATTGACATATCCAAGGTTCCAATAGTCCTGCCTAAAAAATTACAGTTTGCACTTAGTGTGTAGAAGATATTTCATATTTTGTGTTTTTATCATTTACAGTATGTGGGTTTATGTTCCCAAAATGACATTAAAGGGTTAAAATTATTTAAGAAATAAATGAAAATTTGATAGTTATGAATAGGACTAAAGTTGGTCAAAAGATTGAATGCAGTGAAAGTTGAAAAAAATATGCACATATAATATTTTTATAGCACTTTTTAGAAAAAAGAACATTTTTTGCACAGAAGGGTTGTTTGCACTAATTTTTTTAAAAACTGACACTGCTCAAAAAATAATAATGCATTCAAATCAATGTTGTTGTCAATTATTGACATATCCAAGGTTCTAATAGTCCTGCCTAAAAAATTACAGTTTGCACTTAGTGTGTAGAAGATATTTCATATTTTGTGTTTTTATCATTTACAGTATGTGGGTTCATGTTACCAAAATGGCATTAAAGGGTTAAAATTATTAAGAAATACATGAAAATTTGATAGTTTTGAATAGGACTGACGTTGGTCCAAAGATTTAATGCAGTGAAAGTGAAATAAAATATGCACATATAATATTTTTATAGCACTTTTTAGAAAAAAACATTTTTTGTACTTAACGACCGCTCACACAAACTTTTTTTAGGGGAGCACAAGGGTTAAATTTAATTTCAATTTATGAACACACTCAAATCATACGGCTACTGTATAGTATGCAGTAGTCAAACCAGCTGCATTTTCCGCTCTGTGATCTGTGACACTGGGAGACCAAAAAGCCCATTACTGTAAGTGCAAACGAAAGATTGAGCAACGAGAATACTAATGAGGTATGTAAGCTACGTCCTCTCCAGGTAGAACTGTAAAAAAGTTCTGTTAGAGAAGTGCCATCTCCTGGTCATACCCTGTAATTACATGAATGGGTGGAGTTACAGTAAAAAATAGACACGCCCAGGAGAAGGAGGGGGGTTACTCCGGTCACGGAACTCGGCAGGCAGCTTGCTGGAAAACGGCTGCCATTTAGCTGGCGTTCAGCTTGAACAGGAACTTTTGAGTTGCTACTACTGTAACCAAGTTTACAGAAAAACAAACATAATATTGTTTCTCTCTTATTAATGAAAGATCTTTTACATTACCCATAGTGGCAGTTCGACTGTCCTCCTGATCAGAGCCCACTCCTGTATGACCTGGACTGCTGCTCTGCTCTGCCTCTGGACAGAGATTGAGAGAGAAAAGAGAGAGAGGGGGTCCAATTTACATTACATTTTCATTTACACTACAACATACACAAAGAAGTTAAATTAAATTAACATATATACCTCCATATGCAACCCCTTCCCACAAAAGTAAAAACTAAACATCACATCTGATATTTGAGTTACATTGCAGACTTCTCTTTGAAACATATTCTTGTTTGCCCCCCTTTAATAATATGTAAACTCTATTACCATCATGACATACCACCACCAGACCCCTGAACCTTGGTTCAGCATCTACAGACAACACCCTTCATTTAGTTCATTATAGTAAACCAAATGCTCATCTTGGATTCACCTAACAAAAAGTTAGAATAGAATAAATACTTGTACCTTGAGGGAAAATCCTTTTTCACTTAAGTTTTGCATACATAGCCCCATAGCAAGCTCTGTCCTGGACTGTCCTCTGGACTACATAGAGGAAGTGGGGGAGAAAAGGATGTTAGCTAAGCTGACATCCATCATGGACAATACCTCTCACCCTCTACATGACACTGTGGGGTCCCTGAGCATCTCCTTCAGCAGCAGACTGATAGACCCATGGTGTAAGAAGGAAAGGTTCTGCAGGTCCTTCATCCCGGTCGCTGTCAGGCTCTACAGCACCTGCATCACCTGATCATGTTGTAGTTTCTGTTCCTGTCTCTACTCACTACTACTCTCCATGGCTGTATTTTTATTTTTATTCTTATTATCTGCACTTATATTCCCACTCAGATTACTTACAATGTACAATATTACAATATTATTCATACCATGGTCACTTTGCCCTACAATATTATTTATATCATTGTGCCGCCCCTTTAAGGGAACAGAGGAATTGCGGATTCTGCATGCTGTGCGTCTTTTAGTTCTTCTCCACAGACAGGGAGCTTTGAGTAAGGCTGTTTTTCTACTCATTCATTTTTTCTCAGCTGTACCCTGGAAGGCATATATGTCTGTGAGTATTGGTTGTTCTTGTGTTGAACTTGCCTGTAAAAGCTTTAGAAACAGTTCATAATGGATTTATATGTGAAGAAACCTTAAAAACGGAGCGATGCTAATGCGCTAGCTTGTTAATGGCGTTTTCAATGTAACGTTAGCATTAAGCTAAGCGCTAATTATTCTCTGTTGTCAGCTAATGAACAATTTACTTGTTAAATATTTATAAATATTTGTGTCCTGTATGTGTTAAAGAACAAAGCCATATGACATGTAACATTTTATTTTCTATTTTTGTAAGCTCAACCAGAATTGGCTTCCTGAAACAAGAACGTCTGTATGATTCAAATCCATCCAAAAGCGGATCCAGAAGCTTGAAACTCCAGTGCATTGCTTTCACCTTCTAAAGGCTAACAAGCCGAAAGACCTGTTTGATGAAAAGGATAGCCTTGGTGAAGGAGTCTTCCAGCAAACACCACATGATGACAGACCTGCCAGCAGTCAAGCACCTTTCGACGCTACACCACAAGCTGGCTAAAAAGCCAGTCATGAAAAAACATATGGTTGCATTCATGCAGAAACTCTTCAATGCAGGTCATGCTGAACCAGCCCCACCACTCATCGGAGAGCAGGAGTGTTGGTACTTACCAATCTTTGGAGTTTATCATCTGCGAAAACCAGGTCAGGTGAGCCCCTGACCTAAAATTTGACTCCAGCTCCAAGCACCATGGCATCTCCCTGAACGATGTCCTGTTGAGCAGCCCTGACCTAAATAAAACACTCTTGGGAGTCCTCACTCACTTCCGTAAGGAACCCATGGCAGTGGCGGCAGATATAGAACAAATGTTCTACTGTTTTAAGGTCTGCCAGGAGCATCGCAACTTCTTATGTTTCCTCTGGTTCAAGGACAATGACCTGACCAAAGAGATCATGGAGTACCGCATGACTGTACATTGACAATAGTCCTTCTCTCGCTGTTGCCATATATGGTTTGAGAAGTGTTGCCCTGCAAAGTCTGGAAGCACACGACACCGTGGCAAAATAGTTTGTTCTAAGGGACTTTTATGATGACGACAGACTTACCTCATTCCCCTCCTCCGACAATGCCATCCGAGTCCTGAAAAAGACAAGAGATGTTAGCCGTCTCAAACATACACCTGAACAGATAACCCAATACCCGCTGAAAAGGAGACACAGTGGAGGTCCTGGAAAGAATCACTCAAAGCACTTGAGCAACTGTATACCAAGACTGTACCTACCTGTTTCCTTTCCACGCAGCAGAGGAAACTATGTGTCCTCTCTGATGCATCCACCACAGCCATCTCTGCAGTGGCTTACCTCAGGGCAGTTGACGATGAAGGACACAGTCATGTAGGATTCTGTATGGGGAAATCTAAATTAGCACCACGTCACTCCCATACTGTGCCTCGTCT
Source organism: Collichthys lucidus (assembly GCA_004119915.2). Lineage (NCBI taxonomy): Eukaryota > Metazoa > Chordata > Actinopteri > Sciaenidae > Collichthys > Collichthys lucidus. Next base: position 1,567,019 of record CM014085.1, on the reverse strand, counting down.
GGAGCTTGGTGCAGCCGTACTCGTAATCGAGCTAGCCAACATGTTAGTGGACGAGCTAGACGTCAACATCCACACAGTGAAGTTTTACACTGACTCCAGAGTTGTGCTTGGGTATATCTACAACGTCAACTGGAGGTTCTATGTGTACGTTGCTAACAGAGTCACACGCATAAGGAAGTCATCACAGCCAGAACAGTGGCACTTTGTCAGCACGGAACACAACCCTGCAGACCATGGAACACAACCAGTACCAGCCGCACTTCTTGAGCAACACCTACTCAGTCTCAGAGTCCTTCGAGCTTGTTGAGCCAGATGCAGATGTAGATGTGCAACCAATGATTGCCATGTTTGGTACCAAAGCTGCTGGAGCACTGCTTGGTTCACACAGATTTGGACGCTTTTCCAGCTGGAAAATGCTAACACATGGAATAGCCAGGCTCATTCAGAAAGTCAGAACCTGTGCTAGAGCCCCCAAGGGAGATACGGCAAAGGCAGATGAGCTCATGCCGGCAAGAACAATAATCGTCCAGACTGTGCAGCAAGTGACCTTTAAAGAAGAGATCAAGAGTCTGTCCAAAGGAGAAATTGTCTCAAAACACAGCCCTCTCAAGAAGCTTGATCCCATCCTAGATTCAGATGGTGTGTTGAGGATTGGTGGCCGGATGTCATCAGCTACGATCTCCTGGGAGAAAAAAACATCCTATCATCGTCCCTAAAAACAGCCACATTGCTACATTGTTGGTGCAGTATTACCATGAAAGAGTCGCACACCAGGGAAGGCACATCAATGTAGGGGCCATTAGGTCCGCCAGGCCGGGATTCTAGAAGGGAAAAGACTGGTATCCAGCATCATACAAGTGTGTCACCTGCAGGAAGTTAAGAGGAAGTATGGAGAAACAAAAAATGTCCAACTTACGGATCACCCAAGCACCTCCATTCACACAGGTTGGATTAGATGTGTTTGGACCATGGTCTGTCTGTGCTTGTCGTACCAGGGGAGGTCTCTCAGAAAGCAAGCGCTGGGCTGTCATGTTTACCTGCTTGGTCACCAGATCAGTTCATGTGGAGGTAGTAGAGTCTCTGTCTACATCAAGTTTTATAAATGACAGAGGGACGAACTTTGTCGGCAAATACAAGGAACTTGGCATAACGCCAGGAAATGCTGAGCTTCAGTCTTACCTCAAAGACCAAAGCTGCACTTGGGACTTTAATCTTCCACACTCTTCTCACATGGGGGGAGTGTGGGAGTGTTGCTCAAAGTGCATTCCCCCAGTCTGGCACACGAAGTTCTCATCACGCCAAACATTTTGGTTCAAGCCAAAGAATGAAAGATTCAATCAATTTGTTAATGAACCTGAAGGATGGATCTATGCATCAAGGCAACAGTATCAAGACGCTGTGAGTCCAGATGACAGCGTATCTATGGTTGCTGCACCAGCGGAGGATGAACCTGTGCTTCATAAGGGACAAAGCACAGCTGCTGACCATTCTACTAGACCGTCCAGAACCGGATCGTCCAGAACCGGATCGTCCAGAACCGGAACTTCTAGATCTTCAGGATTTTCAAGATTATCCATCTCATCCATGCGTCAGAAGGAACAAGCAGAACGAGCAGCTTTACTTGTACAAGCAGCATCCTTGAAAGAGATAGAGTCATTAGAGCTTGAAGAGTGCCAGTTAAAGGCAAGTAAAGAGCTTGAAGAGTGCAAGTTAAAGGCAAGGAAAGATCAGCTAAAGATTGAGACAGCAATTGCTGTGTCTTCAGCAAAGCTAAAAGTGCTAGAGAGTTGTGAACATGAGAGCCAACAAAGTGCTCATTCTGAGGTGAAGTCAGTGGACAATCTGCTGTTCAGAGCAGAGCCAGTATCACAGTGGGAACACACTGAAAGATCACAGGTAAACAATAAAGTGAAACAAGAAAATGAAACACAGCCCACTAATATCAATAAAGATGCTGTAAACCTGTGTGAAGTGATGCTAAAACAAAATCGCATCACTGAGATGTTAGTCAAGCAACAGAAACTAACTCATCTGCCCCAAAGAGACATACCTGTGTTCAGTGGTGACCCCCTTGAGTTTAAGTCTTTCATGAGGGCTTTTGATTGTACCATTCATGACAAAATTGATAATGATGATGACAGGTTATACTACCTTGAACAATTTACTAGAGGTGAGACTTAGTCAGGAGTTGCCAACACATGAGTCTACATCAAGGCTACATCGAAGCAAGGAAATTGCTAACTTATCACTATGGCAACGCGCTGAAAATCTTATCTGCTTACATGACCAGGGCTCTCAATTGGCCACAAATCAAGCCAGATGATGCTAAGGCTCTCCATAGTTACTCCTTGTTCTTAACTGGTTGTAACAATGCAATGCAGGACCTTGATCAGCTGCAAGAGATAGAGAATCCCACTAATCTCAGAGTCATTGTCTCCAAGTTGCCCTACAAAATGAGAGAGATGTGGAAAGTTTCTGCATTTGACATTCAAGAAGCGACCGGAAAGAGACCAAGATTTTCACATCTGGTCAGATTCATAAACAGACAAGCTAAAATAGCTGCAGATCCTGTTTTTGGTGACATAAAGGACATCGAAGACAAGGGGAAACATTTTGCAAGTATGAGAACAGATTGAACAAACAGGTCAAAGGGTAGCACATTCGCTACAAGTGTAGCACCAGCAGTACATGAGAACTCACCTGAAAATTGTAAAGGCTCCTCTCGCCAAGTCGTCAATGCCTTTCAAAAACCATGTGCATTCTGTGAAAAACAACACACATTGGCAGAATGTCTCAAAATCAGAAACCAGCCCTATCAAGAAAGACTAGAGTTTCTTAAAGGAAAAGGACTGTGTTTTTCATGTTTGACTCCAGGTCATTTGAGTAAAGCCTGCAAAAAGAGAGCTTCATGTGAATATTGTCCTAAGAGACACCCAAGCTTACTTCATGTTACAAAGGAAGATGATAATGAAGCTGCTAAGAATAGTCAGAAAGACACTACAAAAAACACAGCAGCTTGTGAAACAACACACATTTCAAGTGGACCTTGTTGTGCCACCGGGGCCGGAAAAGACAATTGTGTCTTAGCAATTGTGCCTGTGTGTGTCAAGGTAAAGAAAAGCAACAGAGTAATAGAGACTTATGCATTCATGGACAATGGAAGTCAAACAACTTTCTGCACTGAGAAGTTAATGAGACAGCTTGGCGTCGAAGGCAGGAAAACTCAAATACTGCTTTGAACAATGGGTCAAGAAAAGCTAGAGCCAAGCTACCATGTCTCAGGTCTAGAAATTTGTGGCATAAAAGAGAACATCTACATTGATTTGCCAGAGATCTATACACACAAGGACATTCCTGTGTTAAAAGACAACATTCCTGTGCAGGAAGATCTGGCAAAGTGGCCACATCTTCATGGTATTGAACTGCCACAAATAAACACAGACATTGGACTGTTAATAGGCTGTGATGTTTACAAGGCCATGGAACCCTGGGAAATCATCCACAGTGAGGACGACGGTCCATATGCAGTTCGAACAATCCTCGGTTGGGTCATAAATGGTCCCCTCAGGCGTGATGGTTGTGCTACTCCTTTTGAAAGTGGGCAAAGTGTATCAGTTAATCGTATCTCCATTGCCAATGTAGAGAACCTGCTTGTACAACAGTTCAAATATGACTTTCCAGAGAAAGCCAGTGAAGAAAAACATGAAATGTCACGAGAAGACATACAGTTCATGAACTCTGTTAATGAGACAGTGAAAAAGGTTGATGGGCACTACAGCTTCCCTTAAGAAACGAAGATGTCAAAATGCCCAACAACTACAGTGTAGTCGTTCAGAGAACAGAAAACCTGAAGAGGAAACTTGTCAAAAACAAAGACTTTCACAAAGAGTATCAAAGATTCATGTCTGACCTGATCAGTAAAGGGTATGCAGTGGAAGTACCAAAGAAAGAGACTGTGTCTGAAAATGAAAGAGTGTGGTACATACCTCATCATGGGGTTTTTCACCCCCAAAAAGGGAAACTACGTGTAGTTTTTGACTGCGCAGCGTCATTTCAGGGCAAGTCATTGAACACAGAGCTTTTACAAGGACCAGATTTAACAAATACACTGATAGGAGTTTTAACAAGATTCAGACATGAACACATTGCTTTAATGTCAGACATAGAGGCAATGTATCATCAAGTGAGAGTTCCACCAGAAGATCAAGACCTCCTGCGGTTCCTCTGGTGGCCAAATGGAAAACTGGATGAGCCATTGAAAGAGTACAAAATGGTTGTGCACTTGTTTGGGGCGACGTCCTCCCCCAGCTGTGCCAATTTTGCGTTAAAAAAGACAGCTGAGGATGCTAAAGACAAAATGGCACCTGCTGCAGTGAAAGCAATCAGGGACAATTTTTATGTAGATGATTGTCTCTTGTCAGTGTCAGATAAAACCCAAGCAGTTAACGTGGTCAAAGACTTGACAGCACTGTGTGAGAGTGGAGGATTTCACCTTACAAAATGGATGAGTAACAACAGAACTGTGCTAGCCTCCGTTCCTGAGTCAGAGAGAGCCAAGGAGGTTAAAGATTTAGACCTCAGTCATGACGCATTACCTGACGAAAGAGTCCTTGGAGTGAACTGGTGTACAGAGTCGGATGTATTCAAGGTCAGAATTAATGCAAAGAACACACCACAAACTAGACGTGGCATCCTGTCACTTGTAAGTGCTGTGTATGACCCGTTAGGATTTTTGTCACCTGTCATTCTTCCAGCTAAAATGATCCTGCAGGATTGGTGTGGCAGGAAAGTCTCATTGGATGACAATATCCCTGCTGAATTGGCTCAAAGGTCACAAAAATGGATGTTGGATCTTGCAAAGCTTCATGGTTTCAGTGGACAGATGTCTAAAACCGGCTGGTTTTGGAAAACTCACATCTGCACAAATGCATCACTTCGCGGATGCAAGTGAGAAAGGTTATGGAGTTGTCACCTACCTTCGCATAAAAAATGAAAAGGGTTCAGTCCACTGTTCATTCATCATTGGAAAGTCCAGAGTTTCTCCTTTGAAACCAACAACGATCCCGAGACTGGAATTAACAGCTGCTGCTGTCGCTGTAAAGATGGACAGATTCATGCATAAAGAGCTAAAAATGCCACTAGAAGAATCCATGTTTTGGTCAGATAGTACTACTGTGCTGAGGTACATTGCTAGTGAGAATATTAGATTTAAAACCTTTGTGGCAAACAGAGTGTCACTTATCAGAGACAACGCTAAGCCAAGTCAGTGGAGGTATGTGAACTCCAGTGGCGGCTGGCGTTTGTAAAAGTGAGGGAGGAAGGAATGTTTGGTTTGCGTAATGAAGGCCACGCCCCCATGCGACCGCACCTGCTGGATCTTTACGCACGGGTTGAGTCGAGAATAGTTTTTTTTCCTGAATAATTCAATAACATCATTTCCACGGTGTCAAACAACTGGCAACAGTCAACAAGTAAAAGAACAACAGTAACATTATTTCACAACTATTTATATATAGTTGAATATATAGTCATAAGTCATTCAATATACTTCAAGCTTGCCATATGCCGTTCTCATCTGATCTGACTCGACTGCCGAAGTGCTACTAGCAACTGAAGTTTGATAAGATAACCCCTTCCCCCAAGCAGCTAAAGACGTTGCTTATTGGTTCATCGTGCTATAGCACTGCAGCCTATTGGTTCATATTTTGTGACACTTGTCAGATCTCTTCGCTAGTCCCACCCGCCCAAAGGAGGTTTTTCCTCCTCTCGCAATAGAAGGCTCTGGCAGCCACGAGCCGCCAGTGCCGGAGACTATTTGAATGGGAGTGAATGGAAGCCCAGAGGAGGAAGATTCTCCGTCTGCCTCCTTTCGGCTCCTATTCAATCCAATTCGCGTGCAGTATTTTCTAATAGCGATAGGGGGTGCTCATGTAATTTTACCCAGATAAATTAATACAATGTACATGTTATATATGTATTTTGGCATTAAAATAGTAATATTCAAGGAGGCAATTAATTAAATTGGTCAAGACAATTTCAACTTTTTATTCTTAAAATTTTTAAGGAGGATCTTCCTCCCTCTCCTCACTGAAGGAGCCACCTCTGGTGAACTCTGAGTTAAACACAGCCGACCACGCATCCAGAGGCATGAACGCAGACACGTTCATAAAGTGTCAGAACTGGACTGATGGACCAGACTTTTTGAAGAAAGATGAGAGACACTGGCCAGTTTCTCCTGATATCAAAGAGATACAGAAAGATGATGTTGAAGTTAAAGCTGCAGTGTGTGTGAATGCAACAAATGCATATGAGAATACACTAAGCGAGTTCATTTGTCACTATTCGGAATGGCACAGGTTAACAAGAGCAGTTGCCTGGATGTTTAAGTTGAAACAACTGCTCCTCAAACTGAGAGCACATCGTAAGTTGCTCATGTCACAAGCAAGTGAGAGACTGAGTTTTGAGAGGAGAACTGAGGTTGTTGCAAACCAGATGCAAAAGTTCAAAGGAACCATCAGAGGGTCTTTGCTCTCAGCTGAAGATGTTGCACTGGCAGAGACTGAAATTATCAAACTGTGTCAAAGGCAAGGTTTCTGTGATGAACTGATAACTCTTCAGAAATGTGATAAGCTGAAAAGAAGCAGTCACATTGTCAAGCTTGATCCTATCATGCAGGATGGGATTTTAAGAGTAGGAGGAAGGCTGCATCAGTCTGCGCTTCCTGCTGATGCTAAACATCCCATGATTCTTCCTAAAAACCACCATGTGTCAACATTGATTCTCAGACATGTTCACCAAGAAACAGGACACAGTGGAAGGAATTATACATTGTCCAAGCTAAGAGAAAGATTCTGGGTTCCTCAAGCAGACTCAGCTCTTAGAAAGATATTGTCAAAGTGTGTAACATGCAGAAAAATCTCAGCCAGACCTGGTGATCAAAGAATGGCTAATCTGCCACAAGATCGTCTGACACCAGACAACCCTCCCTTCACCAGTGTGGGTATAGATTATTTTGGACCCTTTGAGGTCAAGTGTGGACGAAGCAGAGTTAAAAGATATGGTGTTTTGTTTACATGTTTGACAGTCAGAGCAATTCATTTAGAGGTTGCTAATTCTCTTGAGACTGATTCATGTATAAATGCTTTCAGGCGATTTGTAGCGAGAAGAGGTCAAGTGTCTGTAATGAGGTCAGATAATGGTACAAATCTAGTGGGTGCAGAGAAAGAAATGCAAGAAGCAATTAAAGGCTGGAATCAGTTAAAAATCTCAAATGTGCGCATGCAGAAAGGAATTACCTGGATATTCAACCCGCCAGCAGGTTCACATTTTGGTGGCATCTGGGAGAGACAAATTCGTTCTGTGAGGAGAATTCTTAACCAGACACTGAAACAGCAACTTCTTGACGACGACATCTCCACACATTGTTTTGTGAAGTCGAGGCTATTGTGAATGGCAGACCCATAACAAGAGTGTCAAATGATCCACATGACACAGAGGCTCTTACACCTAATCATTTGCTTCTTTTGAAAAAACAACCAGTGCTACCTCCTGGATTGTTTGAGAGAGACGACTTGTATGCCAGAAAAAGGTGGAAGCAGGTGCAATACCTGTCTGATATCTTTTGGAAATGTTGGACAAGGGAATACCTGCCGCTCTTGCAGGAGAGGCAAAAGTGGACAAAAAACAAGAGAAATCTGAAAGAAGGTGATGTTGTGCTCATAGTGGACCACAGCGCACCGAGAGGTTCATGGTTGATGGGAAAAGTTGAGAAGACAGTTCCTGATGCAAAGGGTCTTGTTAGACCTGCCTTTGTAAAAACTAAAACAAGTGTTTTGGAAAGACCAGTAGACAAGTTATGTTTATTGCTTGAAATGGAAGAATAAGTGTTTGTGTGTGTGACACACCTGTACTTAAAGTAATGTTAATGTGAAAATACGTATGTTGTTCATGTAAACAAAAGCAACAAAAGGAAGTTAATTATTTCAGTGTTTCACGCTAAATGACGCTTTAATATATAGAAATGTAATTGTTATGCCCAGCAGTAACAATTAGGGGCCGGAATGTAAGCGCCATTTATTATGTGTGTTATTTGTGTTTTGAATAAGTTTTGAGCCACAGGTGTTTTGGACTGATGTGACTTCCGTAGGAAGCAGGAAGTGAGAGGGTGTGTCTTATGTTTTGTTAATAAAGAAATGGCGGAGCGTCACGGTCGTTTTACCATGACACCGGGTCACACGTCTGTGTCCGCGGCCAGCCAGAGTTATGCATAAACGGTCTCCTGTCATTTATTAGAGTGGTTATAAACAAAGAAATGAAGAACAAGAAGAATACCTGGCAACACTCCAGCCAAGGAGGAAATGGCAAGCAGACCAATCCAACTTGCAAATTAGAGATATTGTGCTCTTACAGATGTAGCATCTCAAAAGTTCCTGTGTGACATTGCCTTAACTGGTCCTTGGCTGGTCCTTGATAGGTCCTTTGCAGGTCCATGACAGTAATGTAATCCCCGATGACGCGACATGAGGGCCCGACTGGAAACGCCTCTAAGCAGTAAAGACCAGCTGCAATGCCTCATTTGTCCATGGGGAGGAACAGTGATGTTCCGCTCTCACCGTAGACCGTCTAAAGACACCTCTGAATAGATACGCTGGGGTGAGCGGGTGAGCCGATCAGCTGAGACAGAGCACAATCATGGATGTGGCTAGTGGTGCAAAGGATCATCATGATCCGTTCATATCGCCCCCCACAGCACCAAGTGTTCCGCGGATCGGTTGATGGAAGAAAAAAAAAAAGTTGTGATAAGATAACACTGAGGCACCACTGCAGCTGCTCGTATCTGCAACTCTATGTTACGCACAACAACAACATGCCAACATAAACTTGTTATTAAAGAAAACTGCGCTCGTAACGTCTGTTTTTTAAAGTATATATTTTTTGGCCTTTTATGGATATGACAGCTGAAGAGAGACAGGAAGGAGGGGGCAGAGAGACGGGGAATGACAGGCAGTAAAGGGCTGTCCGATGCGGGATTCAAACCGGGCCGACTGCAGTGAGGACGGTCGCCTCTACACACGAGGCGTCTGCACAACCCAACACACTACCGACCACCCCATAACTGTTTTTTAAGAGTTATATCAGTTTGATGCTTTCTGAAGCCTGCCGTATGAAACACATTCGATTTCTGAGTATTCCTCTGAACACCATAGTGGCCATATTGATAATACAGTATACTGTACAGTATGATGGATACTGATGTCCAGCTGTGGCTTTCACTACATGCAAAGTAGGAGCGAGCGAGAGAGAGAGAGAGAGTGCGCGAGCGCGAGAGAAGATCGAGCCGCTTCAGTAATTATGTATAGTAAGGACAGAATAGCCTAGATGTTGATTTGGTAAACAGTGACCATAGGCTAAATGGCGTAAAGCGTAAATGGAAAGAATTAGGAGTGAATAAAGTATTAAATACGTCAAGTATGTTTGGTTTTAATGAATTTCATTTCATGGAAGACTTTATTCGCAAGAAGGCCAAGCCAGGCACAAAACAGGAGCTCGTCGAGGCCATACAGATGTTTTGAAAAACGAGAGTGACCGTGGACTTTTGCAACAGACTTATCTCTGGACTTTCAAAAGTTGTGCGGTGTATTAATAATAATGAAGGGGGGCATAGTGGAAAATAAACAGTGGTGTCCATGTAGAATAAAAACATAACATATATACTGCAAACTATTAAAACCAAAAATACTTGACTTATTTCATACATATTCTTTCCATTTACGCTATGGAATGGAGGAAAATGAAAAGTAGTCATTCATGTTCATGAGCACACTCAAATCATAAGGCTACAGTATAGTATACAGTACTCAAACCAGCTGCATTTTCCGCTCTGTGATTTGTGTGACACTGGGAGACAAAAAAGCCCATCAAGTGCAAACAAAATGTTGAGCAATGAGATTGCTAATGAGGTGTTTGTATAGTTTACCTGGCCTAAAGCGTGCACTACTAAATACCTGCATAAGAAAGGGCTTCCAAAACGCTTGTCTCTGCAGCTCTATGTCGTGCACAACAACAACAAGCCCTCCCCCCCAAATAAACTCTAGCTTGTATCGGCAGGTCTGGCAGCCCTGTGATGTCTGATATACATTTTTTTTGTAACTTTTTTTAAGGGGTAGTTTATTGTTTACAAGCAGATGAGCGAGAGAGAGTGGGCGAGCACAAGAGAAGAGACGCTTCAGTAATTATATAAAGACTAGTGGTGGGCATAGATTGGCGCGATTAATCTATGCCATAGATCAGCTGTTCCCCGGAGTAAACAAAGGCAGCTGAAAGCGGCATTTAAAGAACAACACGAAGAAAAAACACGACAAAAACGCTCTAAAACAACATTGAGATAGAGATAGACATAGAGAGATCAGGACTCCACAGAGTTACAGTGAAGAAAACAAAAATGAACAAAAGAGAAAAAAGTCAAAAGGGTGACTTCAAAGGCTGGAACAGCTTTGAGAACAGATTTACGCAGTTAGCACTCCACCACTAGTAAAGACAGAACAGCCTAGATGTTGTTGATTTGGTAAATGGTGACATGTTAGACATAAACACCTTAAATTTAATTTCAATTCATGAACACGCTCAAATTATGAGGCTACTTTATAGTATGCAGTCATCAAACCAGCTGCATTTTCCGCTCTGCGATCTGTGACACTGGGAGACCAATAAGCCCATTACTGTAAGTGCAAACAAAAGGTTGAGCAATGAGAATGCTAATGAGGTGTGTAAGCTACATCATCTCCAGATTGAACAACTGTAAAAAAGTTCTGTGAGAAAAGCACCATCTCCTGGTCATACTCTGTAATTAAATGAGTAGGTGGAGTTACAGTAAAAAATAGACACACCCAGGAGGAGGGGGGTCACTCTAGGCACGGAACTTTGCAGGCAGTTGGCTGGAAGTCATTAAGAAGAGTCATTAAAGATGGCTCCCCTAGGGTGTATTCAAGACCCACCTCTGAAGTAGTGTTGTTACTTAAAGGACCATAGTGGTATTACACAGTACCAGACGGGAAGTGTTCCGCCCCTTTAAGGGAACAAAGGAATTTCGGACTCTGCTGTGCGTCTCTTAAGGCCAAATCACACAGGAGGCGAAACAGAAGCGGCACGGTACCGCCGCGGTCACCGTAGCAAATAGAAGTCAGTCTAGTCAATGAGAGCACTCACACAGGGCGCGGTCCAGAGGCGTCCCAGAAGCGGCTCACCGCGCCACGGCGCGAGCTTTCCGTTTCATTCCTATTTTTACCGTGTCCTGTAACAGTGTTTCAGCAGTTAACATCTCAAAACTTACCTGATGACTCTGTGTTTATTGGAGAACCCTGTTAGCTATCTGCCAAGTTAACATCAGCAACTAACGAGGGCAGAATAATTATGGTCACTTTAACTGCAATATTATTTATATCATGGTCACATTATCTTACAATATTATTTATATCATGCCACTTTTACCTTAAGTACTTGTTTTTGCACATTGTCTGTTGTTTGCCGGTTGTTTGTTTTTATGTTTATTGTGTAGGTTATGAGATACTTCTGTCTGTTAATTTTGTTTTGCCCTTTCTTCTTTAATTCTAAAGTGTATACTACACTCTGCTGCTGTAATAAGTAAATTTCCCCGTTGTGGGATGAATAAAGTATAATCCAATCTAATCTATAATACAACCACACACACATACACACACAATTGGCTCTTAGCAAAATGTGGAAAGATGGTGGAGTGATGGTCAGCTACGTAGTGGTGCCCTTAGAGCATCATTTCTTCCGCGTGGCGCGGAAAGAACTTTCAAGAAGACCTGCATCATCGCCCCGACTTAAAACTGGCTTGATAAGGCTGTCCAAGATGTGGAGGTAAATCTCAACAACTTCACCATCTTCAAAGCAGGCTGTACGAGGGAGTCGGGCTAGGCTGTCATGGACCTGCAAAGGACCTATCAAGGACCAGCTAAGGACCAGTTAAGGCGACGTCACACAGGAACTTTTGAGTTGCTACATCTGTAAGAGCACAATATCTCTAATTTGCAACAACTCAAGTTCAGGTGTGTTCAGGAGCCTGTGGTGTCTTATGCTGTAGTATTTATTAAAGAGATGCTGAAATGCTCTCACACAACTAGGGGTGGAGCGGTTCGTCGACGTCATCGATTACGTCGACGATGTAAATACGTCGACTCGTAAAACGTGCGCCGATGCGTCGCGCTCGCATGTCAGCCGGCGTATATGCGGAAGTAAGATGGCTGCTTGCGGTAAAAACAATGGAGGTAGGGGTGGGCGATGTATCGAGTATACTCTGTTCATGTAAATGTTTTAAGCCGTCTGCATTTAATTCTCCGAAATTTTGCCTGCCGCTCACTCCTGGTGCTGCTCACAGCACGCAGCACACTGCCCCGCCCACCCAGAAAAATCCCCTGCTCGCATGCGTACTTTTTGTATCAAGTGAGGAGAGAAGTGGAGAGCGAGTTAATCAAAGATGAAGACAGACGGCTTGGTTCAGAAGAAAAACAGCTGCAGTCACACCTTCTCCCGTTTTCACGTGGTCACGTCAGCTGCTCCAAAATTTAACTTTATGGCAAATACTTTGAGAAAACCGGGAAAGTCAGCGCTAGCTTACTGCAGCGTGTGGACACTTCCGGTTTTCAAAATAAGACGTGGGTGTTAAATGTATTAAACATATTAAACGTTTCTAAAAAAAAATTATAGAATATGAGAATGGTTAAAATTTGATTTAAAAAAGTGTCAAGTATGCCAAGTATGATCCTGCACTGCTTCAATGCTCATATGTACATTATGACATATATTATAAATTCATAAAAAAATATGACAAGTATAAATATAAAGAGTGAAGCTAAAGAAGAAGCTATTTTTGGTGCATACATTTCATCTTGTTACTTTTGAAACAAAGGTTTTGTTTTTCAAGAGATGTGTGTGTTTGAATAAAATCTTGAATATTAAGAAGACATCTCTCATCTCATCTCATCTCATCTTCTTCCGCTTGTCCGTGAGTCGGGTCGCGGGGGCAGCAGCTTCAGCAGGGCGGCCCAGACTTCCCTCTCCCCGGCCACTTCGTACAGCTCTCATCACTCGCATCACTGCAGAAGCCGCACCGATCCGCCGGTCGATCTCCCGTTCCATCCTTCCCTCACTCGTGAACAAGATCCCGAGATACTTGAACTCCTCCACTTGAGGCAGGATCTCATCCCCGACCCGGAGGCTGAACTCCACCCTTTTCCGGCTAAGCACCATGGTCTCGGATTTGGAGGTGCTGATTCTCATTCCAGCCGCTTCAAACTCAGCTGCGAACTGCTCCAGAGAGAGCTGAAGGTCACGTTCCGATGAAGCCAACAGGACTAGATCATCCGCAAAAAGCAGCGACCCAATCCTGAGGCCACCGAAACGCAGCCCCTCAACGCCCTGGCTGCGCCTAGAAATTCTATCCATAAAGGTTATGAACAGAACCGGTGACAAAGGGCAGCCCTGGCGGAGTCCAACTCTCACAGGAAACAGATCCGACTTACTGCCGGCGATGCGGACCAAGCTCTGGCACCGAGAGTACAGGGACCGGATAGCCCGAATTAATGGGTCCGAAACCCCATACTCCCGGAGCACCCTCCACAGGACTCCCCGAGGGACACGGTCGAACGCCTTCTCCAGGTCCACAAAGCACATGTAGACTGGTTGGGCAAACTCCCATGCACCCTCTGGGACCGCGCTAAGGGTATAGAGCTGGTCCACAGTTCCACGACCAGGACGAAAACCACATTGCTCCTCCTGGATCCGAGGTTCGACAATCTTGCGGACCCTCCTCTCCAGGACCCCCGAAAAGACCTTCCCGGGGAGGCTGAGGAGTGTGATCCCCCTATAGTTGGAGCACATCCTCCGGTCCCCCTTTTTGAAGAGGGGAACCACCACCCCGGTCTGCCAATCCAGGGGCACTGCCCCAGATGTCCACGCAATGTTGCAGAGACGTGTCAACCAAGACAGCCCTACAACATCCAGGGCCTTGAGGAACTCCGGGCGGACCTCATCCACCCCCGGGGCCTTGCCACCGAGGAGCTTTTTGACTACCTCAGCGACCTCAGCCCCAGAGATTGGTGAGACCACCAAGGGGTCCCCAGGCTCTGCCTCCTCAAGGGAAGACGTGCTGGTGGGATTGAGGAGGTCTTCGAAGTATTCCTTCCACCGACCCAGGACGTCCCGAGTCGAGTTCCAGACGTTCCCAGCAAACCCGCACAGAACGTTTGGGCCTGCCAGGTCTGACCGCCATCCTCCCCCACCATCGGAGCCAACTCACCACCAGGTGGTGATCAGTTGACAGCTCCGCCCCTCTCTTCACCCGAGTGTCCAAAACATGTGGCCGCAAGTCCGATGACACGACCACAAAGTCGATCATCGAACTGCGACCGAGGGTGTCCTGGTGCCAAGTGCACATATGGACACCCTTATGCTTGAACATGGTGTTCGTTATGGACAGTCCATGACGAGCACAGAAGTCCAATAACAGAACACCACTCGGGTTTAGATCAGGGGGGCCGTTCCTCCCAATCACGCCCCTCCAGGTCTCACTGTCGCTGCCCACGTGAGCATTGAAGTCCCCCAGGAGGACGAGGGAGTCCCCAGAGGGGGCGCTCTCCAGCACTCCCTCCAAAGACTCCAGAAAGGGTGGGTACTCTGTACTGCCATTCGGTGCATAGGCACAGACGACAGTCAGGACCCGTCCCCCCACCCGAAGGCGAAGGGAGGCTACCCTCTCGTCCACCGCGGTGAACCCCAACGTACAAGTGCCGAGCCGGGGGGAAACAAGCATTCCCACTCCCGCTCTGCGCCTCTCACCGGGGGCAACTCCAGAGTGGTAGAGCGTCCAGCCCCTCTCAAGGAAACTGGTTCCGGAACCCACGCTGTGCGTCGAGGCGAGCCTGACTATATCTAGCCGGTACCTCTCAACCTCGTGCACCAGCTCAGGCTCCTTCCCCGCCAGAGAGGTGACGTTCCACGTCCCCAGAGCCAGCTTCTGCAACCGGGGGTCGGACCGCCAGGGTCCCCGCCTCCGACTGCCGCCCATCTCTCTACGCACCCGACCCCTAAGACCCCTCCCATGGGTGGTGGGTCCATGGAAAGGGGGGCCCATGTCATCCTTTCGGGTTGTACCCGGCCGGGCCCAATGGGAGTAGACCCGGCCACCAGGCGCTCGCCAGCGAGCCCCACCCCCAGGCCTGGCTCCAGGGGGGGGCCCCGGTAACCCGCGTTCGGGCAAGGGAGACCTGACTCCATTGTTGTTTCTGTTCATCAGAGGTAATTGAGCTGCGCTTTGTCTGGCCCCTCACCTAGGACTTGATTGCCTTGGGTGACCCTACCAGGGGCATGAAGCCCCCGACAACATAGCTCCTGGGATCATTGGAACACGCAAACCCCTCCACCGCGATAAGGTGGCAGCTCCAGGAGGGGTTAAGAAGACATGCTTTTGCTTTTTATTTAGGTAAATTCATTGTCATTAATCAAGTAATTAAAAACCATTGTTAGAATAATTGATAAAAAAATTGTTAGATTAATCGACTAATCGAAAAAATAATCGTTAGATTAATCGACTAATCGAAAAAATAATCGTTAGATTAATCGACTAATCGAAAAAATAATCGTTAGATTAATCGATAGAAAAATAATCGTTAGATGCAGCCCTACACACAACACAACATAAAATTGGCCCTTTAAATTTTCGTCCCAAATTTTTGTCTACTCCGTCAGATTTCTACAAAAGCATAATTTAATCAGCCATAAGGGGCCCCTCCGAAAACATACATCTAAGGTGGTGCTGTAGAGCAGTGTTTCTCAAACTTTTTCAGACCAAGGACCACTTTGTCAAAAAAAAATTTTTCAGGGACCACCTGACCCCGTCTTCAGCCACCTATCCATCATTGTTTCCCATCCTCTCCGTGCCTTGTTTTAGTTAAAGTTCACAGCTTTTGCTGCTCTTTTCCTTGCTTTCTTTTCCTTACTTACTGACGTGACAGCGGAATGATTTTGTCTATAGGAGACGCCGTGGTTGCTTAGGCAACAATTTGGGCACTGCTAATTCAGATTTATCTTCATATATCCATTATACATATTTTTAAAAAATATTTGTCTGCATTTTTGTTCAGAGAACAAATTCGCTTTACACTTCAAATAATGTTAGGTAGGACTAGGGCTGATATGGCCTGTAACCAATATCTCGATATTTTTAAGCTATATCGCGATACACAATATATATTTCGATATTTTTGTTGTTGTTGTTTTATATTGTTTATTTCTAATAAATATTGTCATTATTTCCATGATAGCATTGTAATTGCTCAGAATCAACGTAGAACAGTAGATTTACACTTGCTGTGAGACACACCTCTTTTATAGCATTTTAACACTTGTCATATTTTTTATGAATTTTTAATACATTTCATGATGTAAATATGAGCTTTAAAGCTCAATAGCTTCCAGGTCCTGTGACCTATTGGCTCAAAATCAGTGTAGAACAGTCGAGCTACACCTGCTATACGACACACACTCTTTTTTTATAGCATTTTAACACTTGTCATATTTTTAATGAATTTTTAATATATTTCATAATGTACATATGAGCATTGAAGCAGTGCAGAATCATACTTGGCATATGAGACACTTTTTTAAATCAAATTTTAACCATTCTTCATATTTTATAAATAAACGTTTAATACATTTAACACCCACGTTTTATTTTGAAAACCGGAAGTGTCCACACGCTGCAGTAAGCTAGCGCTGACTTTCCGGTTTTCTCAAAGTATTTGACATAAAGTCGCAATAAGGGCGCACTTGAAAATATTGGAGCAGCTGACGTGACCACGCGAAAACGAGAGACGTGACCACGCGAAAACGAGAGACGGCGTGACCGCAGCTGTTTTTCTTCAGAACCAAGTCGTCCGTCTCCATCTTTGATTACCTCACTTGGACTCTTGGCTTCACCTCTCCTCACTTGATACAGAAAGTACGCATGCGCGCAGGGGATGTTTCTGGGTGGGCGGGGCAGTGTGCTGCGTGCTGTGAGCAGCAGGAGTGAGTGACAGGCGAATCCCCGGAGAATTAAATGCAGACGGCTTAAAACATTTACATAACAAGTACTCGATGGTCGCGATATAGTCATTTCATACATCTCACGTAGAACAAGCCGCGATATATCTAGTATCCCTAGGTAGGACTCCACAAACTTGTGTGGGAAATTCGAATATTTTAAGAGATCCTCTCACGGACCACTTGAGGTCGCGGACCACACTTTGAGTAACACTGCTGTAGAGCCATTTTTGTACGTCCATGTTCAAGACCACTAAAATACGTAATTTTACATACACCCGACTTTGAGGGGGGTGGGCAAATTTTCGTGAGTTTTCAAATACATATAGGACGTCTAAAATTCAATTTACTTTTAGGAAGAAAATAAATAAATAAATAAATAAATAATAATAATAAACATTCTAAAATTCAATAGGGCCTCGCACCGCAGTGCTCAGGCTCTAATAATAACTAGCATTAGCATGTTAGCATTAGTATGTTAGCATTAGCATGTAAGCATGCGCATGTTAACACTGATGTGCTAGCAGTTAGCATTAGCATGTTAACATTAGCATGTTAGCATTACCATGTTAACAATGATGCGCTAGCAATTAACATTAGCATGTTAGCATTAGTATGTTAGCATGCGCATGTTGGCATGCGCATGTTAACACTTATGCGCTAGCAGTTAGCATTAGCATGTTAGCATTAGCATGTTAACACTAATGCGCTAGGAGTTAACATTAGCATGTTAGCATTAGCATGTTACCATTAGTATGTTAGCATCAGCATGTTAGCATTAACATGTTAACACTGATGCGCTAGCAGTTAGCATTAGCATGTTAACATTAGCATGTTAGCATTAGCATGTTAACGCTGATGCGCTAGCAGTTAGCATTAACATGTTAACATTAGCATGTTACTAATTAACATGTGTTTAATAATTTGCTGATGTTAATTAGCATTAGCATGTTATCATTAGCATGTTAACGCTGATACGCTAGCAGTTAACATTAGCATGTTAGCATTACCATGGTAGTAATCAACATGTATTTAACTCCTAGTGCCTAATGTTAATTAGCACTAATTTTAGCATTGGTCGCTAATGTTTGCAAATAGCATCCTAAAAGTGTGTCTGTGTGTGTGTGTGTGTGTGTGTGTGTGTGTGTGTGTGTGTGTGTGCGCGCACATTTTACACAGACGAGTTCAAATGAAGTGCCAAAAACTACAAAAATTGCTGCCGCCCGGCTTGTCTGCTGGCCCCTCCCCCCTCTCCTCATAAGCAGGCTGAGGTTGCCAAGTAGAAGGGAGAAGTTTAAAGTGTAAAAGGATTGTAGAGACTGTCCTGAGACTGTCCTGAGACTCACCTGTCAAGGTGTGCAGTTCCGCCTGTTTTATTGTTTCAACACGATGATGTCGATCTGTTTACTGAGCGTCTGTGTGTGTGTGTGTGTGTGTGTGTGTGTGTCTGCTTGTCTGTGTGTGTGCGTGTCTGTCTCTCTATCTATGTGTTTGTGTTTGTGAGAGACAAGGATAAAATGGCCGACATTAAAAATGTAGTCTTGATAGTCTGATATCATACACAGATTTCAATAAAGTTAGTCAAAGGCATGCTTGAGGTTGCTAAGCAACAAGGCTGAGCTCACCTGTCCAGGTGTGCAGCTCAGCCTGTATTGATTGTAGATCAGCAGATTTTTATTGTTTGAACACAATGATGTCGATCTGTTTACTGAGAGTCTGTTCAGTGTCTGTGTGTGCGTGTGTGCATGCTTGTGTCTGTAGAAATGTTCTAAATGAGTTGAATCTAAAAAAAAAAGAATAAAAGTGTAATAGTACAAGATCCTGTTAATCCTGCACCAGCGCATGTTAGCATTACCAAGTTAGCAATTATAATGTATTTCATTCTTAGTGGCTAACAATAATGGTGGCTCCACTAACAGGCAGAACTAACAGGCATATATTAGTGGCTAACAGTAATGACGCGACGCATGAGGGTTTTCTGAATAAAGAGCACTAACATGTACATACATACACACACACACACACACACACATAGATATATATACACACACACACACTGTTAGAAAGCCCATGTTGTTTAATCAAGGTTAAATTGTTCCTGTGAGAAATACTGTTTAGTTTTGTTGTATATTCGGTAAAGTTCCATTTTTCCCATGTTCATAACAATATCACAGCATTCCGACGGTCAGTAAACGCACCTCGTCTGTGTGTTAGCCGTGCTAGTAACTTAGCTCCCCGCTGTCGTTACCTGTGTGTGTGTGTGTGTGTTTCTCCTCTCTGTCTCCTTTCAACGGCAATAACACACACATATATATACATATATGTGTGTGTGTGTGTGTGTGTGTGTGTGTGTTACTGTCTGTGTGTGTGTGTGTGTGTGTGTGTGTGCGCACATTTTACACAGACAAGTTCAAGCTGTCCGGCTTGTCTGCTGACCCCTCCTCCTCAAGCAGGGTGAGGTTGCCAAGCAACCTGGGTGAGCTGCAGGTCTCATTAATTAGACACGTGTTCCATGCAGCATGTATGTCTCACTGAAATGCACAGTATATGTCTGAATGATCCCCCTGGAAGAGGGTCCAAAAAACCCTCAAGGTATGCCTCGAAACCAAAATCTAAATGACCAGAAGATTGCTCATCGTGTGTATAATGTCTGTGCCAAGTTTCAGGTGAAAATTGTATAAACTTTGGCCTCGAGAGTCAGAGCAAGCACAGGTGCGCCCTGCTCCTTCCGGTAAATTCTCTGCTTTAAAAACCATGGGAGTGAATGAGGCTGTGGATGGGAGTAGTCGATCAATCAACGTGTAGGGACCCGAAACTATACGAGCGACAGCTACAACAGTGGTATCAGTGCGATTACCTCGAATTTTCCTACGTTTTATGTATACATCGTGTCTGTAGTGGGGCATTTGAGCCCACGGTAGTGAAATACGTTTTATTTTTTCACAGATTTTTCTCCCTGCTCCTCACTCTAGCTGATGATGTCATCCACTCTAGCAAAAACATTCCGCCACATACACACCCATTATAAACCCAGAAATTTGACTAAAAACCTGCTGAACTTTGAGCCTTGATAGTTTAAAAACGGTAAAAGCTGTCGATGAGTGTAGTGAATCCATGAAGAGAAGGCAAGCATACCTCCGTTTTAAATTTTAAATGAAGTCTCTCGGTGAAAGTATGCCAGAGCTGTTCATTGTTGAAAATGTTTGTTGAAATTTATTTTTATTCGGGCCTCCCCATTCATTCTTTATGGGAAATTATTCTCAGTTTTTCGCGAATAAATTCGCGAAAAACACGCGAAAAACACGCGAATTTCTTAGAAAAGACATAGCACACGATTCCCGGCCGAGCCGGTCGTTTTGATACCCGTTTTGTGTGTGTGTGACAAAAACTCTGGGAGGAGAAGCGAGGCAAAAAAAGGGCGTAAGAATAATAATAAGAAGAATAAGCGCGGTGGATAACATATAGTGTGCACTTTCAGGCACACTCAATTAGGGCGGTGGATAACATATAGTGTGCACTTTCAGGCACACTCAATAATAATAATAATAATAAGCGCGGTGGATAACATATAGTGTGCACTTTCAGGCACACTCAACTAGAAAATTTCTAAAGAAATTTTGAGTGTGCCTGACTCTGGCCCTGTCGCCCCCATGCATTATTACTGACACTGCTCAGCAAATTCAGTACTAGAAAAGAAATTTTGGAAGTGACGAGTGGGCTGTTGCCGGGGTTCTGTGTTTAAAAAGCACACCTCAAATAGTCATTTTTAACATGTATATTTAGACACATTTATAACAGAGACAGCTTCAACAGTGGGTGTGTGTGTGTCTGTGTTGCTGTGTGTGTGTGTGTGTGTAACCCTTCTGAAGCAGAAAAGTATTAGTAATGATAATAATAACTTTAACTAATGGCCAGAATAAGAAACAGAAGATTTAAATTCGACTACGGAGCCCAGGTGTAACCAACTGATGCACAAGAACGACACGACACTGTGGCTCTTTTTGTTAATGAGAACAATGCTCCCCTATTTTAATATGAAGCTGGGGAGAATAATAAAACACATGAAATACATACAACAGCCTTACCCGGGTAGGTATAGAGAATAACAAACAAAATAAAGGTTTTCGCAGCTGCGTGTGGTTTTTCTTATTGTTCTGTTCACTTCAATATATGTGCACCCTTTAGGTGTCAGTCCAGCCACACGGTTGTGTGTGTGTGTGTGTATGTGTAAAAGTGAGCAAAAGGATTCAATTCACGGTGTACGTCTAAGATCCTCCAGGGTCCGGCTCGCCATCAACGTCTCTCTCTGGCTCCGTCCTCCAGACAGGCTCTATCCAAATCCGAGGGTTCCTCAAAAACCTGACCTACAATAAGTAGGATCAGAACATATTTCTTCAATTTCTTAGATCTTAAATTATGAATTATTGTACATAAATCACTTTAAATTGTCTCTATATTATGTAGAGGATAAGTGCTTTAACTAACTTGTATTGCAAAATAAGATCACAATTTCTCAGTAGCAAAAGGTGAATAATTCAAAGTATATTATGATACCAAATAATTATTTTTCGAACAGTACCATCACATATATATATGCTATTAACATAGCAATTAACATATTAATTATCACAAATAACCAAAATGTAAACTCTTGTAATGTTCACAGTAAGAAACCATAACTTAATGTGCTTAAAATAAACAAACATGTTCACAGTCACACACATGGCACACCATAACTCAAGTAAAAGCTAGACAAAATTGTTACATCAGAGCTTGGTGTGACTGGCAGTGCTGATTAGCCCCGGAGCTAGCGCTCCGATATTAGCATTGAGCTAGTACTTAGCTCACGGAGTTAGCCGTTTAGCTTGTAGAATTAGCGTTTTAGCACTTAGCATTAGCACAGCAGGACGATCTCTCACCGCTGCCATTCTCCACCCGAGCGAATCCTCCAACTGCACTCCTGCAGATCGTGGTCGTCCGGGGAGATTCCTCCTTTGGTTTTGTCCGAGTTTTTAATCACTTTTTTCCAGTTTATCCACTTTTATGTTTTCTCCGTCTTGACATTAAGACCGTGTCCAGAACATGCTTCCTCTTGCTCCTTCTAGAGGCTACGGCGAAATGTGAACCTTCGTCAGGTGGGATTACAGACTGCGTCTGCTCCTCCGACTTTATGACAGATCGGGACCACAACTCATCCCTTTCAAATTAAAGTTCCCCTAGTTTTTCTACAAGAATAACCACAAATAGTCTTTTCTTCATGAATTTGACAGTCTTTTAACTCACATATTCTCTCTCTCTTTTAGATATAAAATATACCTTTTTAATACACATGTTTTTTATCTGGGTTACATGTGTGTCTATGTTACTGTGTGTGTGTGTGTGTGTGTGTGTGTGTGTGTGTGTGTGTGTGTGTGTGTGTGTGTGTGCGTTACTGTGTGTGTGTGTGTGTGTGTGTGTGTGTGTGTGTGTGTGTGTGTGCATGCTTGTGTCTGTAGAAATGTTCTAAATGAGTTGAATCTCAAAAAAAAGAATAAAAGTGTAATAGTACAAGATCCTGTTAATCCTGCACCAGCGCATGTTAGCATTACCAAGTTAGCAATTATAATGTATTTCATTCTTAGTGGCAAACAATAATGGTGGCGCCACTAACAGGCAGAACTAACAGGCATATATTAGTGGCTAACAGTAATGACGCGACGCATGAGGGTTTTCTGAATAAAGAGCACTAACATGTACATACATACATATATATATACATATGTGTGTGTGTGTGTGTGTGTGTGTGTGTGTGAGGGTGTGTGTGTGTGTGTGTTACTGTCTGTGTGTGTGTTACTGTCTGTGTGTGTGTGTGTGTGTGTGTCTGTCTGTCTGTGTGCGCACATTTAACGCAGACAAGTTCAAGCTGTCGCTCGGCTTGTCTGCTGACCCCTCCCCCCCTCCTCCTCAAGCAGGGTGAGGTTGCCAAGCAACCTGGGTGAGCTGCAGGTCTCATTAATTAGACACAGGTGTTCCATGCAGCATGTATGTCTCACTGAAATGCACAGTATATGTCTGAATGATCCCCCTCAAAGAGGGCCAAAAAAACCCTCAAGGTATGCCTCGAAACCAAAATCTAAATGACCAGAAGAATGCTCATTGTGTGTATAATGTCTGTGCCAAGTTTCAGGTGAAAATTGTATAAACTTTGGCCTCGAGAGTCAGAGCAAGCACAGGTGCGCCCTGCTCCTTCCGGTAAATTCTCCGCTTCAAAAACCATGGGAGTGAATGAGGCTGTGGATGGGAGTAGTCGATCAATCAACGTGTAGGGACCCAAAACTATACAAGCGACAGCTACAACAGTGGTATCAGTGCGATTACCTCGAATTTTCCTACGTTTTATGTATACATCGTGTCTGTAGTGGGGCATTTGAGCCCACGGTAGTGAAATACGTTTTATTTTTTCACAGATTTTTCTCCCTGCTCCTCACTCTAGCTGATGATGTCATCCACTCTAGCAAAAACATTCCGCCACATACACACCCATTATAAACCCAGAAATTTGACTAAAAACCTGCTGAACTTTGAGCCTTGATAGTTTAAAAACGGTAAAAGCTGTCGATGAGTGTAGTGAATCCGTGAAGAGAAGGCAAGCATACCTCCGTTTTAAATTTTAAATGAAGTCTCTCGGTGAAAGTATGCCAGAGCTGTTCATTGTTGAAAATGTCTGTTGAAATTTATTTTTCTTCGGGCCTCCCCATTCATTCTTTATGGGAAATTATTCTCAGTTTTTCGCGAATAAATTCGCGAAAAACACGCAAATCTCTTAGAAAAGACATAGCACACGATTCCCGGCCGAGCCGGTCGTTTTGATACCCGTTTTGTGTGTGTGTGACAAAAACTCTGGGAGGAGAAGCGAGGCAAAAAAAGGGCGTAAGAATAAGAAGAAGAACTAGAAAATTTCTAAAGAAATTTTGAGTGTGCCTGACTCTGGCCCTGTCGCCCCCATGCATTATTACTGACACTGCTCAGCAAATTCAGTACTAGAAAAGAAATTTTGGAAGTGACGAGTGGGCTGTTGCCGGGGTTCTGTGTTTAAAAAGCACACCTCAAATAGTCATTGTTAACATGTATATTTAGACACATTTATAACAGAGACAGCTTCAACAGTGTTATCAGTGGGTGTGTGTGTGTGTGTGTGTATGTGTGTGTGAGTGTGTGTGTGTGTGTAACCCTTCTGAAGCAGAAAAGTATTAGTAATGATAATAATAACTTTAACTAATGGCCAGAATAAGAAACAGAAGATTTAAATTCGACTACGGAGCCCAGGTGTAACCAACTGATGCACAAGAACGACACGACACTGTGGCTCTTTTTGTTAATGAGAACAATGCTCCCCTATTTTAATATGAAGCTGGGGAGAATAATAAAACACATGAAATACATAC
Source organism: Collichthys lucidus (assembly GCA_004119915.2). Lineage (NCBI taxonomy): Eukaryota > Metazoa > Chordata > Actinopteri > Sciaenidae > Collichthys > Collichthys lucidus. The sequence continues at coordinate 1,542,492 of CM014085.1, read as the reverse complement.
AACAGCCTTACCCTGGTAGGTATAGAAAATAACAAACAAAATAAAAGGTTTTCGCAGCTGCGTGTGGTTCTTCTTATTGTTCTGTTCACTTCACTATATGTGCACCCTTTAGGTGTCAGTCCAGCCACACGGGTGTGTGTGTATGTGTGAAAGTGAGCAAAAGGATTCAATTCACGGTGTACGTCTAAGATTCTCCAGGGTCCGGCTCGCCATCAACGTCTCTCTCTGGCTCCGTCCTCCAGACAGGCTCTATCCAAATCCAAGGGTTCCTCAAAAACCTGATCTACAATAAGTAGGATCAGAACATATTTCTTCAATTTCTCAGATCTTAAATTATGAATTATTGTACATAAATCACTTTAAATTGTCTCTATATTATGTAGAGGATAAGTGCTTTAACTAACTTGTATTGCAAAATAAGATCACAATTTCTCAGTAGCAAAAGGTGAATAATTCAAAGTATATTATGATACCAAATGATTATTTTTCGAACAGTACCATCACATATATATATATATATATATATATATATATATATATATATGCTATTAACATAGCAATTAACATATTAATTATCACAAATAACCAAAATGTAAACTCTTGTAATGTTCACAGTAAGAAACCATAACTTAATGTGCTTAAAATAAACAAATATGTTCACAGTCACACACATGGCACACCATAACTCAAGTAAAAGCTAGACAAAATTGTTACATCAGAGCTTGGTGTGACTGGCAGTGCTGATTAGCCCCGGAGCTAGCGCTCCGGTATTAGCATTGAGCTAGTACTTAGCTCACGGAGTTAGCCGTTTAGCTTGTAGAATTAGCGTTTTAGCACTTAGCATTAGCACAGCAGGACGATCTCTCACCGCTGCGATTCTCCACCCGAGCGAATCCTCCAACTGCACTCCTGCAGATCGTGGTCGTCCGGGGAGTTTATCCACTTTTATGTTTTCTCCGTCCTGACATTAAGACCGTGTCCAGAACATGCTTCCTCTTGCTCCTTCTAGAGGCTACGGCGAAATGTGAACCTGCGTCAGGTGGGATTACAGACCGCGTCTGCTCCTCCGACTGTATGACAGATCGGGACCACAACTCATCCCTTTCAAATTAAAGTTCCCCTAGTTTTTCTACAAGAATAACCACAAATAGTCTTTTCTTCATGAATTTGACAGTCTTTTAACTCACATATTCTCTCTCTCTTTTAGATATAAAATATACCTTTTTAATACACATGTTTTTTTTTCTGGGTTACATGTGTGTCTATGTTACTGTGTGTGTGTGTGCGTGTGTGTGCGCCCTCCCCCCCTCCTCCTCAAGCAGGGTGAGCTGCAGGTCTCATTAATTAGACACAGGTGTTCATGCAGCATGTCTGTCTCACTGAAATGCACAGTATATGTCTGAATGATCCCCGTCAAAGAGGGCCAAAAAAAACCTATATGGTATGCGTCAAACCAAAATCTGAAATGACCAGAAGAATGCTCATCGTGTGTATAATGTCTGTGCCAAGTTTCAGGCGAAAATTGTATAAACTTTGGCCTCGAGAGTCAGAGCAAGCACAGGTGCGCCCTGCTCCTTCCGGTAAATTCTCTGCTTCAAAAACCATGGGAGTGAATGAGGCTGTGGATGGGAGTAGTCGATCAATTAACGTGTAGGGACCCAAAACTATACGAGCGACAGCTACAACAGTGGTATCAGTGCGATTACCTCGAATTTTCCTACGTTTTATGTATACATCGTGTCTGTAGTGGGGCATTTGAGCCCACGGTAGTGAAATACGTTTTATTTTTTCACAGATTTTTCTCCCTGCTCCTCACTCTAGCTGATGATGTCATCCACTCTAGCAAAAACATTCCGCCACATACACACCCATTATAAACCCAGAAATTTGACTAAAAACCTGCTCAACTTTGAGCCTTGATAGTTTAAAAACGGTAAAAGCTGTCGATGAGTGTAGTGAATCCATGAAGAGAAGGCAAGCATACCTCCGTTTTTAGTTTTTAAATGAAGTCTCTCGGTGAAAGTATGCCAGAGCAGTTCATTGTTGAAAATGTCTGTTGAAATTTATTTTTCTTCGGGCCTCCCCATTCATTCTTTATGGGAAATTATTCTCAGTTTTTCGCGAATAAATTCGCGAAAAACACGTGAATCTCTTAGAAAAGACATAGCACACGATTCCCGGCCGAGCCGGTCGTTTTGATACCCGTTTTGTGTGTGTGTGACAAAAACTCTGGGAGGAGAAGCGAGCCAAAAAAAGGGCGTAAGAATAATAATAAGAAGAATAAGCGCGGTGGATAACATATAGTGTGCACTTTCAGGCACACTCAATAAGCGCGGTGGATAACATATAGTGTGCGCTTTCAGGCACACTCAATAATAATAATAAGAAGAATAAGCGCGGTGGATAACATATAGTGTGCACTTTCAGGCACACTCAATAATAATAATAAGAAGAATAAGCGCGGTGGATAACATATAGTGTGCACTTTCAGGCACACTCAATAATAATAAGAAGAATAAGCGCGGTGGATAACATATAGTGTGCACTTTCAGGCACACTCAATAACTAGAAAACTGCATTTCCTGCGGAAAGTGCGGTGTGGGTGCCCTCTGCCGCCGCCGGCCCCAGCGGCGCACCTGCTGCCCTTTTTCTGCATGTCTTTTCCCTGTCTCTTACACTCTCTCTCCCCCTCACATTCTTATCACTCTTCAGCTGTCTCTATACTATAAAGTTTAAAAAGGCCATAAGAGATATATCTTAAAAATGTTGAAATTGGTTGAAAAGAGTAGAATAGTATGAAGTGATACAATGTTGTGTAACACTGTAGAAATTTAGATGAAAAGGTAGAATTGTAGAGAGTAATAGTTATAGTACAAGATCTTGGTGAACTGTGTAGTTTGACTGAACTCTGTAGTAGAAGAAGAGGTAGTTTAAATTGTAGGTCTGTATAAAGATTTGAAGTTTGTATAATGGATTTGAAATGGAAAATATTTGTAGAAAAAGTTGAATAATTTGTAGAATATTAATAGTAGAATTTAGTAAAATAATAGTGTGTGTGTGCATGCTTGTGACAGCTGTGCATGCTCAGTCCCTCTCCCTCTGACACAAAAGTTTCAAATGAAGTCCCTCGAAGAGAAAATCCTGTATTAATACAACAAGCTGTGTCATCATTGCCTTTTTACTGGGCTCTTATTTTTAAGGGACTCTTATTTTGAAAAACTGTGTGTGTGCTTGTTCTGTCTCTGTGTGTGTGTGCATCTGCCTGTCTGTCTGCCTATGTGTGGTGTGTCTGTCTCTCTATCTATGTGTTTGTGTTTGTGAGAGACAAGGATAAAATGGCCGACATTAAAAATGTAGTCTTGATAGTCTGATATCATACACAGACTTCAATAAAGTTAGTCAAAGGCATGCTTGAGGTTGCCAAGCAACCAGGGTGAGCTCACCTGTCAAGGTGTGCAGCTCAGCCTGTATTGATCGTAGATCAGCAGATTTTTATTGTTTGAACACAATGATGTCGATCTGTTTACTGAGCGTCTGTTCAGTGTCTGTGTGTGTGTGTGCGTGTGTCTGTGTGTGTGTGTGTGTGTGTGTGTGTGTGTGTGTGTGTGTGTGTGTGTGTGTGTGTGTGTGTGTGCATGCTTGTGTCTGTAGAAATGTTCTAAATGAGTTGAATCTAAAAAAAATAAGATTAAAAGTGTAATAGTACAAGATCCTGTTAAAATGTGTAGTTTGAATTAAGTCTGTAGTAAAGTAGAAGTCATTTAAATTGTAGGTCTGTATAAAGATTTGAAGTTTGTATGATGGATTTGAAATGGTAAAATATTTGTAGAAAAAGTTGAATAATTTGTAGAATATTAATAGTAGAATTGAGTAAAATAATAGTACAATATCTGTGTGTGTGTGTGTGTGTGTGTGTTACTGTGTGTGTGTGTGCGCGCACATTTTACACAGACAAGTTCAAATGAAGTGCCAAGAACTACAAAAATGGCTGTCGCTCGGCTTGTCTGCTGACCCCTCCCCCCTCCTCCTCAAGCAGGGTGAGGTTGCCAAGCAACCTGGGTGAGCTGCAGGTCTCATTAATTAGACACAGGTGTTCCATGCAGCATGTATGTCTCACTGAAATGCACAGTATATGTCTGAATGATCCCCCTCAAAGAGGGCCAAAAAAACCCTCAAGGTATGCCTCGAAACCAAAATCTAAATGACCAGAAGAATGCTCATCGTGTGTATAATGTCTGTGCCAAGTTTCAGGTGAAAATTGTATAAACTTTGGCCTCGAGAGTCAGAGCAAGCACAGGCGCGCCCTGCTCCTTCCGGTAAATTCTCTGCTTCAAAAACCATGGGAGTGAATGAGGCTGTGGATGGGAGTAGTCGATCAATCAACGTGTAGAGACCCAAAACTATACGAGCGACAGCTACAACAGTGGTATCAGTGCGATTACCTCGAATTTTCCTATGTTTTATGTATACTTGGTGTCTGTAGTGGAGCATTTGAGCCCACGGTAGTGAAATACGTTTTATTTTTTCACAGATTTTTCTCCCTGCTCCTCACTCTAGCTGATGATGTCATCACTCTAGGAAACCACATACACACCCATTATAAACCCAGAAATTTGACTAAAACCTGCTGAACTTTGAGCCTTGATAGTTTAAAAACGGTAAAAGATTTTGAAAAAAGTTAAATACGAGTTTAATGGTTGAAGAGTTTGTGTAGAATTTGAAATTTGAATGAAGTCTGTAGTAGTAGTACAAGTTGTTGAAATTGTAGAATGTTTGTAGAAGTTTTGTAGAATGATTTGAAGTTTGTGTAATGCATTTTAAATAGGAAATTATTTGCAGAAAAAGTTGAATAATTTGTAGAATATTAATAGTAGAATGTAGAAAAGTAATAGCAGCTGTGGCATGAATGAGCTGAATCTAGTGGTATAATTTTTATTTTTGTAGGACAAAATTTGTAGGAGTAGTTAGAGGCCAAAAAACGTACGGAAGAAGAAAAATAATAATAATAAAGATGTAGGATAACAAAAGTGTGGGAGCCCTTCAGGCACCCACACCAATAATAATAATAATAATAAAGATGTAGGATAACAATAGTGTGGGAGCCCTTCAGGCACCCACACCAATAAAGATGTAGGATAACAATAGTGTGGGAGCCCTTCAGGCACCCACACCAATAATAATAATAATAATAATAATAATAATAATAATAAAGATGTAGGATAACAATAGTGTGGGAGCCATTCAGGCACCCACACCAATAATAATAATAAAGATGTAGGATAACAATAGTGTGGGAGCCCTTCAGGCACCCACACCAATAAAGATGTAGGATAACAATAGTGTGGGAGCCCGTCAGGCACCCACACCAATAATAAAGATGAAGGATAACAATAGTGTGGGAGCCCTTCAGGCACCCACACCAACTAGAAAACTGCATTTCCTGCGGAAAGTGCGGTGTGGGTGCCCTCTGCCGCCGCCGGCCCCAGCGGCGCACCTGCTGCCCTTTTTCTGCATGTCTTTTCCCTGTCTCTTACACTCTCTCTCCCCCTCACATTCCTGTCACTCTTCAGCTGTCTCTATACTATAAAGTTTAAAAAGGCCATAAGAGATATATCTTAAAAATGTTGAAATTGGTTGAAAAGAGTAGAATAGTATGAAGTGATACAATGTTGTGTAACACTGTAGAAATTTAGATGAAAAGGTAGAATTGTAGAGAGTAATAGTTATAGTACAAGATCTTGGTGAACTGTGTAGTTTGACTGAACTCTGTAGTAGAAGAAGAGGTAGTTTAAATTGTAGGTCTGTATAAAGATTTGAGGTTTGTATAATGGATTTGAAATGGAAAATATTTGTAGAAAAAGTTGAATAATTTGTAGAATATTAATAGTAGAATTTAGTAAAATAATAGTGTGTGTGTGTGCATGCTTGTGACAGCTGTGCATGCTCAGTCCCTCTCCCTCTGACACAAAAGTTTCAAAGGAAGTCCCTCGAAGAGAAAATCCTGTATTAATACAACAAGCTGTGTCATCATTGCCTTCTTACTGGGCTCTTATTTTTAAGGGACTCTTATTTTGAAAAACTGTGTGTGTGCTTGTTCTGTCTGTGTGTGTGTGTGCATCTGCCTGTCTGTCTGCCTGTGTGTGGTGTGTCTGTCTATCTATGTGTTTGTGTTTGTAAGAGACAAGGATAAAATGGCCGACATTAAAAATGTAGTCTTGATAGTCTGATATCATACACAGACTTCAATAAAGTTAGTCAAAGGCATGCTTGAGGTTGCCAAGCAACCAGGGTGAGCTCACCTGTCAAGGTGTGCAGCTCAGCCTGTATTGATCGTAGATCAGCAGATTTTTATTGTTTGAACACAATGATGTCGATCTGTTTACTGAGCGTCTGTTCAGTGTCTGTGTGTGTGTGTGCGTGTGTTTGTGTGTGTGTGCATGCTTGTGTCTGTAAAAATGTTCTAAATGAGTTGAATCTAAAAAAAAATAAGATTAAAAGTGTAATAGTACAAGATCCTGTTAAAATGTGTAGTTTGAATTAAGTCTGTAGTAAAGTAGAAGTCATTTAAATTGTAGGTCTGTATAAAGATTTGAAGTTTGTATGATGGATCTGAAATGGTAAAATATTTGTAGAAAAAGTTGAATAATTTGTAGAATATTAATAGTAGAATTGAGTAAAATAATAGTACAATATCTGTGTGTGTGTGTGTTACTGTGTGTGTGTGTGTGTGTGTGTGTGTGCGCACATTTTACACACACAAGTTCAAATGAAGTGCCAAGAACTACAAAAATGGCTGCCACTCGGCTTGTCTGCAATTTTCCTACGTTTTATGTATACATCGTGTCTGTAGTGGGGCATTTGACCCCACGGTAGTGAAATACGTTTTATTTTTTCAGTGATTTTTCTCCCTGCTCCTCACTCTAGCTGATGATGTCATCACTCTAGGAAACCACATACACACCCATTATAAACCCAGAAATTTGACTAAAAATCTGCTAAACTTTGAGCCTTGATAGTTTAAAAACGGTAAAAGATTTTGAAAAAAGTTAAATACAAGTTTAATGGTTGAAGAGTTTGTGTAGAATTTGAAATTTGAATGAAGTCTGTAGTAGTAGTACAAGTTGTTGAAATTGTAGAATGTTTGTAGAAGTTTTGTAGAATGATTTGAAGTTTGTGTAATGCATTTTAAATAGGAAATTATTTGCAGAAAAAGTTGAATAATTTGTAGAATATTAATAGTAGAATGTAGAAAAGTAATAGCAGCTGTGGCATGAATGAGCTGAATCTAGTGGTATAATTTTTATTTTTGTAGGACAAAATTTGTAGGAGTAGTTAGAGGCCAAAAAATAATAAAGATGTAGGATAACAATAGTCAACCAATAATAATAATAATTAAAGCTGCAAGCAGCGATGGTCGGGCCCTCGCATATGCGCGCACGTCGAAATGTGCGCACGTCGAAATGTGCATAATATCGTTCTTTATAATATCGGTCTTAATAACCACAAGAAGTTTCAGACAGCTCTCATAGACTCAGATCTGGCCTTCAGGAGTCATGTGCGACAATGTACAACTTGATTTCACTGATATAATGTACAGTTACTATTACATGTCATATTCTGTCCACATTATGCTGTTTGAGAACACACTGCAGCATGGCTACAGTCAACATGTGCGACAATGTACAACTTTATTTCACTGATATAATGTACAGTTACTATTACATGTCATATTCTGTCCACATTATGCTGTTTGAGAACACATTGCAGCATGGCTACAGTCAACATGTGCGACAATGTACAACTTTATTTCACTGATATAATGTACAGTTACTATTACATGTCATATTCTGTCTACATTATGCTGTTTGAGAACACATTGCAGCATGGTGACAGTCAACATGTGCGACAATGTACTTTGAGTTTTGCTTTATTTTACACATTTTTTCCAATTGCAGCGCCCCCAACAGGCGCCATGGGGCGCTATAGAGCTTTTTTGTCCAGCCGCCTCATTACATACTGCAGTCTTGTTTTGGTACTGCTTTGAGTTTTGCTTTATTTTACACAACATTTTTTCTAATTGCAGCGCCCCCAACATGCGCCATGGGGCGCTATAGAGCTTTTTTGTGCTTATTGGTCCAAGATAGTTTTTTGTAGGTACTGCCCTGTTCTACAATTCAGCTGAGTTTCGTGAGTCTGTGGGCAAAACTGTGGTGGGGCTGTTCCACTGAAAAATTCAAGGGGGCGCTATAGAGCAAATTTGCCCCAAGTCCAAGGCCTTGACAACATCCACACCAAGTTTGAGGTGGATATGATCAATATTGTTCGAGCTGCACGCCATCTCGTAAAAGTGGTGTTTTTTTTCGTCACTAGGAGGCGCTATGAAAATCACAGAATATTTTTGTGGAAATGTATTTTAGGCCAGACTGCCATTATATATTTAAAGTTTGGTGAAGATTGGAGAATTTTTCACAAAGTTATAGCACTTTGAGTTTTATGGCAAAATGGAGAATTTCGTGGCCCCGCCCCTCTGACATAGTACATCAAAAAGTTATGATTTTGATAACTTTTCATCGTCAAAGCCTCATGAACCCATGTGCCAAGTTTCAAAAGGATCGGACGAAAGCCCTAGGAGGAGTTCGTTCAAATACGCCCCCTTCTCAACAGTTCGAAACACAAAAAATGGTGATTTTCATGCTTAAATATCTCACTTCCTGTTAATTTTACAAATTGCTCCAAGAGACTTTTTTGTAGGTCTTGTGATGCCCCATAAATCAGCTGAGTTTCATAACTCTGTGTTCAAAACTGTGGCGGGGCTGTCCCAAAGAAAAATTCAAGGGGGCGCTATAGAGCGCTTTGCCCCGCCCCCTCATTAATTATGCAGCCGAATTGTGCATCACATTGGTCTTAACAACCCCAACAAGTTTCAGACAGCTGTGACAAAGTATATGATAGCCGAACAGTTTTGCCTGAAAATCAACCAAAAAGTCAATGGAGTCTGGTTTTTCGGTGAAAAAAAAGGCAGCTTCCACTTTGACGCGCCGTCACGGCCACGCCCTTTTATGAAAAGTTGAAATTATTTCTCAGATGTCAAGTCCAAGGCCTTGACAACATCCACACCTAGTTTGAGGTGGATATGATGAATATTGTTCGAGCTGCACGCCATCTCGTAAAAGTGGTCTTTTTTGTCGTCACTAGGAGGCGCTATGAAAATCACCGAATATTTTTGTGGAAATGTATTTTAGGCCAGACTGCCATTATATATTCAAAGTTTGGTGAAGATTGGAGAATTTTTCACAAAGTTATAGCACTTTGAAATTTTATGGCAAAATGGAGAATTTCGTGGCCCCGCCCCTCTGACATAGTACATCAAAAAGTTATGATTTTGATAACTTTTTATCGTCAAAGCCTCATGAACACACACGCCAAGTTTCAAAAGGATCGGACGAAAGCCCTAGGAGGAGTTCGTTCAAATACGACCCCTGGAAATGACCAAAAAATCACAAAAACGTGAACTTTGACCCAAAATGGCCGCCGTACCCTTTACCGAAACCCGGGTCACCAAGAGACTTTTTGGTGCGTCTCGATATGTTTCATACACCCTCCAAATCCCATCCGCGTGGATGAAACAGTGTCCGGGGGCTCCTCCGACAACCGAAACCTAGGTGGCGCCGTAGAGCCATTTCTGTACGCTCGTGCGCGAGACCCCCAAAATACGAAATTTTACGCCCAACTTTGGGGGGGTACGCAAAGTTTCATGAGTTTTTGGGGATATTAAAGCCTTGAAAAAGGCAATTCATTGGGTGGAAGAAAAAGGAAAATAATAATAAAAAAAAAATAATAAACATTTGAAATACAATAGGGCTTCGCACGGTTTCCGTGCTCGGGCCCTAAAAATAATAAACATTTGAAATACAATAGGGCTTCGCACGGTTTCCGTGCTCGGGCCCTAAAAATAATAAACATTTGAAATACAATAGGGCTTCGCACGGTTTCCGTGCTCGGGCCCTAATAATAATAATAATAAAGATGTAGGATAACAATAGTGTGGGAGCCATTCAGGCACCCACACCAATAATAATAATAAAGATGTAGGATAACAATAGTGTGGGAGCCCTTCAGGCACCCACACCAATAAAGATGTAGGATAACAATAGTATGGGAGCCCTTGAGGCACCCACACCAAATAACATATAGTGTGCGCTTTCAGGCACACTCAATAATAAAGATGTAGGATAACAATAGTGGCGCCCTTCAGGCACCCACACCAATAATAATAATAAGAATAAGCGCGGTGGATAACATATAGTGTGCACTTTCAGGCACACTCAATAATAACAAACAGCGCGGTGGATAACATATAGTGTGTGCCTTGCACGCACACTCAACTAAAAAATTTCGAAAGACATTTTGAGATTTTGAGAAATTTTGAAAGTGACAAGTGAGCTGTTGCTGGGGGTCTGTATCCAAAAAGCACACCTCAAATAGTCATTTTTAACATGTTTATCTAGACACAGGAGCAGCTAGCGCTTACATTCTAGCAATTAACATTAGCATGTTAGCGTTAGCATGTTAACGCTGATGCGCTAGCATTTAACATTAGCATGTTATAATTAGCATGTTAGCATTACTATGTTAGCATTAGCATGTTAACATGCACATGTTAACACTGATGCGCTAGCAGTTAGCATTAGCATGTTAGCATTAACATGTTAGCATTAGCATGTTAGCATTAGTATGTTAGCATTAGCATGTTAGAAAGAAATCAGATCTAGGTCATTATCACATTCCCTGGTCTGAGAGATGCAGTGAAGCTAAAAATAACATGAAACCCACATCACACACACAAGTGACATGAAACATACCTCTGTTCTTTTATTTCTAAAAAATATTTGCTGCGTTCTAGGGAGTTTTATATCTTATTGGTACCAAATGTTCGTACTGAGCTAGGGAAGGGGGCATTTGGGTACTCCGCACCCTCTGACTGGAATGTCTTACAGAATGTTTTAAAACTAAAAGATCTGATCTCTTTGAATGTTTAAATCCACGTTGAAAGAGCAAGAAAATGAATCATCCAGATGTTGTTTTAGCTGATGTTGTTGTTGTTGTTGATTTCATGACTTGTATTGTATTTTTAGCATTTTAATTTTTTAGACCACTATGTGTTGTAATATTATCTGTGTGTCTTGTGTCTGTTTTGGTTTGACTTGTCCTTTGTTTGTGCTGATGTTCTGTCTTGGCCAGGACCTTGAAAAAGAGACTTTTAATCTCAGTGGGACCTTTCCTAGTTAAATAAAGGTTAAAAAAGAGGTGGACACATAGATACACGCACACATGCATGTATGCATGCATGCAAACCATACCATATGACAAAAAGTATGACAAAAATAAATGCTTCACTGCCACCCAGTCATCTACAAATTATTTTAGGAAATGACTTTTATTCCCAAATAAAAAATTGACATTTTACTACCAAATATTGCTTATTTGAATGAGCTTGTACATTACCAAAAAGGTGCTATGCTGTGTAAAGTGAAAATGAATACACATTGAATGATTTTGCACTTATATTCAATTAAATACGGTACAAATACACAACGTTAATGTTCAAATTCTCCTACCCGCCTGACTGTAGCCAGGTGAAAAGACAGTCTTCCGACCACTCAAAGCGCTTTTACACTACATATCTCATTCACCCATTCACACACATTCATACACAGATGGCATTGGCTGCCATGCAAGGTGCCAACTGCTCATCAGTTTTAGGGGCTAACCATTCATACACACTCACACAACGATGGTGGAAATGTCTGCAGATTGGAGGAACCGGGTATCGACCCACCACCAATCATCTGATTAGTAGACGACCCACTCTACCTCCGAGCCTCACCTCAAGCTGGAGAAACTACACCACAACAAAGCCGCAGGTCCAGTTCCAGTGCTGTAGAAGACATCCTGCCTTGTTCCGGTACCCAAGAAGTCTCATCTATCGGTACTCAATGATTACAGACCAGTTGGCTTGACCTTCCATGTTATAAAACCCTTGGAGAGACCATCTCACACCTGAAGTGACCACCTCCCTAGACCCTCTACAGTTTGCCTACCACCCCAGAGTTGGTGTTGAGGATACAATTATATACCTGCTTCAGCAGACTCTTTCTCACCTGGATAGAATCCTGGTGACTGTGACTGTACTCTCACCTTTCCTCTTCACACTGTACACGTCAGACTTTCACCACCAGTCTGAGTCCTGTCATGTGCAGAAATTCTCAGATGATTCTGCAGGTGTATCAGTGATGGAGAGGAGACTGAGTACAGGGATCTGGTTGATTGCTTTCTGGCATAGTGTGGAGCAACCACCTTGTCCTGAATGTGGCCAAAACGAAAGAGATGGTTGTGGATTTCAGGAGGATTTGGTCTGACCTGAGCACAGTTTCAATCCAGGAGAGGATGTAGAGGTAGGTGGTAAATACTAATACGCGGCTAGTATCTCGTCAATGTCTAGTCATATCAAACCCCACCGACTCTGCCACGGTTAATTTTAGATGCGTCCCAGAAGAGTGACGCTTGACGTGAGCAGCACGCGTCAACCTACACAGACCACCTCGAGCAGGTGGAACCCAGGCAGAGAAAAAGCAAAGAGAATCTAGTGGATTTTCTAAATAAAATACCCCGTGCAAACTGCCACTCGTAAAAACAGACAAAAGCTAAACAAATCAACTATGTAGCATATTTACACATGTAGAAGCATGTTTGGAAGAACATACACCAGGAAAGTGGCCAAATCTGAGCAAAGTCTGTCCAACTAAACCTCGCTCCTTAAACACTCCCAGTAGGGTTTGAAGGACCAAATACACGACACTCACGCAACGCACCGCGAACGGGCCTGGTGGGGTTTCGATTAAAGTGTGTGTGTTGTTACATACCTTTTTCTTGTACATAGTAAGCGAGGTAGAGGTCGAGCTCTTTGACAGAGACAGAGATGTGTCGAGGCTGGACACAGAGGACTGGATTGGAGCACTGGCCTCCTTTCACCAGCCGCTCTCCATCTGTGCTTTCCAATGGGATTCCTTTAAACAGGATGACCATCACCAGGTCCAACCTCCAGACCTTGGAAAAGACAAAACACAAAACCTTATTGTCTAAAAACAGCTTAATCTAACTCAGTCAGTAATCTAACTCACACCATGTTTCACTTAACTTCGACAAGTAGTAGTGGCCAACATGTGATGCTGAATTTCAGATTTATCATACTAATGACACATTTTACTCAATGTGAAGGCTCTCATGTAAAATCTGCTGTAGGTTAGTAGGAGATATGATGTAAGCAGAGATAATGTTCAATTACTACTCAATAGATTCCACATGTGTTATTTTTCTAGACACATATTGCACTTCTTAACTTGTTGTTTGATGTGAAACAATAAATGTATTTATTTAACCTTTATTTAACCTGGACAGATCCCATTTAGATCAAAAAACTCTTTTTCAAGAGAGTCCTGGTCAAAATAGGCAACAGCATAAAGAACAAGTCAATTTAAATACACAAAGACACATAGCAATCTACAAAAATAACAAAAGTGTACTACAAGCCATGAAAAACCATGATAAAACATTATGTAAAACATTCTGTAAAACATTCCAGTCAGAGGCTGCAGAGTATCCAAACTTCCTCTTACCAAGTTCTGTATGTATGTAATTTCTACCTTTAAAAAACTCTTTCGAGAATGCTTCCCTGCCTAACAAAACTAACTAACTAACTAACTAACTTTACACCTCTTTCAGCTTATGTCCTCCTCTGTAAGTCGCGTTGGATAAAAGCGTCTGCTAAATGCAATGTAATGTAATGTAATGTAATGTAATTTGGTACAGACAAGTCCCTTGATCACATTGATCATTGTACATCACACATCAGAGAAATAAAAGAACAGACATAGGTTAGCAGTCGAGTTGCCTTTTGTATGTGAACATATACCAGTGGGTGCACATACGGGTTGCTACAAGGCAATCTCACCTGAGCATAAAGCTCACATTGGTGAGTCAGTGCTTTACAATTCGTAAAAAATCTATGGAACTAATAATAAGCTTTGTCAATCATATGCAATGCCTGAGCACGGGCAGGCATTTACAAAAGATTCCCATTGTCCAATATAGGTAAAAATGTTGCAGCAACAAGTCTCTTTTTTACATCAAAAACATCATCTCAAGTAAGGATCAATAAGATATGGTCCATGTGCCTTTTTTGGATCCAGAGCATTCAGTGCTTATGTGCTTATGTTTTCTTATGCTGAGACACTTGCATAAGATAAGTGTGGGGTTATGACCCATGACACGAAAAAACATCTGGTATGAACTAAAAAAAAGTCTAAAAAAAAATAAATCAATCATCATGTAACCATTTAATTTCTAATCTCAAAAGAATGTCAAAGGAATGTAAAATTGAAATCTCGGGTGAGAAAATGTACTATCCTCTTCTCTTTTCAGCCAAAGCAAAACCAAACAAACTATATACTTTAATTATCTTGACTAATACAAGCAAAACTAGAATAGACCGACTGGAAATGAATATATACTATTAGTCAGAATGTAGTTTACCTTGTCAGCTTGTCGGAGACAGTCTATGCGTCTCATTTTGCCTTTCTGGTCAGGGTTTGACAGGACACAGCATGCAGCTTTCTTCCCAGTGATTGACAGAACAAAGTCTTCTCTGCATTCAGGTCTAATGTCCTTTCTTAGCTTGGCTAAAAGACGGCTTGCCCACTTCTGTTTCACCTTGGAATAAAATAATTTCATAAAGAGAGTTATGTTTATTTTAATAATGTATTGTATATTAGTATATAGTATATTAAAACAGCATTAAAACTAGCAACTGTTACAGTTAATTCAAGGAGTGGAACCAAATATAAACATAAAAGTGAACGAAAGAAGTCTAGTAAGTTACAAAAGAGGCTGGTAAACACAAATAACAAAAAGGTAGCAATTAGTTCAGGCAAAAAATCCAACAATCCAAGCTAAATCAGAATCCCAACTGAAGTCCAAACAAACAAAACCAGGAGCAAGGAAGGGATAAGCATAAAGCTAGACAAAGGACTAAATTTAAACACAATACTCAAAGTAGAACTAGCAATTAGTTCAGGCAAAAAATCCAACAATCCAAGCTAAATCAGAATCCCAACTGAAGTCCAAACAAACAAAACCAGGAGCAAGGAAGGGATAAGCATAAAGCTAGACAAAGGACTAAATTTAAACACAATACTCAAAGTAGAACTAGAACTCAGAATTGAACAATTGTTTATTTATGGTATGTTACTTTTAGCTACTTGATTTGTAAAACTAAATAAAAAATGTTATTCACCCCACCTCTGCCTTCTCCCCAAGTAGTTCATCTTTGACAGCTCTTTCTTCTTCATTAGTCATCCTTTTCTCATGTTTTTTGAAGTACTTCCTCTTCCTGGCCTGGAGGTTGAACCATGTGTAGGCAAAGGCACGGACCTGGGGCAGCAGGGCCTCAATGAACGGGTGGAACTCATCCTACAATGCAGACAGACAGATAAACATGTAAGTACACATCATCACACATCAAGGGTCACATACGTAGATATCAGTAACCAAACCAATGTGACCCAACTTGACATGTAACACAGGCTCTATTTTACCAGCACTACTGACAGTTTTAATATTATCATATCAGTATCATAATTAGTGATATCATATGAGAGAATAAGGGAGAGAAGAGACAATTTAGTAACACGCTTTTTACACCAGACACATCTCAGCCTTTAGTCATCCAAGAGTAGAGACACATTTCAGTGGTAATCAATCTACATTTAACAAATTTTTTGTGCACAGCAAAGCAATGTGTCTTTTTAGGGTTCATATTATTATTTATTTCTTATTTATGCACATAATTCCTTCCTAAAATATGTATGTGTTAGGCTTTGCCCAATGCCATACATAATTGGAGATTATTGGAGAGTATTAGACTGGAGCTATGTGTGATCCATGTGCATGTGTGTTCCGACGGGTGCCAACTGGATGGGTCAAATGCGGAAAAATAATAATACGTGTATGTGATTAGAAAAATAAAAAATAAAATAAAAATTACAAAATTGAATGCAATTCTTTAACAGCGAACTTAAATATAGTTCTATTTCATTCGTCCTGACTGCCAGAGACGGTATAAAATACCTGGATAAGCATCACACGCATGCGCAAATCGAGACATAATACCAACAAAGTCATGTGACCTGGGTGACGTAAGCTACCTGATAAAGGGGGCAGACACCCAGAGATCGTCTCCTACAGAATCTTCTCGTCAAGATTCCGAGTGACAAGGAACTCTGGTGGTCATCCCAAATTCATAGAACCTTAGTTACATCTGTAACTCTCATTCTATATCATTTTTCCTGACCGCCAGAGACGGTATCAAATACCTCAATGACCTATACCAAGAAAGTCATGAGGAAGCCGCAGTCACCGAGATTCAGTTGCAGACCGAAGGAACAGACAGGACAGGTGCCGCCACAGGATAGGGAACGGCCACATTGACTCTGTAGAAGCGGGCAAAGGTACAGGAAGAAGTCTACGCAGCTGCAGCACAGATGTCATTCAGCAGAACACCCTTCAGAGCAGCCCACGATGTGGAGACGCTCCTGGTGGAATGACATTTCACAGGGGGGACCCGAAGGCCACCGAGCCTGTATGCATGAGCTATGGTATCAACAACCCAATGTGAGGGCCTCTGTTTGGAACAGCCCTTCCTGTGCCCCCCATTACAGACAAACAGAGCATCAGACTTACAAAAACCTGCAGTAACCTCTATGTACTGTTTCAGGGCACGAACAGGACAAAGAAAGATGGCATTAGGAGGTAGATCCTCCACACCTGACTCTGGGGCAAAAGCCACCAAACTGATAGGTTGATTAACATGAAACACAGAAAGCCTTTTTGGGTGGAAAGAGGGATTAGGCCACATAGTAACCCCCAATCCATCAGGATTCCACTGCAAACACTCACTGGCGATAGACAGGGCATGAAGCTTACCAACCCGCTTCGCAGATGTAACAGCGAGAAGAAAAGCAGTCTTGCGCAGAACACAGAGTAACACAGAGTGACTGCTTCTGGCTATCCTGTGAAGTGTCAACAGGAGCAGTGGAACTGGAGGAAAAACATACAGGAGGCGGTCTTGCCAGGAGTGTGCCAGGGCATCCTGCCCTAATGGGCTTGTCGGTTCCGAGAGGGAGAACCACAGCGGACAGTGCGTTGACGCCGCCGAGGCGAACAGGACAGCGACATCCTCTCTGCCAAACCTCTCCCATACCATCTGGACCACCTCTGGGTCCAGCCTCCACTCCCCCGGAGGAGGCTTTTGGCGGGAAACCATGTCTGCAGCTGTGTTCTGCACACCCGGCAAGTGCATTGCCCTGAGACTCGCAAGACGAGGTAAGGGCCCAGTGAAGAAGCCTCTAAGCCTCCTGTAGGGAATGCCTGGACCTGGTTCCTCCTTGGTGGGTCACATGATAAACTGTCGAGGTGTTGTCTGACCGAACAAGTACATGCCTCCCTTCCAAAAAGGGAAGGAAGTGCCTGAGAGCTAAGTGCACCGCACGCTGCTCCAACACATTTAGTTGCCGGAGTCTCTGCTGAGTACTCCAGGTTCCCCTGATTGTCCTGTGGTTACAAACAGCGTCCCAGCCCAAGAGGGAGGCGTCTGTCACCACTATCTCCCGACGGGAGAGAATGAAGAGAACCCAAGGGAACACCGCTGGAGAGATAGGCCCTGCTTCTCCAGGCTTTGAGAGACTGGAGGCACTTGCTTGAGACCACCACCATTTTGCCTTGATGCCTCTTAGGGTTGAGGCCCAAACCATTGACCCACTGCGCAAAGGGCGTAGTGAGAGGAGTCCCAGGGGGATGACCGCCAATGCGGGTGTTAATTTTTCCCAACAACTGAAAAAATAGCCCTTGCACCTCTCAACATGTTGAGGATGGAAGGTGTCGTCCACCCTTTTTGGGGAAGGAAAGGCCTTCATCATCATCACAGAGTCGAGAACAACCCTGATGAACGTGACTCGCTGACTGGGAACTAAACAGCTCTTTGTGAAATTCACAGTAAGACCCAACTGGTTCACATGGGTCAAAAAACACGTGTCGTGGATGGCCTGCTCGCGGGTTGCAGAGCAAATGAGCCAGTTGTCCAAATAAGGGAGAATACAAACGCCCTTGCTCTGCAGCGCTGCCGCAATGCATCTCGTTAAGATGCGAGGTGCGAACACGGTCATGTCCCTTGAAGGCAAAACGAAGAAACTGCCTGTAGTGGGGTGCAATCGGCACATGGAAATAAGCATCCTTCAGATCGACGCTTGTGAACCAATCTCCCCCTGAAACCACCTGAAGGACATCTGCTGTGCGAAGCATACAAAAACGAAGAACCTTTATGAACTGGTTCAATCGCCGGAGATAGAGGATGGGACGGAAACCACCGTCCTTCTTCAGAACAAGAAAATAAGTAAAATAGAACCCTCTAATTCGATCTGAACTTTTTACACACTCGATGCCACCTTCCTCCAGAAGCACCTAAATCTCCTGCTCTAGAGCCAGACGCCTCATGGGGTCCTTGACCACAGTGATTCTGACCCCGCTGAACTTGGGGGGGTCACAGCCTGAACTGAACACTGTATCCCTTGGAAAGAGTCAACAACACCCAAGGGTCTGTGGTCAGGGCCTCCCACTGGCCTAGATGTTGTGGGAAGAAACGGCTGGCGCCTGGATCTAGGCAGTCAGGTCCGACTCCCCCGACATTTGGACAGCTTGGGGTGTCGGTCTGCAGGTGGTCCGTATCTAGGTGCCCTGTCTTTAGGAGTCCAAAAGGCAGAGGGGCCCTATGGAAATGGCCCTGCTGGAATGAGGTGTGGCCGGCCCTTGACTCACCCTGAGCATTGGCTGTAGAGCGGTGAGCACTACTGTGCCTCGGTCTAGGCAAACTGCTGCTCGACTTTATTCACCTGCACCAGCATCCAACCCAAGCCGAGAGATGGCCAGTTGGATGGCCTGTTTAACTGTGGAAAGACTGACCTCAGCATCCCTCAACGAGTCTGCACCCGACTCATGAGAACCTTCCACCATGGGAAGGGGGGATCGCCCCTCCAACTCTTCCTGTCCCCCTGCTTCATAGTCAGTAAAGAGATTCTCAGAGGCCGCAATAGAGAGCGTGTCCTCATCTTGCTGGCCAGCCATATGGGGCAAAGAAGCTAGGCTATCACTCTCAGCGTAGCTCCGTGGTGGTTTTTCAAGTGGCAGCTCTGAGGCAGTGGTGCGAGCATCTGAGGGGCCACTAGGTTGCAGACTAAGAAGGAGGGCCTTAATCTGGACAAACTCAGAGGCCAAAGTGTCCACTTTAAGGGACAAAGGTTCAACACCCCTCCGTTTCTTATTAGCGACGGAGGCATCATCCTGCGCAGCCCCGCCGACAGGGGGGGACTAAAGGGCTTTTTGTCCCGGGCCCTGGGAATTCTGGAATAGAGGGGGGCCCACAACGTTGTGCTTGGGTCTGTGAGGAGAGCTGTATGCAGGTGTCCGGGAAGGGGGTAACTCTCAACGCTTCTTTCAAATTAAGCCAACCTAGCAGTCCTTTCTGCTAATAGCATGCAGATGCACTTAATGCAAGCACTTTCAGTCAGCGCCTGCTTGAGATGTGCAATGCCAAGGCACGAAGGGCATTTGTCATGGCCATCCTCTGGTTTGGTCTTTCTAGAAAAGACGACAGCATTCGATAAGTGGTCAGTGTGCGCGAGCCTGTTAGTAAACATGCACAAGTCGGGCGCGGCTGCTGGTGGACGCCCGCGTCTCCGCGCTGACCGCGCCCCAGCTGTGCGCCGGCCCCGGCGGGGAGAGGAGAGGGTTCTTCGGGTGGAAGGCGGGTCGCGCGGCCGGCCTCCCCGGCTCCTGACCCACGGGTGAAAAGTGAGCCTCTCCTCCCCGTCCTCCTCCTCCTCTGGTCGAGGCGGGGAGGGAGAGCCACGCTCTTCTCTGGGCCCGCCCAGAGAACCCCTTTCGACCCCTTTCGACTACGCCCAGGGCGCAAATGTGGCCAGGACCGGCGCTGGCCCGGGGAATTCAACTCGGCGGGTCAGGGACGGCCGCGCTGGTGCGTGAGGATCCCCTCGCGGGACCTCTCCCCGGCGCCGGCCGGCCCCCGCCGGGCGCATTTCCTCCGCCGGCGGTGCGCCGCGACCGGCTCTGGGTCGGCTTGGAAAGGCTCGGGGGCGAAGGTGGCTCGCGAGCTTTACAGCGCCCTCCCGCCTGGACCTCGTCGCTTCCCGGGGCCGTGGACTATAGTGCTGGGGGGGGGGGGTCATTGAGAATTTTTTGTCCCGGGCCCAGCCAAACCTGTCAGCGGCCCTGATCCTGCGTGTGTCCGTTGTGCTTGGGTCTGTGAGGAGAGCTGTATGCAGGTGTCCGGGAAGGGGGTAACTCTCAACGCTTCTTTCAAATTAAGCCAACCTAGCAGTCCTTTCTGCTAATAGCATGCAGATGCACTTAATGCAAGCACTTTCAGTCAGTGCCTGCTTGAGATGTGCAATGCCAAGGCACGAAGGGCATTTGTCATGGCTATCCTCTGGGTTTAGAGGAGCCATACAGGAGATGCAAACACACAACATAGTTACAGAGGCTGTAGTATGGCAGTTGAGCGGGAACACTCAAATATAATCCAATAAACCAGCAAGTGACGCCGAAAGGTGAGCGGTGTAGCTGCAGAGTGAGTAACACACACAAGCTAACAATGTAGCAACACAGCGAGAAACACTCCGCTACAAACAAGCTAACGATATAGCAACAGAGCGAGAAATACTCAGCTAGCTCGACCGGAGCCAACAGCCCTCCTATTTTTTCGTAGGTAGTGTCCGCTAGCCCCCGATACAGCCGTCAGAGAAGCGAAAACACCTCACAAGAACACTCAGTAGCGGGAAGCTCTGGCTCGCAAAACGTGGTAATGAACCCAAGCTGAGCGGAGGCGCTTAGCGGGGATGAAGCACACCAGCTGGCGATGAAAAACAAGCTACTTACCTGTCACAGTCCAAGCGGTGGTCGGATGCACGGCGGGGATGGCACCAGATACGCAGCCTCTTGAGGATGAAACCATAGCTCCAACCGGTTGTGGTTACAAGGCTACTGGCATACGCAGCAAGCTACTAAAACAATAACAAATATAGCTGCAAGCAGCAATGGCGGGCCCCTGCAGATCAGGCGATCATGTAATGTAATAATAGTAAGCATTAGCATACATGTACAACACGGTACAACACTGTACTGTACGACACTGTACAACACTGTACGACACTGTACTGCACTGTACAACACTGTACAACACTGTACTGCACTGTACGACACTGCAACACTGTACAACTCTGTACTGCACTGTACGACACTGCAATACTGTACAACACAGTACTGTACTGCACTGTACGACACTGTACAACATTGTACTACACTGTACTGCACTGTGCAACACTGTACAACACTGCACTGTACTGCACTGTACTACACTGTACTACACTGTACAACACTGTACGGCACTGTACAACACTGTACTACACTGTACTGCATTGTGCATTGACCTCGCCATGATCCAAGGAATCCAACGATACCTTGGTTTTGAAAATCGGGCTAACGGTTCAAAAGTTACATGTTTCGCCAAAGCGTTCCTGAGATTACATTGCATTTAGCAGATGCTTTTATCCAAAGCAACTTACAGAGGAGGACATAAGCTGAGAAAGGTGTAAAGGAGCACAGAATAGTTGTTAGTTTTGTTAGTTTTGTTAGGCAGGGAAGCATTCTCGAAACAGAAAAGTTTTTTAAAGGTCGAAAGAGATGTTGCTGTTCTAGTAGCCGTTGGTAGGTCACCATTTGGGGACGACCACAGAGAACAATTTAGAGTGACCTCGCTTTGCGAGAGGCGAGGGTACAACTAGACGGTTTGTATGAGCGGAGCGTAACGTCCTGGTCGGGACGTGAGCCTTTAGTAAGGCGCTGAGATAGGCAGGGGCAGATCCTGAGGTGGTTTTGTAGGCTAGCGTCAGAGCTTTGTGTTTAATTCTGGCAGCCACAGGCAGCCAGTGCAGGTCGCTGAAGAGTGGGGTGACATGTGACCTTTCAGGCTGATTGAAAACCAGTCGCGCTGCGGCATATGGGCTCACATCGAAATCGGCGCCTTCGCCACTGACTTCGATTGGCTGTAGTTGGTAAACAAAGTCGAAATTGAAGAATCCGTCTAATGACTTTTGTGCGTATTGGTCTGAATATACTCTGTGCCGATTTTCATGAGAATCTGAACAGTTAGTTTCACTTTTGACATAATCCAAGATGGCGCAAAACCTATCATGGCATATTATGACGTTATAAGGTGCATTGAACTCGCTATGATCCAAGGAATCCAACGATACCTTGTTTTTGAAAATCGGGCTAAAACTTTGACCCGTTGGTGGCGCTATACTGTGTTTACTGCCAAAATGTAACTTGGTGACATTACACATACAACTGTCCTCAATCAATGTGCCAAATTTCACAACTTTTTACCATACGGGTCTATGGGCTGTTTTGCTAATTATAGCGCCCCCTAGAGATGAAATGACACCATATTTGTTTCCTGCACTTAGGACACAGCCTTGAAGCATGCCATGCAATTTGGTTTTGTTTCGCCAAAGTGTTCCTGAGATATATGCTCACATCGAAATCGTCGCCTTCGCCATTAATTTTGAATGGCTGTAGCAGCTGCAAATTTGTGACCTCTGAAAATTTAGTTTCACTTTTGACATAATCCAATATGGCAGCCACAATCTTACGCAGACGTGAACATTTTGGATACGACCTGAATTGTGACATATCCAAACGCATCAAGACAAACAAGCAAAAATGCAATTTTGTTAATTACAGCGCCTCCTAGTGGACAAATGACACCAAATTTTATTGACACACTTTGGGGCGGGTCTCGATGCACGTGACCAAATTTGGTTCCTCGGAAGTCAAAGCGTTGCCGAGATATGAGCAAACGTCCTGTTTGGCGGCTGTAGCACACAAACAACGTCGAAATAGAAAGATCTGACTAATAATTTTTGTGCGTATTGGTCTGAATATGCTCTGTGCCGATTTTCGTGAGAATCCGTCAAAATTTGCGACCGCTGAAAATTTAGTTTCACTTTTGACATAATCCAAGATGGCGCAAAATCTATCATGGCGCATTATGACGTCATAGGGTGTATGTATTTATGTACCTTGAACTTTGACCCGTTGGTGGCGCTATACTGTGCTTACTGCCAACATGTAACTTGGTGACATTACACATACGACTGTCCTTAACCAATGTGCCAAATTTCACAACTTTTTACCATACGGTTCAATGGGCTGCCATAGACTCCCATGGCAGAAGAAATAATAATAATAAGAAGAAGAAAACGTAGAAAAACAATAGGTCCCTGGGCCCTAATAAGAAAACGTAGAAAAACAATAGGGCCCATACAGCGATATGAAAACGTAGAAAAACAATAGGTCCCTGCAGCTATCGCTGCATGGGCCCTAATGACCTGTGCACTAAGGCGAGAAGATGAAAAGGAGATGATCTCTGGGTGTCTGCCCCCTTTATCAGGTAGCTTACACCACCCAGGTCCAGAGATGTATAGTAACGAAGTGGAACTACTTAAGTACTGTACTTAAGTACTAAAATGCAGTATCTGTACTTTCTTGGAGTATTATTTTTTTCCCCAACTTCCACTTTTACTGCACTACATATTTTTGATGAATTTAATACTTTTACTCGGATACATTTTTCATGTGCTGAGTCGTTACTCGTTACTATTGTAGCGTCCAGCTGGACACGTGATGAATGACGGGGCAATATTGAACAAACTGCATTTATTGCTGAACGGTTTGGTTCCAGGACTCGGTGACTGTCGGCCGGAACCACGCCAAAAAAACAACTGAACAGTCCCGGTCTCACATCAACCTCGCTCGTGCGCCGTACGTCATACACCTGACTCACCCAGGTGCGCTCTCTCACCTGCTGCCCCGCCCCCTCGCTCTGCATTCATTCAGACGCATTCACAGACCATGGGAAATCACAGAACTCTACCATGAACATTGTAACACTGTAACATTAGAAGTTGTGCCTTAATAAATATTTGAAATAATATAAACAACAGTACTTGTACTTTTACTTTCAGTACTTGAGTAGCATTTTTTTCACATACTTCTACTTGCAATACTTAAGTACAAAACATTTTAAATACTTTAGTACTTTCACTTAAGTATGGTGTTTAAAGAACACTTCAACTTCTACTCAAGTCAGTTTTTTAATATAGCACTTGTACTTCTACTCCACTCCGTTACTCCAGTACTTTATACATCTCTGCCCAGGTCACATGACTTTGTTGGTATTATGTCTCGATCTGCGCATGTGGTGGATGCTTATCTAGGTATTTCATACGTCTCTGGGGGTCAGGAAGAATGAAATAGAACTACAGTTCACAACCCACTGCATCAGGACCACCTCCTGATATTGTTATTTTACAAACCAACCACAGCTACAGAACTACATACATAATACAGCCTCATGAGCTTGACAACAGCTGTAATAGTCTTTCCAGTCTACTGTAGCTGCCATTTGCAATTTCTGAGCCCCCCACAGTTACTACTCCCACCAAATAAAAAGGAGCACTACTGCAGGTCCTTCATTCCAACAGCTGTCAGTCTCTTTAACACCAGCATAACATATGACTTTCTTCGTGGTAAATGGTTAATGGACTGCACTTGCATAGCACCCTTCTAGTTCTAGTTCTAAACTGATGGCATTAGCTGTAGAGTTGCACGATACCCACGGTATACACGGTACCTCGCGGTACCAAATCATACCCGTCGCTACTATACTAGAAATTTTACACGACGGTACTACCGTGGATTACTATATTACCGGTGCCAGTCTCCGCTACATAGCGGCCGCCTCTGCTCTCCTCCCGGCTTCTCACTGCATGCTACTCACTCGTAAAAAAACATGGCATGTGCTGCAACCGAACTACACAGCTGCTGAATGATTGGCTGTTTGCCCGTTACTGGTGACGTCCAGGGATGTGATAGGCTGTTGCACGCTGGGTCCGCCCGTCTATTAGCTGATTGGCTGTTCGCGTGTTTCTGCCGGCAAACATGAACTCCATGAAGACAGCTCCGCTTCGATAGAAACTCGCTTCAAAACAAACAACAAGCTAAAGTTCTGTCTCGCCGAGACACGAGACAACACACTCACCGTGGCAGAAGCACCGGGCCCGAGCAGCGAGTCTGCCGTGGCGTCTTTGTCGGTGGCAACACTAATTTTGCTTAAAAACAAACGTTGTTGTTTCAGACTAACTTGTACAAATACATTGCAGTTTATAAAGATAATAATAATTAAAAAAAGGCTGCAGTATCGCGGTAATACCCGGAACCGCGATACTTTGTCTGGTATAGTATCGTGGTTACTCATTTTAGTATCGTGACAACTCTAATTAGCTGCCATGTAAGTTGCCAACTGTGCATTGGTTTTTGGAAGCTAACCATTCATACGCATTCACACAATTTGTGGTTCAGTATTTTTCCCAAGGACATGTCAACATCCTATTTTATCTTATCACAGCTGAGCTGAGAGGTGGTGAACTCAAAGCAGGGTCTTCACTGAAAGTTGTTAGCTTGGGAAATACATTACTGGAGAATTAATAAACAATGACTATAATATCACTCTGTAAGCTGTCAGGATCTTGATATGCCAGAGGAGAAGTGCTTCTCAGAGCCCTAGAAAAATGAAAGAAAAAACAAACCTTTTGCATTTATGTTTTTGTTGCACATTTTTATGTGTTTATGACTGTTGTTTATGAATCGTTCAGCCAATCAACCTCATCTTTGCTGGGTGTATTGGTGAGGACCCAGTGGACTGCAGTGTTGAGTGTGAAGTTGACCAGATGAGCGGGGTTAAGCATGCTGCAAGCAGCACTTCTGCGAGCCAAGCAATGGTCCTGCTTCAAACTGGACCAAGCTCGATTGAACACTGCACTAGTGTCAGTTATTGCTGTAATACTACAACAATGAAAACCATTTCAGTGACAGTATAATGCAGCAAATTAAAACATTGGGTACAAGCCGATGTAATCCAATACAACATCTCTGCCATAAATCCTGCTTTTACAAAGCTTATAATATTTCGTTTTTTGTTGACTCCGTTAGAGAGGTATTCATTTAACTACTACTACTACTACTACTACTAACGTTTACTATTGAGATTGTAGTTTGCAGTAGTGTTAAACTAGACTGTATTATATTGAAAGGTGTTTCTAATATTATGTCCCTCTAAAGCTTTGTAACAGTAGAATTTATGGCATAGTTGTTGTATTGGATCACATTAGACTAACCATTAACTATGGAAAATAGTGAATAGTGAATTTCAATGTGCGTGTATATATCGGGCTAACGGTTCAAAAGTTACATGCACGAATGTACCTAAAACATTGAGCCGTTGGTGGCGCTATACTGTGTTTACTGCCAACATGTAACTTGGTAACATTACACATACGACTGTCCTCAATCAATGTGCCAAATTTCACAACTTTTTACCATACGGGTCTATGGGCTGTTTTGCTAATTATAGCGCCCCCTAGAGACGGAATGACACCATATTTGTTTCCTGCATATATATATATATTTATTCTTTCCATTTCTATTTTTTTATTGCTGGTGTATGATTCATGCATGAAACTCATTCATCACTGATTCCCTTGAATAAAAATAACATGTTCTTGCTATCACTAAGCTTAACATTACATACCATTATAAACATAGATTTGATAGATGACCTTTCACATTTGATATGATGATTATACAGAGAATCTATTGTGCTCATCCATGAGTAATGGTTAACTTAACCATTGTAGATAATGCTCATACACTTAAATTCACATACAATTTACCGTATTTTCCGCACTATAAAAAGTTGCACCTAAAAGCCTTGAATTTTCTCAAAAGCCGACAGTGCGCCTTTATAATCCGATGCGCCTTATATGTAAATCTAAATTGGTTAATCATGGCTACCGTAGTCAGGGGGCGTCGCTGTAAGCGGTAAGAACAGTAAAGAGGAATTCCAGTCCAACACCATTTGTGTGTGTGTAAAGACCCCAAAATGGCTCCTTTCAAGAGACACGCTTACGACTAATGTTTGATTTACCGTAACAGTATCAGACTGTTTCTTTTACATGTTTACTGAATCGAGGAAAAGTTCCCCTTCACTACGTGATAAAAATGTTGTACTACCTGTTATACCTTGCTGTTGTTGAAGGATAAACTGTGTCGCGAAAATACTACGTCACTGACATTACCTTGCGAAAGTTAAACAGCTGTTTATTCATTTTGGGAGTGAACAGAGTTGTCAGGTTTGTATTCCATTAATAAAGTTTGACTGACTTATCTGACTGTTTTGTTGACATTCCCCTTAGAGTAGCTCCATCTAGTGTATACATAAAGCAACCCCAGCTACTACTGTAGCTTCTATTCTATGCGCCTTATAATGCGCCCTATATATGAAAACAGTTTTGAAATAGGCCTTCATTGAAGGTGCGCCTTATAATCCGATGCGGAAAATACGGGAATCACTTTCAATGTACTTTGTGAATCTCTTGTACTAAGTATACAATTACTACATAAAATGCTGCTACATAACGTAGTATCTTCAGACCTTCTGTGTTACATTAACGCACATTCTCTATTTATTCAGGACCACTTCATCCTGTTGTATATTGGCACATTTATATTATTTATAGCATTCTGTGAATGTAGTGTAAACTATACTGTCATATACTTGCACATCAGCTTGCACAACAGCTCCTTTGTTTTTAGAAGATACTGCATACTTGTTTAACTTAAACTGGAGTATTGTAACAAAGATAATCCCCCTAGGATTTCCCCTAGAAGTATTTCTGATTCTAAAATATATATATTTTTTATGTTTTACTACTTGTTTTTTTATCTTCTAATTTTTATATATATATTTCTTTTCTACTTAATGTTTATTCTGCACCAATTAGACTAATGAATTCGAATTCTTTGTAAGTGCAAACCTACTTGGCAGTAAACCTGATTCTGATTCTGATAAAATAAACACAAGTTACTGTACGTGCTCATTTTGTGGGTTGCTGTGGCTCAAGTTGTAGGTGATTGTTTGGTAATCAGAGGGGCACTGGTTTGATTCTGAACTTCCCGCAATGTAGTCAAAGTTAGGCCTGTGTTGAAAAAATCGATTTTCCGATTCTGATTCGATTTGCATATTAATTCCTGAAGATCGATTCGTACATCCAAAGATCGATTTAATCAAATTAAATTTTTTAATACATTTTCCCCCTGTGAACTTTAACCCCACTAGTCGCGTCATTGAATTGAAACAGGCGTGCACCGTGTTTAAAAGGGAGACACGGGCTTGCTCCAGGTGGGACTGATGAATTAGAGTCGCAAGGTGTATGGGGGTGTCCCCGTTAAAGAACGGAGGCAGATGTCAAGTGTTTATGAAGACAGCAATCAGAATAGCATGAGCTATACATAATGCACAAATAATAATACTGGCTAAAGGACTGTACTGAAAGATACGCACGTCTTATGTAAACAAATACCTCACACGAGGCTTATAGCTTTGACGGCAATTAGCCAAGCATTAACACAATATAAAGTAGCGTCAACATATTACAAATAATAATTAACACAACACGGCATCCAACTTGGACAGTAAGTTGGTGGAGAAGCTCACCTTTTCTTATTCACAGACAAAAAACCCACGATGCAGGATATAGGAAAAACACAGGCAAGAAATACATCATACACTGCTCTTTAGCGGAGCTATATACTTCTCTGTACACTACAGCATCTCACACATGCGAGGTGCGTTCATTGACCGTCCGAATGACTATGAAGTGGTCATGAGTTCATGAACGTGGGAAAAATGGAAATTCCCCGGAAATATAATAAAACTACAGACAACACTCAAGGAAAACTCTACAATTACCAACCACTTCTGTACGTTCTCATACAATAAGGCGATTGCGGGTTACATTTGCAAAGATATGCGCCCGTATTCCGTTGTTGAAAACGAGGGCTTCAGGCCAAAAAAATCGTTTTAATAACACTAACCCGAATCGAGATCGGATCGGATTATGATAATCGATTCTCAGTCTTGAGAGCTTTTGATAGGAAGTGCTATACTGCTCCTGATAAGCAGTGGTCAGCCTCTGCCATCAGTGTATCTAGTGATTGTGAGTGGGCCAATATGACAAGTGCTGTAAAGGGCTTTGAATAGTTGAGAGAAGAGGAAGGCTGTGCATGAAAACAAGTTCCTGTACCAATTACCATAGAAGTCCTACAGAGGTAAATTTATATAGCTAGTATTTATTCAATTCTGTAGTGGTGTTGTTGCTTGTTTTTATTTGCTATGACATTTGTTTGTATAGACCAGGTATGTCTAAAGTCCGGACCGGTCCGGCTAATCACAACCTGCAGACAGATTTCATGTTGCCCAAAGCTTCATTTTTTTAATATGTTATTTATGGGCTGCTAGAATTGTCAGATACTGTATGGCTGGCAGATTTGGCTTTTCTGGTTGACATGATGAAGCATTTTAATACACTAATTGTTAACCTCTAAGGACATGTGACACAAACAGTGATGCCACAGTTACTTTGAAACAGTAATCTGACTACTGACTACTGACTACTGCTCGAAAAAGTAACTTAGTTACGTTACTGACTACTTGATTTTGAAAGTAACTAAGTTAGATTACTTTTAGTTACTTGCAGCATATAGGCCTAGCAGATACATTTTGTAACCTTTAGATGCAAATTCCTGCATTTTACTGAATTAGATGTCTGGCTTGATGCTGCCCCTGAGGCTGGGCAAGACATTGACAAGATAGACGGTCCGGCCTAAAAGATGGACATCTGGCCACCCTACTTACAGCAGAGGCTGATCCCCCACCCCCTCAACATAAAATATCTACCAGTTATGCCAATACTCACTTTTATTGACATCAAAAACAACAAAATGTCAAAAACATCTGGAACAAACAAAACTGACAGGGACATTTGAAAACTACTTCCTGAAAAAGGCTTTCACCTACAATTTTTTATATAATAAAAAATAAGATAGATAGATAGATAGATAGATAGATAGATAGATAGATAGATAGATAGATAGATAGATAGATAGATAGATAGATAGATAGATAGATAGATAGATAGATAGATAGATAGATAGATAGATAGATAGATAGATAGATAGGCGCCTCCTTGTACGTGGGCCGGTCCCCGCCCTGGGCGACGCGACGCGGTCGGGAGCGCACTGAGGACAGTCCGCGAAAATGCGAAAAAGTAACGCAACTAATATTAGATAAGTAACTGTAGTCTGACTACTGGTTTTGAAATAATAGTTGCGTTAGACTACTCGTTACTGAAAAAAAGTAGTCAGACTACAGTAACGCGTTACTAAGTAGCGCGTTACTGGCATCACTGGACACAAAATATTACTTTCTGAATGATCTTGTGAAAGAAAACTTGAATGTTAACAGACTTTACATTACTTATAATAAGTCTAGTTTAAAATGGTATCTGAGGTTTTTCTTCATAATATTCACTCGGTGTCTCGCTATGGGATGCAGCCTCCTGCAGCCCTGATAGAAGCATTTATCTCAATCCGCCAATCCTGATTGGCCGGTGAATGTGTTCATCCGCGCCGCACCCAGTAGTCCCATCTACTATATATAGTGTGCCCGGATAACATTCCCCTAATTCAAAACCTCTTCTCACCTGAGAACTTATCTCACGTCAGAGCTTTTCGCTCTCTCCATCCTCACTGCCTATCAGGCAGAGCTGTTTGGGGCATCCGTTGACGAGCAGGACCCCGACGCGTGGGAGGAAATGGCAGTCATCGCCGATTTGTCCCTCCGCATACAGCGCGTCTCAGTCCAGGCCACGGGCAGGGTGATGGCGACCCTCGTCATTCAGGAGCGAGCAAGATGGCTCAGCCTCGCTAACTTGACTGACAGGGAGTGGGATGACATACTAGATATGCCAATTGTCCAGGAGGGTGTCTTCGGCTCTGCATTAGCCACGATGCAGCAGCGATGTGAGGCAAAGAAGAAGGACAACGAAGCCCTGAAACTTTGTCTCCCTCGTAAAGAAACCCACACCATCACCTCCAGTGCAGCACAAATCGTTTGCTCAAGCTGCCTCTCAGCCGCCACATTTCAAGATGCCGAAGCGGCTGCAGCAGCTCGGCCTGCCCCTCCCTCCGAGGAGAGAGCCCGGAGCCGGCTGGCACAGAAAATCTCCTGCCTCGACCGCAGTCCCGCCGCCGCCACCGGCCGCCGCGGCCTCAGTCCCCCAGGCGAGGAAGAAGAAGAGAGCGTCCTGCTGTTCCCTGTTATGCAGGCCCACCGTTCTGGCTTTTTTGTGTGCGTCCCACGCCGCCGCTGCCCACCCCAGAGCCGGTCCGCGGGAGGAGAGACATCGCCTCGGAGGCTGCTGCGCCCCGAGCAAAATGTCCACAAACACACACATACACACATGTCCCCAAACATGTGAAAATAAAAAGAAATCTGTCACAGCCAGGCCACGAGCCGAGGGTCAGGTTTTTACTCCACGGTGCACAGAGGCAGCTGTGGCCCCGCTCAGACGCCGGGGCATACGGCTGGCCACATATTTAGACGACTGGTTCCTGCTGGCGCAGTCAGAACAGGAGGCCAAGGTTCCCACACGCATTTTCATGGAACACCTAATAAATTTGGGGTTTGTGATAAATATGGAGAATAGCCAACTCTCTCCGACGCAGGAGATATGCTTTCTAGGATTATCCCTGCGCTCCGTGCCATTCACTGCTCGCCTCTCGGAGGAGAGAGTGAAAGCTTTCAAAGTGTGCCTCGCACGCTTCCGTCGACGCAGGTCTGTCCAGTTCAGACTGTGTCTTCGGCTGCTGGGTCTGATGGCTTCAGCCATCCTCGTGACCCGCCTCGGTCGTCTTCACATGCGGGAATTTCAGCGCTGGGTCACTTTGCTCAGGCTGGATCCCGTGCGTCATGGCGCACGGTGGATAACGGTCACAGCAGACTGCGTGACGGCTCTGCGCCACTGGCGGGCCCCATCTTTCCTGACTCAGGGGGTGTCCATGGGCACTGTCTCGTCCAGAAAGGTGGTCACCACACACGCCAGCCTATCCGGCTGGGGTGGCATTTACGAGGGCAGAGGTGTGAGAGGACGCTGGAGCCAGGCTCTCCAACGCCTTCATATAAACTTTCTCAAGCTCTCAGCTGTGTTTCTGTCTCTGAAACACTTCCTTCCGTTCCTCTCGGGCCGCCACGTCCTGGTGAGGACGGACAACACGACGACAGTAGCGTATATAAACCGTCAAGGGGGGTTACGCTCTCGTGTGTTGCACACTCTGGCACGCAAACTGATCCTCTGGAGCAGTCTGCACTTTCTTTCCCTGAGGGCGACTCACGTCCCTGGGACCCTGAACGCAGGTGCCGACCTGCTGTCCAGGGGCACGCCGATGTACGGGGAATGGATGCTGCACCCGCAGGTCATGGAGCAGATATGGGGGCGCTACAGCCGCGCCAGAGTAGATCTGTTCGCATCCAGAGAAAACGTTCAGTGCGAGCTGTTCTTCTCTCTACGCACTCTGGACGCTCCCCTGGGCGTAGACCAGAGGTGGCTCCTTCAGTGAGGAGAGGGAGGAAGATCCTCCTTAAAAATTTTAAGAATAAAAAGTTGAAATTGTCTTGACCAATTTAATTAATTGCTGTCCTTGAATATTACTATTTTAATGCCAAAATACATATATAACA
Source organism: Collichthys lucidus (assembly GCA_004119915.2). Lineage (NCBI taxonomy): Eukaryota > Metazoa > Chordata > Actinopteri > Sciaenidae > Collichthys > Collichthys lucidus. Next base: position 1,509,608 of record CM014085.1, on the reverse strand, counting down.
TGTACATTGTATTAATTTATCTGGGTAAAATTACATGAGCACCCCCTATCGCTATTAGAAAATACTGCACGCGAATTGGATTGAATAGGAGCCGAAAGGAGGCAGACGGAGAATCTTCCTCCTCTGGGCTTCCATTCACTCCCATTCAAATAGTCTCCGGCACTGGCGGCTCGTGGCTGCCATAGCCTTCTATTGCGAGAGGAGGAAAAACCTCCTTTGGGCGGGTGGGACTAGCGAAGAGATCTGACAAGTGTCACAAAATATGAACCAATAGGCTGCAGTGCTATAGCACGATGAACCAATAAGCAACGTCTTTAGCTGCTTGGGGGAGGGGTTATCTTATCAAACTTCAGTTGCTAGTAGCACTTCGGCAGTCGAGTCAGATCAGATGAGAACGGCATATGGCAAGCTTGAAGTGTATTGAATGACTTATGACTATATATTCAACTATATATAAATAGTTGTGAAATAATGTTACTGTTGTTCTTTTACTTGTTGACTGTTGCCAGTTGTTTGACACCGTGGAAATGATGTTATTGAATTATTCAGGAAAAAAAACTATTCTCGACTCAACCCGTGCGTAAAGATCCAGCAGGTGCGGTCGCATGGGGGCGTGGCCTTCATTACGTAAACCAAACATTCCTTCCTCCCTCACTTTTACAAACGCCAGCCGCCACTGGCGTAGACGCACTAGCGCACGCTTGGCCGCACGAGCTGCTCTACGCGTTTCCTCCACTGGCCCTGATACCCCCCACCCTCGCCAGGGTGAGGGGGCACAATCACAGGCTGATCCTGATAGCTCCACACTGGCCAGCGCTGCACTGGCTAGCGGAGATACATCAGATGCTGTGCGCCCAGCCTTGGCAGCTGCCGGTGCGCAGGGACTTGCTCTCGCAGGGGGGGGGGGGGGTGTTCCACCCGCACCCGGAACAACTGCAACTGTGGGCCTGGCCCGTGAGTGGTTCAATTTGACCACTGCTGGTCTTCCGCAGAGTGTGGTTAACACTATACAAAACGCCAGAGCTCCATCCACTAGGTCTCTGTACGACTCTAAGTGGGGAGTGTTTGAGCGGTGGTGTCTCGAACGAGACCACATCCCTTTTCAGTGTTCTGTGCCAGCGATACTGTCGTTTTTGCAGGACCTGATTGATAAAGGAAAAGCCTTTTCCACGGTTAAGGTTTATCTGGCGGCTATAGTGGCCTGCCATATAGGATTTGGGGACAAAACAGCGGGCCAACACCCTTTGGTGTGCCGGTTTATGAGGGGCGCGCGTAGGCTTCTCCCTGTCTCCAGACCACTAATACCTCCGTGGGATTTAGCGGTAGTTCTGGAGGGGCTTAAAGGCCCCCATTTGAGCCATTGCTGGGAGCGGATCTCAAACACCTGTTCCTTAAGACGGTGCTGTTGCTGGCTCTCGCCTCTGCGAAGCGAGTGAGTGATATCCATGCGCTCTCTGTGAGCCCAGCGTGCACTTAGTTCGCCCCGGGGAACACACGTATGGTTCTGAAGCCCAACTCGGTATTTGTACCTAAGGTGGTGGGCTCATGTTCCCCGATTGAGCTTGCAGCGTTCGCCGCTTCTCCTGGAGAGCAGCGAGCGCACATGCTGTGTCCGGTTCGAGCTGTGCCCTCTTATATGGACAGAACGCAAAACATTAGGAGGAGCGATCAGCTGTTCGTCTCTTGGGCTGAACCCCGAAAGGGACAGCCGGTCACAAAGCAGCGCCTCGCCCACTGGGTGGTGGAGGCTATAGCTTTGGCGTATACGAGCAGGGGACTGCAGCCGCTGGCGGGTGTGCGTGCGCTGGCTGGTACTTGTTCGATAAGCTGTCTGGCAATACGGGAGCTACCATATCCCATAGCGAGACACCGAGTGAATATTATGAAGAAGAACGTTTGGTTATCTAACATAACCTCAGTTCTTAGAATAATATGAGCGAGGTGTCTCGCCAGACGACCCTTCTTGCTGGGCGGTGAGAAGAGGTTTGCTTATTGAATTAGGGGAATGTTATCCGCGCACACTATATATAGTAGATGGGACTACTGGGTGCGGCGCGGATGAACACATTCACCAGCCAATCAGGATTGGCGGATTGAGATAAATGCTTCTATCAGGGCTGCAGGAGGCTGCATCCCATAGCGAGACACCTCGCTCATATTATTCTAAGAACTGAGGTTATGTTAGATAACCAAACGTTTTCTGTCAAATTTCCAAAACAAAAAACACACCACACATGCGAACAAATGCATACACAAAGCATACCATAACATACCAAAACATACCAAACAGAACTTTCAAAATGCTAATAATCACAAGTCCCTTTTACTCTGTGTACCTGCTTGTGATATTATTTTATCATAATTCATATCATTACCTGCCCTATTCTGCACAATAACAGCAACTACCTATGAACTGTTGAAATGGTTTAAATCGAGACATTTGTCATTTAATTACTGTTCTTATTATTTTTTATAACACATTGTATTATCATGACATTAGCAATGCAAATGTAACAGTTATCAAGGGGGGCAAAGAAACACAGTGTAGATTTACCTGAGACAGGGGGAGGGGAGAAAACATCATTTTGATGAGAATAAGCTGAATCACAGCAGGCTTTGTGTTAACATAAACATCACTCGGTTGATTTTTTTTATTTCCAAAGTGTCGTCATTTGCTTTAGCAATTTTCTAGATGTTCTTCCCCATTGATTCAGTTAAGCAGTAAACCTCCGGGTAGAGAAAATGTAGCATTTCCTGGCCTGTTAAGCAAGATTTTTAAGAATCTAGTCTCGCCTTGGCTGACTCTGCCGTGTTAACTCCAGAAATGATGACACACCAGAAAAGTTAAGGTCCCGAAAAAATGCCCAGCACTAAGAAAAACACATTGAAAGTTCGGAATAATCATTCTTTGAAGAATATTGCCAGAGGTGTACTGGGAACGAGGAAGTGTGCGAGAGGGAAGGGGATTATGGCGAAGAATAAAAGAAAGAGAACTGAAATGACGTTATGAATTCAGCCCATCCCAAACAACAGGCTTAAAACCGCAGCAGCTGTAGTCGAATGCTCTGCCTCTTAAAACTGTACTTCTAACACACACTACACATCATTTCAGAATCCCCTTCACATATAGGAAATATCGTCTAGAATAGCCTCACGGTCTTGAAAAACATCTTGCACAAACGGAGACACTTTATACAGTGTAGCAACTCAAATGGTGTTCACTGTCCAAAGCAGCAACAGCATACACAGAGAGTTCATGGATCATGATTTCACATGTTCGACAGTATGTAAAAGGTTTAAAGGTCTGGTCTGTAAGATTCAGGTGGATCTACTGGCAGAATTTGTCAAAAATGAAATATAGTATTCATTAATTCACAAGTTTTCATTAGGGTGTAAACACCTGAAAATATGATTGTGTTTTTGTTACCTTAGGGTGGAAGGGAGCAAGTTCTCTCCCGCTGAGTCTTTGTACAGTAGCCAATAATGGTTTTTGTCTCACAGCCACCATAGGTTCTCCTACATGCTTGTGGGTGGATTTTACAATAAAATGCTGTTTTGCATCTGACATAGTGCAAACAGTTGATAGAAAACTGGGATAACGGTAAGGACAAGACCTTATTAAGTGATCACATGATATAATCCTACCACTGGCTTCTTATAGCAGGATGTATGGGTCTTACACTGGTACGTCATAACTGAAAAAAAAAAAAAAGAAAAAAGAAAAATCACACAGGCCTATGAAGTTTTTCAATAAAACCAGATAAGATGAACCAGTAAATATCATCATATTTTTTTATCATTGACTAGTAACACTTTATTTGTATGTATTTGATATATCAAATATACTGGATTAGAGTTGCACGATACCCAAGGTATACACGGTACCCCACGGTGCCAAATCATAACCGTCGCTACTATACTAGAAATTTTACACGACGGTACTACCGTGGATTACTATATTACCGGTGCCAGTCTCCGCTACATAGCGGCCGCCTCTGCTCTCCTCCCGGCTTCTCACTGCATGCTACTCACTCGTAAAAAAAACATGGCATGTGCTGCAACCAAACTACACAGCTGCTGAATGATTGGCTGTTTGCCCGTTACTGGTGACGTCCTGGGATGTGATAGGCTGTTGCACGCTGCGTCCACCCGTCTGTTAGCTGATTGGCTGTTCGCGTGTTTCTGCCGGCAAGCATGAACTCCATGAAGACAGCTCCGCTTCGATAGAAACTCGCTTCAAAACAAACAACAAGCTAAAGTTCTGTCTCGCCCAGACACGAGACAACACACTCACCGTGGCAGAAGCACCGGGCCCGAGCAGCGAGTCTGCCGTGGCGTCTTTGTCAGTGGCAACACTAATTTTGCTTAAAAACAAACGTTGTTGTTTCAAACTAACTTGTACAAATACATTGCAGTTTATAAAGATAATAATAATAAAAAAAGGCTGCAGTATCGCGGTAATACCCAGAACCGCGATACTTTGTCTGGTATAGTATCGTGGTTACTCATTTTAGTATCGTGACAACTCTATACTGGATATAGTGGATATAGACGGACGACTTGGTTCCGAAGACAAATAACAACTGCGGTCACACCAGCCGTCTCTCGTTTTCGCGTGGTCACGTCAGCTGCTCCAATATTTTCAAGTGCGCCCTTATTGCCCACTTTATGTCAAATACTTTGAGAAAACTGGGAAAGTCAGCGCTAGCTTACTACAGCGTGTGGACACTTCCGGTTTTCAAAATAAGACGTGGGTGTTAAATGTATTAAACATTTATTCATAAAATATGAAGAATGGTTAAAATTTGATTTTAAAAAGTGTGTCTCATAAGCCAAGTATGATCCTGCACTGCTTCAATGCTCATATTTACATTATGAAATATATTAAAAATTCATAAAAAATATGACAAGTGTTAAAATGCTATAAAAATAGTGTGTGTCGTATAGCAGGTGTAGATCGACTCTTCTACACTGATTTTGAGCCAATAGGTCACATGACCTGGAAGCTAATGAGCTTTAAAGCTCATATTTACATTATGAAATGTATTAAAAATTCATAAAAAATTATGACAAGTGTAAATCTACTGTTCTACATTGATTCTGAGCAATTACAATGCTCTCAAGGTAATAATGACATTATTATTTATCAGAAATAAACAATACAAAACAACAACAACAAAAATATCGAGATATATATCGTGTATCACGATATAGCTTAAAAATAAAGAGATATTGGTCACAGGCCATATCGTGCAGCCCTACCACCAAGTATATGTAGAAAATTTAGAAACATAACCTAAACAAGTTGTTTTTGTGCCTAAACCAAACCAAATGGTAACTACAGAAATGTTACATATACTCTAATCACTCTGATCCAAATAAAGAGCAGTCTATTTTTATGTCAGCCTTGTGGGCATTTTAAGTGGTATTCTGGAGGATTTACCCAGAGCAGTATACAGACTATTCTCAAGTTTAATCTGTGTCACATATGATCAAATGGAACTGACAGTGATAAAGAGGCAACATTTCACTTCCTTCTTCCCAACAGTGGCGTCTGAGCTGTTGTTAAATGGCTTATGTCGAAGCATGAATTCAAATCTTCCAGTGAATGCCTCCTACAGGACTGCGGGTACAGGAGGACTGCCTCCACCAGCCGCAGTTCTGTTTATCCTAGCGGTTCTGTGCCTTAGCTTTATGCTGGGACGAGAGGCCCTCTGTCGGCCTATCATACTACCTCAATCCTCTGGTTGGTTCGACTGCGGCCATTTTCTGCTGACTAACACACACACACACACACACACACACACACACACACACACACACACCGAGAGAAACAGGCCTAAGGTGAGCTTCAACTTGGCCTTCTGACGAATGGTACCAGACGATAACGGGGGCAAACGGGTCTGCCGCTGCACACTCTTCCTCAAAAGCCCTAAACTCAAATGCTTTCAATGCCATCTGCACGCACTGATTTGCACCAGAGCATGTTGCCTGCACACTCATGCGCCGCCAGGGGTCGGAAAACACATTTGCCAGCAGGATAAACCCTGTATAATGCCAATACGCCCCGTTCTCCAGCACGGAGACGTAACTCCAAACTTCATTCAAAAGTGAGAGTTTTAAGCGGACTTGTTTCATGTCAAACATACTTATCGTCTTCTTGTGGGACATACAATCATCTCCTGTTTGTTAACCTTTTGACAAATTCGGCGCACATATAATACTTAAAAAAGGGCTTTATAGCAACAAAATATCAAGTTTTATAATCATGTCACACACGCTTCCGCCATGCAGTGTGTTTGACCGAAGACGGCAATTTTAAGAACGGGAGAAACCGATTCTAAAAGTTCAGATTTTATAACAGTATGTGGTGTTCTGCATGTAGTGTGTCTGCCGAATTTAAGGGTGGATCATACAAATAAAGCAGTATTTTCAAACTGTGTTGTATCAGGTGTGCAAGGGCTATTTTATTTGCCAGATTTGTAATGAAATTTGACGACAGCCTCTAGTCACAGTAAAACGTCACGTAATGTAAAAAGTGAAAGACCGTGAGAGACACAGAAGAGCCTTGTTGACATTATGCTCCACTTCAGCTGCGCAGCTCATTCAACTCCTCCTCGCATTGCGTCTTTTTTTTCTTTTCTTTTTTTTGAAAACACGGAACAGCACACGGAAGCGACACACTACTACATTACTGTACCAGAAAAGGTTTAGTCATACCATTTCGAAGCCGAGCCGCCACCGGGGGAAGTTAAAACTCTGATCTCAATGCCTGCCCATCTTGCGCTGTCGGTCTTTATCATTCCATATTCATTTCCATTATCGTGCGCGTGCGAGAAAATCCGCGGTGCTCGAGACTAGAAGCGTCCCGCTTCAAGCTTCAGGCTCAACGGCAGTAACCCTCCCCCTCCCCTTCCCTCCTCCCTCGCCCGGTAGGCTGCGGCAGAATACATCCACCTTCTACTTCTCTTGTTCTCAGCATTCTCTCTGACTGTTTCTTTCGTTCATGTCCTCCTCTCACACGGTTAGCCTACTATACTTTCTCTTGGATTCCCTCTCTTCCAGTCCCTTTGAATCCCTTTTTCCACTGTCTCTCTACGCTTCCCTCATGTCATCTCTTCCCCCACATAGTATTTACCATTGACCATTGATTTCAGCAATTTCTACACAACACGTGCAATCAAAAGCCCTAGAACAGCTACAAAAATGAACTTCCAGTGAGAATTTATGTTAACTGCTGTTGTTAGGATCAGGAGTTTTGCCAAGCTCTTGAACAACACAATCACAATTGCATACAAAATGGCCACTTTCCACACAGCAAAATTCAGACTATTAAATCCACACTTTTATTCCACAGAATTAGATTTGGACTAAACCCTATTAAGTTCAGCAGACCTAATGAAAAGGGGTTGGCAGTAGTGTTCAAATAACCAGTGTATAGACCAGATTTAGGCAGCTAGAGGGCAGCTTTTCACTATGGATGAAAGCAGCATATCTTTGTATATTGTGTACCCTCTGCCTAACCTTCTGCTCTGTGATAAAGAGGAGATACTACAGCCCCGGTTCTAGGCAGGCAGATATATGGGGGCAGTCAGAAATGTTAAGGGGGCATCATGTGTACAGACCATACTCCAGCACTTTTTGTGCTTATAGTAATGGCGTTTTCTTCATTGAATCTCTCCAAACTGAACATGCTTAGGCCAGTCAATTCAAACACTTTGCTAATTATGCAATTAATTATGAAATTTCAGGTTGCTATCACAGATTTTCCTAAGGGGCCTATTCTCCCATCTGCGCGCAATTCTTTTTACGCACAATTACGCGCTTTTACGCGTATTCTGCACTGTGGTCTTCCAACACGCCCCAACGCTTAACTTCAGAATTAAGGCGGACTCTCAAAAGAGGTGCCATTTTATTATCGTGAAAAATTAGTGGCCGGCAAATATATATTTTGGCCTGTAGGTATTCACACCTTTACTGTCAATGGCACTAGCGGTGACTTGAAGATAAACAATATGAACATACGTGATGGTGAACTACACATGAAGAGTTTAGATGCAAAACCAGCTAAATCCACCTGACCACTTTACTTGTAAAAGGCCATTTTAGAAGTGGCATTTCGTGGATTTTGCCTGCAAATCCAGATATTTCATTTCATCTCATTTTTGACGGAGGTGGTTTTATCAGGTCTTGCAACTGAACTCTTCACATACAGTAGCCTACTGAATGTTTCCAGTTAGCAACATCATAGCACAACCCATGCACAAGCCTTGAAACAACCAGTGTGCTGCTTCAACCATGAATCCGTATGAAAAGTCTGTGTTGCTTTTCCAGAAGACGTGTTTGCACGCCTGCACACTGAAACCTAAACTCTGTGTGACCACAGTAAAATGCGACCCAGCAGAAATACACTGTTAACATTTTAGCTATACACATGACCAATAAAAAAGTAAATTCAAGGACACCTACAGAATTAAGTTGTAAATTAAGACCAATCAAGACTACAACCCCTTTTCCATATTCTAGATAGCTAAATGGGTTTGCGTGCGCGGTCAAAAGTGTGCCTGGTGCTAGCTGTCAGACAGTGAGCCCATGATGCTACGAATTTGATGCTAGTAGAAGTCACAATAACTAGACTGTACTCCTATGTAAAATGAGTTCAGATTCGATCAAAATAATATTTATTGATACTGTCGTGTTAACTAGTGCCATGGCGGGCCTATGTTAAAGAAAACCCGCTGTCCTACCTTAAGTTGGTGCAGCTTTGATGCATTTGTGTTCCTGCTAGTCCATACTGACGTGACGTCTTATTATTTCACGATTGCAATTGCACTTTAATTGCTTTAACCTTTTTCTTTTCTGCCATCAGGTAGGGCAAGCATGTTGGTATATTCTGGATGCAAGCAGTCCTCACTATTTGAGTAACCTGGCCTTGGGACTTAACCAGTCCTGCATTTTCTTTCCATTTCCGAAAGCATACTGTTTAAGTATTTGTAAAAACTCGGTGCTTTTACAAGTCAATTGTGATTGGCCGGACCATTGGTGTCAACAACACAGAACAGTGGTCTTAGCAGTTAAGTGAAAGTCTTGATGCTGCTTACTCCAGTTCCCTCTGAAGAACTGACAGTCCGTACTGCCCACGTCTGCCCAGCTATTTCTTTGACCATAACATTCGTCGTTACCTCTTCTTATGGGCTGTGCATAGAATGGCACAAATAGTCAAGGCAGCATGTTTGTCTTTCGTCAGCTCCGTCAATACTCATGCTGAAACCTGACAGTACACAGTCAGGCTACGTCTTGCCTCATTTGCATACTGCAACAGTGATTGGGTGTTTACTGGGCGCTGAGAGGAGGGGTGTGTGTGCTGCGCAGCCTGTGAATATCACGTACAGTGGAGTGATAAAGAAAAGCTAATACTGTACCATGTGTCTCTTTTTCGGTGTTTTTTCCGCTACTACAAATAATTTTGTCAATTCGTAGCAACCAGCGTATAAATTATGTGAGCATATGAAAATGTGCTTTCTCAACTTCTAAATTTTGATTTGAGGGGGCAAGACATTTATTTAAGGGGGCACTGCCCCCTCGTGCCCCTGCCTAGAACCGGCCCCGAGATGCTATATGGATTAATATTAGCTAGCTAGTCTGCTAACATATAGACAGCATTCTACGTGAAAAATAAGCTATCTGCTACATGCTACCTGTGCAACATGATGCAAACGTGTCAAGCTATACGTTGTTTGGAACCATCCCACTGCTTATAGCATTTGTCAGATGTGTCACACTTTGTCACACAGGGGTTTGGGTGTCACTCAAAGGTAGGGGGAGTGCACACACAGGGGCAGCCCCCTCATAAGATAGAGCAGGTCATCCACTAATCAGATGATTGGCGGATCAGTCCCCAGCTCCTCCAGTCTGCATGTCAAGAGGCCTTGGGCAATATACTGAACCCCAAATTGCTCCCAATGGCTGCTAAAACTAGGCTAAAACTGATGAGCAGTTGGCACTTTGCATGGCAACCAATGCAGCACTGTGGGAATGTGTGAATGAGATATGTAGTGTTAAAGTGCTATATGAAAGGCATATATATGTACAGTCCATTTACCATTTACATTAGAGACAAACTCACACAAACCTCACCCACATTCACACCTTCACCAATTAATCTATTAAGTGCATGTGTTTGCACTGTGAGAGAAAGCTGGAAAAAGCTGAGAGAAGTTCAAGAAACACAATTATATTGCTGCTTAAACAATTTACAAGAAACTATATCTACAAAAAAGTATTACCTTAAACTAACAGTGTACATTTTTTTAGATTTCATTAAATGGCCACATTTCACACACTGAGATATATGCTGCATTTCAGGTTGGAGTAAAAGTCCCAATACCAACCAAATCAAAATTTCCAATACCATAATACAGTATATGGTTTGTCATGTCTGTTATAGGGGACTTGTCATGCTTATTTTTAGCTCTGCATTTTTATTCTGGGACTCCTTGGAATGACCTTGCACAGTTCACAGTTTTAAAAAACATCCTTAGTCATTATGTAACACTGGCGCTCTATGCTCCTCCTCAGTTCATCCCCTGCCTGAAACAAGCCACTTTAGCTCCTATATCTTTAAATTCATCAATAAACCAAAACACCAAGATATTTGCTTCGGCATATTTCCATATTTTCTGTAAAAACAGTCATATACCAGACACAACGTCAGAAACCAGCAGTGGCCAGTCTGGCATGGAATACAGTAGCCTACAGAGGTGATTTTCTTGCTGAGTTTGGCTCCTGGCATCCCGGCTGGCTGGGTCAGTTTAATTAGCTACACGGTTGACTGAGCTAACAACAGCGGTTTGCTACTTATCAATCTTTCCATAAGGAGATTCTGTAAATCACCTCAGTAGTGTAACATTATTCCCTGTTGGTCTCAGAGGCTTTGCTAAAACCTGGTCCGGTCCAACTGCTAAGTTCAGTTGTGTTACCTTCTAACAGCAGATTCATCTAGTTAACTTAGCAGTTAGCTACTTTAGCAAGTGGTTATGCTAAAGATGTCTTGTCAATCAGAAAACTGTAAATCACAGGGAGTTGAAGCTGAGAACGTCAGAGGGAAAACCAGCAAATATATTCTATATACAATCTGATACAGTTTCACCAAAATCTCTAAATAGTTATAAAGTTGTGCTTTTATGCAGTTTTTTGTAGAGCTGTTGTCATGTTGCCATGCAGGCAGCAGCCAGTTACAGTAACTCTTCAGTTTAGTAGTTTTCATGTGTTTTTTACTACACCAATCTCTATCTCTTTTGTGTGCAAACATGAATGTGCAGAGATTTGTGAAATGTGCTTTTCAGCTAAACAGAATACTTCATGATTTGCATCTGGTGACCTGTTCTAAAAAAAGGCATGGCTCTCATGTTTACTCTTGAGAACAGCTGCCAACACTAGGCAGCGCTAGAATACTTGTAAAATACACTGTGAAAAGACCAGAGATCCATGCTGAAGTGGATAAATCCGGATGGCTTTCGATTTGTGAGAACGGACAGGAGAGCAAAGGTGAGCAGTAAAGAGAAAGAATAGAGGAATAGCGATGTTTGTGAATGACATGGTGCAATCCTGGGGACATTAGTGCTTACCTCCCACCCTAGGTCAATGCTACAGCAGCCTGTGAGCACTTACACACTGTGGTGTCACAGCACAGACAATGCACCTACAGTCCCTTCTCCTCATTTCCAGAGACTTAACCATAACTATGCTTTCCTGGCTTCCACTCACACACCAGATCTACTGTATGTAAACACAAAGGATCCATACAGTTCCTCACTCTTCCATCTTGGACGTGCTGATGACATTTCATCTGCTTCTGGTTCATATACTGCACCTGTAGTAAATCAACAACCCCCAACCAAAAGGTATGTGAAAAATGTCTGAAGAGGCCAGTGAGTCACAGGGAGAAATATGCTGACTGGTAGGTGTTCTTAAGACCACATGGGGAGAACATCGACAGTTTGACCATCTATATCACATACTACATCCATTTCTGTACAAAGAACACTGTGTTTAGTTTAGATTTTGTTTAGATTTGTCAGATTTTTTTTGTCCAAGAAGAAGTGCTGTGGTCCCAAATTAACTGAATATTTACACAGACTACACAGAGCTATATTAGCTCATTAACCTATTAACCATAGTACTGTCTGATCAATAAGAGAGGAGGATAAATACAGTATGATGATGATTTGCACACAGGACAATTTGACAAACAGTTCTATAATTTCATGATGGAGCAGCTTTGAAGCCTTCCTTTCATTTACCATTAGATTTGTCATGTACAAGTATGTTATAATACAAGATTTGAGCATTGAGGAACAATCAGGCTACATTCATGATTTTATTGAAAATTGTGAGGAATTTTCAGAGCATCCCCATAACTATGGTAACTCAGAGACTTGCCAGAGGAGAGGGAGAAATGCTGTGGCCAGAAGAGCCACTGAATTAAGCCATTTACACAAATATACTCCAGACAGTCCAGTTCAGTCCAGACTAGAGTCATTATTGAAATACGAATGTGTAGATTAATGCTCGTGTCGTGTAAGAGGTTGTGAAAAGGGTTAATGAAAGTATGAAAGTAGAATATGTGATTGAACGTTTGCAGCCCTATTTTTATCCCCTTGAAATATCCATTGGATACATTTAGTTTAAGCTCCAGTAGATATTCTGCCCTGTCTTCCTCTCTGCCACTGATGCACAACACCTTCATCAGTGCTCTTTCCTCCAAAGGGGGGACTAGAACTTTCCAGAACTGTTCAGCCTCCTCTGTGCACTACCACAGGGGTCATAAGAGTTGTTCAGCCCATGTGCACATTTGACATTTTGATTTGGAAAAATGTGATCAACACATGACCTGCCACATGCAACCCAAAGGGAGAAAATGCACTATTTGTAGAAAACCAGCTCCAAATCTGTCCATGAGTTTATATACTCACAGCCCCGTTTCTTGCTTGTACATGCTGAGCATACTTGTGTAGATCATACATATATTTTCTGTTATGGCACAGCTCATTGGTAAACTGCAAAGTTTAATGTGTTTAAAGGTAGATATTCCAATTATTTATATAGCGCCATATCATAACAAAAGTTATCTCATGGCACTTTTCATTCAGAGCAGGTCTAGATCGTACTCTTTATAATATTATTTACAGAAACCAACAGTTCCACCATAAGCAAGCACTTGGCGACAGTGGTGAGGAAAAACTTCCTTTTAACAGGCAGAAACCGTGGGCAAAGATAGCAAGATATCCCTATATATTTATTTATTATGTGTTGTTACTGTTTTAGTGTGATTTTCAAAAAGGTCACTAGATGGCGCATAGCACTTGAGGTACAGTACAGCTGTAGTTTGGCTGAAGGCCAGAAAAGTTTTTTTTTCTCTGTCTCTACATATAGGAATGTTAGTATTCTTCAAAATCACATGGACCCCAGTATAGAGGATAAGAGTCTTGTGCAATCTTAAAGATAATGTGCAGTGTTGTGGTTGAATGTGTTGAACTAGATGTTTATCACTGGATTGCTAGGCTAGTGGACCTGTTGCTGATGGGAAACACCTGTCAGCATCATACAATACAAATGCTAATGAGGCACACAAAAGGGTTTGTTATGTTTCATGAATCGATCTAAAGATACATAAAGTGCTAATGCATATATATCTCACATTACCTGTATATGAGTATACATGTATTTTTATATTTATATTTAGAAGAGACGTAAATAGTTGTTGTTGATGTGCTACTGACAACTGAGCCTCCTTAATTTTACATCTTGTTTCCCAGTACCTGTATGTGTTGGTACATACTGTGCTGTGTGCTTGTGTGTCTGCTCTGTCTGTCTGTTTGTCTGTCTGTCTGTGTGTGGTATCTGTCTGTCTCTATCTATGTGTCTGTGTTTCTGTGAGAGACAAGGATAAAATGGCCGACATTAAAAATGTAGTCTTGATAGTCATTGATATCATACAGAGACTTCAATAAAGTTAGTCAAGGGCATGCTGAGGTTGCCAAGCAACCAGGGTGAGCTGCAGGTCAGATTAATTAGACACAGGTGCTCCATGCAGCCTGTCTGTCCCATTGAAATGCACAGTATATGTCTCAATGATCCCCCTCGAAGGCGGCCAAAAAAAACTGGAATTGGTTGAAAAGAGTAGAATAGTATGAAGTGATACAATGTTGTGTAACACTGTAGAAAGGTAGAATTGTAGAGAGTAATAGTAATAGTACAAGATCTTGGTGGACTGTGTAGTTTGACTGAACTCTGTAGTAGAAGAAGAGGTAGTTTAAATTGTAGGTCTGTATAAAGATTTGAAGTTTGTATAATGGATTTGAAATGGTAAAATATTTGTAGAAAAGTTGAATAATTTGTAGAATATTGTGGACGGGGCGTGGTGCATCAGCTGCAGGAGAGAGGTGTGGGGAGGGCTCAGGAGAGCAGCGCCAGGTGAGAGTGATTGGCACACCGGTGCCCAACTGGCTTATCACTCTTGCCCTCTTTTCCCAACTCAGTAGCGTGCTGGAGCAGATGAGGAAGCAGGACGGACAGACGGAAACGCGGCAGACGGCAGCCAGAGGCCTGTGAACGGCTGCAGTGATTGACTGATTCGTATGTCAATAAAAGAATTCCTCATAAACAAGCTTTGGGTCTCCAAATGGTCTGTGCTAGAACCCACAGTGGCAGTGAGCGTGTCACATTTTGGCGCCCAACCAGCTCAGCACAGAGGCAATGTCGGAGCCGCCGCAAGTTCAGCCAGTGACGGCGCTGGCCCAGATGGTGGCGAGGTTGCCGCGATGAGCCGGGACCAGGCAGTGGCCAGCAGGCAACAGCTCGCGGCGCTGCAGGAGCAGACTGAGAGGCAGACGCAGCTGCTGGAGGCGATGTTGGTCCGGGCGGGGGCAGCGTCACCGGGTCCCTCGCTCTCCGGTATGGCCCTTCAATGGATGACCGGGAATGATGACCCGCAATCGTACCTCGAAATGTTCGAGGCGACAGCGTCGGCATGTGGCTGGCCGGAGGCAGAGTGGGCCGTGCGGCTGCTTCCGCTTTTAGCCGGGGACTCACAGACAGCGGCGCTCGGCCTGCCTACCTCCTCTCGGGGGCAGTACCAGGCCGTGAAGAGGGCTGTCCTTGCCCGGCTGGGATATTCGGCCGAGGACCACCGCCGGAAGTTTCGGGGGACCAAGCTGGGCTCCTCCGACCGCCCGTTCGCCTATGCCCAGCAGCTGAGGGACCCGGCATATAGATGGCTGCAACTGGGGGCGAGAGACAGCTCATGGGGAAAATCGTGCGGGAGCAGTTCGTGGAGGGGCTGCCGGCCGGCACCCTCGACTGGGTGCGTTGTCACCGCCCCGACAACCTGGCGGCCGCCGTCGCCCTCGCGGAGGACCATCTGGCCGTCCACTCCCGGGGTCAGGCATCAGAGGCGCGGCCAGCGCCCTCCGGCCGTCCCAGCCCGGCACCTCGCAGGTGACCCGCGCCAGCACCCGGTCCCCCCGCATCTCTCTTCCGCCACAGGGTCCAGCCGCTACGGGCGCTGCTCTTAGCCCACGGAGGGTCCCTCAAGCGGCAGGGCAGGAGTGCTGGAGGTGCAGGCAGCCCAGGCACTTCCGCCGCGAGTGTCCGCTAATGGAGGTTGGGCAGGTGATCCGGGTTGTCGGTTCTCCGGTGCCCTCCCCCGGTGCAGGAGAGATGTACAGCGTTCCGGTAAGGATTCAGGGGGGTACACATCAGGCAATGGTGGACTCGGGCTGCATGCAGTAGTTCACCAGAACCTGATTCGACCCGGGGCATTGTTAGAGGCAGGATGGGTGGATATCAGGTGTGTGCATGGGGATATTCACAGATATCCTGTGGTGCCAGTGGAAATTCGTTACAAGGGCAAAAAACATAGTGTGAAGGCTGCGGTTAGTTCCCGCCTGGCGCATCCTCTGATCTTGGGCACAGATTGGCCTGGGTTTGATAGGCTAGTGGGGCAGTGTGTGGGGGTGCGCTCACGACCGTCAGGGACATGGGATATGTGCGCTGTGCTCAGCGGTGATGCGAGGTTGTCCGACACTGCAGACGGAGAGGGGGAGCCAGCGGTGCCTTCTCAGGAGGCGCCGCAGGTTCCCGTGTTTGATTTTCCACTCGAGCAGTCTCGTGACGATACTCTACGCTTTGCCTTTGACCAAGTGATACAAATTGATGGTCACATGGTGCGCCCTGACGCAGCGCTAACGTATCCACATTTTTCATTAAGCAGGGACAGGTTATATAGAGTGAGTCGTGACACTCAAGCAGATGATATAATAACCCAATTGTTGGTCCCGAAAAACCGTCGGGAAATGATTTTCCAGGCGGCTCATTATAACCCTATGGCTGGTCACATGGGATATGA
Source organism: Collichthys lucidus (assembly GCA_004119915.2). Lineage (NCBI taxonomy): Eukaryota > Metazoa > Chordata > Actinopteri > Sciaenidae > Collichthys > Collichthys lucidus. Next base: position 1,493,200 of record CM014085.1, on the reverse strand, counting down.
TAAAACACTAAACCGGATAATGGCTCGATTCTATTGGCCAGGCATTCGGGCAGACGTGCACCGCTGGTGTGCGTCTTGTCCCGAATGCCAGTTAGTTAACCAACCGGCCATCCCGAGAGCGCCATTACGCCCATTACCGCTGATTGAGGTCCCATTTGAACGCATTGGGATGGACCTCATCGGGCCATTTCACCAGAGCGCACGTGGATATCGCTTTGTGTTAGTCCTTGTGGATTACGCAACGCGATATCCAGAGGCAGTGCCGCTGCGCACCATCTCTGCAAAGAGTGTGGCGCAGGCACTGTTTCAAGTCTCCCGAGTTGGGATCCCGAAAGAGATCCTGACTCACCAAGGCACCCAATTTATGTCACGAACACTGAGAGAACTGTACGGATTATTGGGCATCACGTCTATTCGAACCAGTATTTACCATCCTCAAACTGACGGCCTCGTTGAGCGCCTGAATAAGACTTTGGGATAAATGGCTACATCATCTGTTGTCAGTGCGCGAGGTACCCCAGGCCTCCACGGGATTTTCTCCCTTTGAGCTGCTGTTTGGCAGAAAACCACGGTTTTGGACCTGGTTAAGGAAAGCTGGGAAGAAGGTCCGAGCCCAAGTAAGAACGAAGTTCAGTACGTCCTGGACCTGAGAGCAAAACTCCACACACTAGGACAGTTATCACGCAAGAATTTGCTCCGGGCCCAGGAACGTCAGCAGCGGCTGTACAACAGAGGATCCAAGTTAAGACAATTTTCACCGGGAGATAAAGTGCTTGTATTGCTCCCATCTTCCAACTCCAAATTACTCGCCAAGTGGCAAGGACCCTTTGTGGTCACACGACGAGTGGGTGACGTTGACTATAAGCTTGTGCGATCTGACAGGGGAGGGGCGACACAGATTTATCACCTCAACCTCCTTAAAGCTTGGAGAGAGGCTGAGTCTGTATCCCTGGTGACGGCAATTGCAGAGAGAGATGAGTTGGGGCCGGAGGTACCAAAATCGGCCGATCCTGCCTCGCTCGTTTGTGAAAACCATCTCTCACCGTCCCAGAGAGCAGACATTGCCAGGTTGCAGCAGCGTTTCGCTGATGTGTTCTCCCCCCTGCCAGGGCGCACAAGCCTTATTCAACACCATGTTGAGACTCACCCGGGCGTGACAGTGCGTTCACGGCCCTATCGGCTACCTGAACACAAGAGAAAAGTTATTCAGGCTGAATTGGAAGAAAGATGGGTCTATCCGGTTCTGTGTGTACTATCGCAAGGTGAATGATGTTTCACAGTTTGATGCCTATCCGATGCCCCGGGTCGACGAACTCCTGGATCGCTTGGGCACTGCTCGCTTTTTTACGACGCTGGATTTGACCAAGGGCTACTGGCAGATTCCCCTGTCTCCAGAGTCCAAGGAGAAAACGGCCTTCTCCACTCCGTACGGTTTGTACCAATTTGTCACACTTCCGTTCGGGTTGTTCGGGGCCCCAGCCACATTTCAACGCCTCATGGACCGGGTGCTGCGGCCGCATGCTGCATATGCTGCTGCCTACCTGGATGACATCATCATCCACAGCAACACCTGGGTGGAGTATGTGCAGCAGGTGGCCGCGGTGCTCGAGACACTGAGGCAGGCGGGGCTCACGGCCAACCCGAAGAAGTGTGCAGTTGGACGGAGGAAGGTACGGTATCTGGGGTACCACTTGGGCGGTGAGCAGGTGCATCCACAGGTAGATAAGACAGCAGCAATTGCAGCCTGCCCAAGGCCCAAGACGAAAAAAGATGTGCGGCGGTTTTTGGGGCTGGCCGGCTATTACCGGCGATTTATCCCCAACTTTGCAGAGCTGACCAGCCCCTTAACCGACCTCACCCGAAAGGGTGCCTCAGATCCGGTCCAGTGGACGGAGCAGTGCCAGGTGTCGCTTGAGAGGGTAAAGCAGGCCCTCAGTGGGGAGCCCCTTCTCCACACACCTAACTTCTCTCTCCCTTTTGTCCTGCAGACTGATGCGTCGGGCAGAGGGCTGGGGGCCGTTCTGTGCCAGCAGGTGCGGGGCGTCGACCGCCCAGTGCTGTACATCAGCCGCAAGCTGTCCGAGAGGGAGGCCAGGTACAGCACGGTGGAGAGGGAGTGCCTGGCCATCCGGTGGGCGGTCGGTGCTCTGCGGTACTACCTGCTGAGGCGCCCATTCACCCTCTGCTCGGACCACGCTCCCCTCCAGTGGCTCCACCGCATGAAGGATGCCAACGCCCGGATCACACGGTGGTATCTGGTGTTGCAGCCGTTTAAGTTCACTGTGGTCCATAGGCTGGGGGCACAGATGGCTGTGGCCGTGGGGAGGGGGTTCCCCGGCCTAAGTCAGGCGGTGGAGGCATGTGGACGGGGGCGTGGTGCATCAGCTGCAGGAGAGAGGTGTGGGGAGGGCTCAGGAGACCAGAGCCAGGTGAGAGTGATTGGCACACTGGTGCCCAACTGGCTAATCACTCTCGCCCTCTTTTCCCAACTCAGTAGCGTGCTGGAGCAGATGAGGAAGCAGGACGGACAGACGGAAACGTGGCAGACGGCAGCCAGAGGCCTGCGAACGGCTGCAGTGATTGACTGATTCGTATTTCAATAAAAGAATCCCTCATAAACAAGCTTTGGGTCTCCGACTGGTCTGTGCTAGAACCCACAGTGGCAGTGAGCGTGTCACAAATATTAATAGTAGAATTTAGTAAAATAATAGTACAAGATCTTGGTGAACTGTGTAGTTTGAATGAAGTCTGTAGAAGGGAGAAGTTTAAAGTGTAGAAGGATTGTAGAGAATGTCCTGAGACTGTCCTGAGACTCACCTGTCCAGGTGTGCAACTCAGCCTGTATTGATCGTAGATCAGCAGATTTTTATTGTTTCAACACAATGATGTCGATCTGTTTACTGAGCGTCTGTTCAGTGTGTCTGTGTGTGTTTGTGTGTGTGTGTGTGTGCGTGTGTGTGTGTGTGTGTGTGTGTGCTTGTTCTGTCTGTGTGTGTGTGTGTGTGCATCTGCCTGTCTGTCTGCCTGTGTGTGGTGTGTCTGTCTCTCTATCTATGTTTGTGAGAGACAAGGATAAAATGACCGACATTAAAAATGTAGTCTTGATAGTCTGATATCATACACAGACTTCAATAAAGTTAGTCAAAGGCATGCTTGAGGTTGCCAAGCAACCAGGGTGAGCTCACCTGTCCAGGTGTGCAGCTCAGCCTGTATTGATCATAGATCAGCAGATTTTTATTGTTTGAACACAATGATGTCGATCTGTTTACTGAGCGTCTGTTCAGTGTCTGTGTGTGTGTGTGCGTGTGTCTGTGTATGTGTCTGTCTGTGTGTCTGTGTTACTGTGTGTGTGTGTGTGTGTGTGTGTGTGTGCATGCTTGTGTCTGTAGAAATGTTCTAAATGAGTTGAATCTAAAAAAAATGTTGAATAAAAGTGTAATAGTACAAGATCCTGTTGAAATGTGTATTTTGAATTAAGTCTGTAGTAAAGTAGAAGTCATTTAAATTGTAGGTCTGTATAAAGATTTGAAGTTTGTATAATAGATTTGAAATGGAAAAATAAAAACCTATAAGGTATGCCTCAAACCAAAATCTGAAATGACCAGAAGAATGCTCGTCTTGTGTATAATGTCGGTGCCAAGTTTCAGGCAAAAATTGTATAAACTTTGGCTGTAGGAGTCAGAGAAAGCACAGGTGCTCCCTGCTCCTTCCGGTAAATTCTCTGCTCCAAAAACCATGGGAGTGAATGAGGCTGTGGAGGGGGGTACTCGATCAATTAGCCTGTACCGAGCCAAAACTATAAAAGAGACAGCTTCAACAGTGTTATCACTGCGATCACCTTGAATTTTCCTACATTTGAGAGAATAATCATGTCTGTAGCTGGGCATTTGAGGCCACCATAGTCAAAAACGTTTTATTTTTTCACTGATCGTTTTGTCATCTTCACACTCTAGCTGATGATGTCATCACGCTAGGAAACCACATACACACTCTTTGGGCACCCACACCAATAATAATAAAGAAACAGGATAACAATAGTGTGGGAGCCCTTTGGGCACCCACACCAATGATAATAATAATAAAGATGTAGGATAACATTAATAAACACCAATAATAAAGATATAGGATAACATTAGTGTGTGCAACCACACCAATAAGTAAAAGAATTAGAATTAGAAAGCGCGGTGGATAATGTATAGTGTGCGCCTTACACCTATTTTGTATATTGTAAATAACAATACTCACAATAATAATAATATAATAATAATAATAATAATAATAATAATAATAACAACAATAACAATATTACTACTCAGACAGATGGAAACAGAAACACTGCAGTTAAATTTCTTATTTTTATTTTTATTTTTTATCTCATTAGATAAGAAGATAAAACAAAATGTGTTGGTAGAAATCAGTGTGACCATTATCTAAAGCCAATAGCCTATCTATGGGCTCTATGGCAAATTATTTTTTGGACTACTACAGCTACTTAGGGATGTATAGTACTACAGATTTTTTATTAGATTTTTTTATATTCAATCTAGATTTGTCATTATTTTGCAATGACTGAGTTACTCTAGTTGTTGGTCTTTGCTTTAACTTTTCACATAGTCAAACAATAATAATCTCATGGTACTTTCATGACACAGAATATAAGTCATAATCAAGCTTCTGTCTCCCACTATAACTTGTTCACTCTTTCCCACCAAAGAGACGCTATGTTGGCTATTATATTATATTCAATTTAGCAAGCCAAGTAATTTGCTAGCTTACATTGCTAGTGTCTTTTCAAACATTTGCTGCCAAGAAAACTACACTTTATTATAACTAAGGTTTATTTTTATAGGGTCATTGCATTTTATTGGTTGTAATAACATTGTACATTGTAACATTGTACTGAAAGCCACAGCTGGACATCAGTATCTATCATACTGTACAGTATACTGTACTATCAATATGGCCACAATGGCGTTCAGAGGAATACTCAGAAATCGAATGTGTTTCATACTGCAGGCTTCAGAAAGCATCAAACATATAACATTGTACTCACCAAAGTAAGTGCTAAAAGTAAGTTCAACATGGCAAGAAACAGGTTAATATGCAAACCATTTTATTTGAAGGACATCTAAAATATTGTGAAGTGACCAAGTCAAGACTTTTTAGTCTTGCTAAATGCTTGGTTTTCAACTCAACTCAACTTTATTTATAAAATTGCTTTAAAAATTGTCAGTTTTGAGAGCATGATTACATGATGACTATATCACTTCTGGTAATATAGTCATTATACATGGCTGAGGAATGTGATGCAGTTTGAGCGTTGATTGTGCGCAGACGGCACGTAGAAGCACAGATTTTTGCCCTCAAACAAGGGATTAAAACAGTAAAAAGCACAGGCAGATGGTCAGAGATACGCACAGATCACAGATTTCACAGATTTCATTAACGCTTACAGATAAATATGATAAAACCAAATCTAAAATGTGCACTTTATTGTGAGTCGGGTTTTTAACACATTGTTTAAGATTAAAAGATTCAATGAGGTTTAAGAAATCAGTGACCAATGGTCTTGATCTGCAGCAGACATGTATAGTGAAATCTCCAGAAATAAGAAAATGATTGTATTTCACAGAGACAAATGACAGAAAATCTGAGACTCGCAATAAACTGTGTATAACCCTGACGTTGAGGAGATTATAAAAAGCATCTGTTGTGTCATAAATTATTGTGTGATGACACGGTCTTCATCCCAATTTGAGGGGCAGCCAAATGCTAGCGGCTAACATTCAGCACGCCGTTCAGTCTGCCCCACGTGCATGACTGTTTACACCTCACACTCACTCCCAGGTGTCTTCTTCTTCATCTGACCCTACAGTGACAGCTCACGGTACTTCCCCTCCTACCGGTTCCCCCCACAGGCCCCATCTGTCACTACCACCGTCACCGGTTTCCTTCCCCATACAGACCATTGTCTCCCATCGCAGTCACACTGCAGGACGCTCATCCCAGCAGGGCGCTCCCAATCCTGGCGGAGCGAACTTCTCAAATCTCCGTCCTGTACCAGCTGCTGCCCAGAAAGTCAGACAGGATAACCATTCAGTCAACTTTGGACTTCTCAACATCCGCTCACTCACGCACAAAGGTAGTCTCATCCACGAACTCCTCACCGACCGTAAGATTGACTTTCTCTGTTTAACTGAAACGTGGCAACAACCCGGCGACTTTTCCTAGCTCAACGAATCTACTCCACACGGCTATGTTTACATCTGTTAACCCCGCGGCTCTGGTTGTGGGGGTGGTCTCGCGTTAATCCACCGCGAGACTTGGAAAGTCCAGCCAGTATCCGTGCCCACTCTCACCTCACTAGAGTGCACTGTTTGCCAACTACCCGGTCCTACTCCCGCCATCATTGCCTCTATCTACCGCCCCCCTAAGCCACACAAAGACTTTTTAAATGACTTTTCAACCCTTCTCACGCACCTTTCCACTCTCTCCCCTAACATCATTTTGTTAGGGGACTTCAATATTCACATGGACAACCTCAATCTCCCCTTAACCCCTGACTTCTCATCATGTCTTGACAGTTTTGGATTCCAGCAATTTGTAGATTTCCCCACCCACTGTAAAGGACACATACTGGACTTAATCTGCTGCTCTGGCCTCTCACCCTCCAACTGCTCAGCTGATCACCTCCCCATATCTGTCACCTTCAGTATCACCCTCTCTCTCTCTATCATCAAGACTCCCCGCCCCATCTCTTTCCATAACATCAAAAACATTAACATTGACACTCTCTCTGCCTCCCTTGAACATATTCAGATTCCGGACCACCTCCTCTCCCCTGATGAACTTGTCACTCTCTACAACAATAGTCTACAAAACATCCTGAACTGTATTGCTCCTGTTAAAACTCGGTCTGTCACTTTTTCACAAACTGCCCCCTGGTTCACCTCTGAGCTTCGATCCATGAAAGCAAAAGGCCGTCAGCTTGAGCGTCTGTACAAGAAAACTGGTCTCACTATTCACAGAGAAATGGACAATACCCACATATTACACTACAAGCACTCCATTTCTCAAACTAAATCTAACTATTACTCCTCTTTAATCAACTCTCATGAAGGCAACTCCAAAACACTTTTCACCCTTCTCAACAGAATCATCAAGCCACCTGACTCACTCCCCACCCACCTGTATTCAACTGAAACATGCAATACCTTAATGGACTTTTTTAATGCAAAAATTCACAATATTCACCAACATCTCCAGTCCAACCCATCTTCTCTCCCCTCCCCTGAATTCTTCCCCCTTTGCCAGATCCTATCCAACTTCCAACTCTCGGAGCCCTCTGAAATATCTGACTTCATCACCAAGTTAAAGTCCTCCACCTGTCAGCTTGATCCCCTACCCACAACCCGTGTAAAATCCTGCCTTCCTTTTCTCCTCCCCATCATCTCTGCCATCATCAACTCTTCCCTTAGCACTGGAACTGTTCCTCCACACTTCAAAGTTGCTGCTGTTACTCCAATACTTAAGAAACCTGGATCTGACCCCTCTGACTTTAATAACCTCCACCCTATTTCCAACCTTCCCTTCATCTCCAAAATATTAGAAAAAATTGTAGCCTCTCAACTCCACTCTCATCTCTCTCACAACTCCCTCTATGAGCACTTTCAATCTGGATTTCGCCCCCTACACAGCACTGAAACCGCCCTCATAAAAATGACCAATGATCTTCTCATGGCAGCTGACTTAGGACTACTTTCCATCCTCATCCTCCTCGATTTAAGCCTTCAAAACCATCTCTCCCCAGAGACTTTCCTCCATTGGCATCACTGACACCCCTTTAGACTGGTTCCACTCATATCTATCTGGTCGTACACAGTTCATACAGCTCAAGGCCTTTAAATCCCAACCCTCCCCTGTTACCTCTGGCGTACCCCAAGGATCAGTCCTGGGCCCCCTCCTCTTTATCACCTACCTCCTTCCACTTGGCAACATCTTCCATAAATTTAACATCAATTTTCACTGTTATGCCGACCCCCCCCCCCCCCCCCCCCCCCCCCCCCTCACCTCATGCTTATCCGAAAACAAATCCTAGACAGTTCTCTATCATTCCACTCCCACATTAATGACATCACTAGGTCCGCCTACTTTCACCTACGCAACATTAATCGTCTTCGCCCCTCCCTCTCCTCCCACACCTCTTCCATCCTTGTACACAGCCTTGTCACCTCCCGTCTTGACTACTGTAATTCCCTCCTCTTTGGTCTCCCCCACAAATCCCTTCACAAGCTGCAACTGGTCCAAAACTCAGCTGCCCGCATCATTACCAGAACCCCTTCATTTCACCATATTACCTCTGTACTACAGCATCTCCACTGGCTCCCCATTAAGCACAGAATTCATTTTAAAGTACTCCTCCATACTTTCAAAGCCATCCACAATCTTGCCCCTCCTTACCTGTCTAATCTTATTCACACTGCTATTCCCTCTCGCTCCCTTCGTTCCTCCTCCTCCCTCCTCCTTACTGTCCCCACTGCCCGCCTCAGTACTATGGGGAGTAGAGCTTTCAGTTGCTCTGCTCCCCAACTCTGGAATGCATTACCCCCTGACATCCGCAATATTGACTCTTTACCCCTCTTCAAATCTAGACTAAAAACTAATTTGTTTCAGTTAGCCTATGCACTTTGACCTTTAATCATTTCCTTGTTTTATATTTTACAGCCTGTGCTTTTTATTGTGTATTACCTTTTTAATCTTTGTATTTCCATTGCTTTTTATCTTTGTATAGTGTCCTTGGGTGTTTTGAAAGGTGCTCTGAAATAAAATGCATTATTATTATTAGTATTATTATTACATCAATCATCTTAAGGTCATGTGTTTTGTAACAAAGTAACAACAATGACAAAGAAACACCAATAAAAACTAAAATATTTTGAAAAATAGCGATGATCAATAAGAGTGAGAAATATTCAAAATAATGAATAATAAAGATGATGTCCCTTCAGCAGCAGTCATGTCACTCAATTAGGTAGATGGACCTGGTGTAGCAGAGATCTGTCCAAAGTATTTCAAAAGACAATACATTAATACCTGAAAAGACAATACATTAGATTATTATTATGTTTACATATAGGCTGGAAGATATTACATAGGTATGTCATATGTATCTTCCATATGTATTTATTAACCACACAACAAATGCAATTTTCTCAGTGAAATATAGAAATTAGCTGATTGTCCAAATATGTCCAAATAAGATGTATTTTTGTATTAGATACAAAAATACAATTTAACATAGCTTGGAAAGCAAATGGATAGCCTGAAACTATTTGGGCCAATTTGGACATTTAATATGTTCTGTATTAAATAATATATCAAAACACAAATGTAATGTTGCAATAAAACATTAGTAGCTAGTTAACAAGTAAAACTAGACTCCTACACGTTATTGCTGGGCATCTGGTATTGTTGCTTCAGCACATACAAAAATGAATACTATTGATGTGATGTTTAAATGAGTATACTAACAAGGCAAAAGAAACATTTACATTATACCCAGATGTTAAATACTATTTCTCACAGTTGTATTTGTGTATATAGGAAATCCAAAATGCAGCCACACAGGTAAACTGCTCGGTGCGTCCTCTATTTCAAAGCTATTTTCCACCGTCGCCATGTCTTCCCTCGCTCTGTGCTCCCTACCTACGTAGTGACGTGAGTCACGTGACTTGACGCCTGAGGTTAAACAAATAAATCACCATCCAGTGACTTTTATTAAGATAACGTAACCTATTTCTAATTTTAAAAAAATGAAAAAGAACATATTCTACTTCTCTTGCATTCGCCAAGAATCGCGATTCTTTTTTTTCTGTCAACCAATGCGAGTCATCATGCATTTGTACCGATTTTTAATCGTGTCACGATCGTTACATCCCTAGGATTATATAATATCACAAAGGATTTCTTATTTGAAACATACTGTTTTTGAACTGCTTGCAAGTTTGTTCATAGTCCATTCTTTATTGAAAGCTGTGTTTTCGCTGTCTACTTTTTACATTTCTCTGACACGACATGCAGTCAGAGAGCCAGACTAGCTTACCAGCTAGTTTATTATTAAGTTCAATAACCCCCTGGCCCCTGCTGTGTTGCGATGTGTCCGATTCGACGTGAAAGTGCTCTCATTATGCTCTCATGCTATTTTTAGAATAACAGCAATGCTGCGCGGCAGATTATTTAATCTGATTGAAATGAAATTAATCAAACAGTCACATTATAACATACCTTTATCTTGTGATCTTCTTTCCATCTCGATTTTTCGTCCTTCTGCACCACTCCTGAATGTTCTTTTAGGAACATTGTAGTGTTGTTAATTTCCCACACCAGCGAAATAACGACACCCACACTTCCGCGGTTGCCAACCACTGCGGCTGCGTTGTCACCATGGTTACGCAGGGAGGAGGGAGTGGTCACAAACAAACAAACTTTACTGGTTTATTTTTCACCCCTCTACTAATACGTCCCTTTTAAATTGATTGTAAATTTAATTGTTACCGTCATTGTAGTATATATTGAAATATAGAGAAGGTCAAAAAATCCAATAACACACTGATCGTGTGGCCCCCTCTAGTGGTTGTGGCCCTAAACAACCGCATAGAGTGTTTATGCCAGCGGCCGTCCCGAAAGATGATTGGTTGAGGAGTGCTTTTAATTGGGTCAAGGCTAATCAAATTACAGCACATCCTAACCCAAGTAAGCCATTCATCTTGGACACAACTGTGTGTGATGTGGGGGCTGTCGCAAAAAAAGCAAGGACAAGAGTGAGGTGTTGTATGCTAGTAGGACCATTACCATTACCGAAACAGAACTTTTGAGCATGGTAACAATACAGTATTCTTTATCAGCATGGCAAGCTACACAATTACATTATTACATTGCATTTAGCAGACGCTTTTATCCAAAGTGACTTACAGGGTAGGACATAAGCTGAAAGAGGTGTAAAGGAGCACAGAGTAGTTGTTAGTTTTGTTAGGCATGGAAGCATTCTAGAAAGAGAAAGGTTTTATATTATGCTCTCTCCAGGCTACCAGCTTTTCTTTAAAAAAAACTGTAGCAATCAGATCCAATATTACCTGGGTAGTGACAGTGTTAGTCCAAAAGTATGTACAATGCAAAAGAGGCCTTGACTTCTATATTGATTATAGTCAGAAAGGAGAGATAGATGAATTAACGCAGTCACAGATGGATGACACTGAGTACATAATTGTAAAAAGTAGGCTAATGATAGTCATGCCTATTGTCTCTTTTTGTTTAGTTAAGTAATCACGAGTCATTTGTTTTAGTAGTTGAACTTGATGGTCACATTGTCTACTGTGACAGAAGCAATTATTGGTTTTAGGGCCAATTTCAAGTATTATTCTAATGCAGGGCTGTAATGGTTGTGAAATAAGGCCAGGGAAACAAAAGAGGCGAAAGTCCTGCAAAGCTCCTACAGGGTCCTACAGCTCCTACAGCTCCTACAGGGAGCTTTGCAGCTGCAAAGCTTTTTACACCCTTGTTAACCAACTGGACTGTGCACACTGCAGCGATAGCTTTGGTGTCTGTCCTATTTTTTCTGCGAGTCACAAGGGAATCTGGCAAATAAAATTCTGCTATTATAACTGATCTATTTATTTACTGTGATTGCCCACAATTTAGTTTCACTTTTGATTTCCCTGTTTCTAACCTCCATGATGAAAAATCAAATATGCTCATCCACTATTTATTATATTTTTTGTTTGTGATGGGGTTTTTACTTACTAAAATGTACTTATCTACTTTTTTTTACTATTCCATTTGTCAGTTGTGTTTAAACAGAGAGCAAGAAAAGCAAGCTCACACAGAGACAGTCAGGCAGAAGATAAGCATCTCCCTGCAGATCATTATAAGATGGTCCTTTTATCTTCACTGTAGAAGTCACATCTTGTGCATCCATGAACTCATATTTCATGAAATTATTATAAGATAGAGAAGACAAACAGAAACATGTTCTCCTGTTGTAAACGTTCTGTGTGTTCCATGTGAAAGAAGTGTGTGGTATGTCCAAAACCACAGAGGCTGTATAAGGCCCTAGTAAGAGTGAGAGAGAGGGTGATGGAAGTGCTTTATAGACTAGAGTAGCAGTAGAAGGAGTTGTTGTTCATTTCAACCGACTGCCACTCAAAGGTGGAAGCAGAGGAGAAAGGTACTGTATGTGACTGGAAAGCTAGTACTGTGGTTTGGCAGGTAAGTGTTAGACTGTTGTGCCTCCAGTAGAGGGTGTTAGCATGCTGTGTTCAAGTGTTATGCCATAAGGTAGGTGTGTGTCCTGTCTATGGTGCATTTCACAGCATAGTGAGAGCTCTTTGGTGTTCTGGTGGGACGTGGCAGTCATGCCTCGTTGTACCCCTTGAATTACTATTTATATAACAATCAAGATTAATATTTTGTATATTTGCTTTCTGCAGTCATCTGACGATTTTGACTTAGAAAAATACAATAGATTTAGGGGAAATTCTGTCTACGTTCCTTGAACTCAGCTATTTATTCTATTGTACTTGGGTGAGTACAATGCTATCATTACTGATTAAAATAAAAGCCAGAGCTAACAAATAACAAAGTTGTAATAAACTGTGGGCAAGTTTTTCCTCACTCGAAGCAATGGTCTAAGGACAGAGGCAAATGTATTTTGTGACTTTGGCCTATACAAATAAAATTTGATTTGATTTGATTTATACAAATACAAACACACAAAGGCACACCATACATATGTACATACGTAGGTGTACATGATCCTAGCTAGCTACAGAGTTAATGAGTGGCCTATAAACATTGTAAATAAATCAGTCTACAATTTGAACACATGCTTACACATCTCAGTGGCCGTGAGAGCAAGTGGGATTCAACAGAGCTTTGACCTAGGTTGCTGATTCTCAGTGTGACTATTATATTAGAAACATTTTCTCTGTGTCAATTCATGCCAAAATTTAAAAATTGCTAAATATAGGAAAAAATCCCTGCAGTGTCAAATGTTTGTGTTAGGTTGGGTAAATCTCTGAACCTTATCTTATATTAATATCAATAAAACCAAATACCAAATCAGATTAAAATATTCCATTAGAATCAGATTTAGCAGATAACCCGAGAAGTACTGATTAATTAGACGGTAAGTGCGCAGTTAGGATTAACCCAGATTTTTGAGCCCTAAAGAAGTTAAGTGAAAAGTCAAACTCACCATCCACCATGTCTTGGCAGTAACATCATAACATAGTTGCCACTTCACTGAGCTGTCTGTCTCGCTGCAGCCTCCTGCCATTGCTGACATTGCCATGACAGCAGAGGGGTGCCGTCAAAATGTCAAATCATGACAAAAAAACAAACAGGATCTGTCTCAGGGCAAAACCAAGAGACTTGTAGCAGTAGGTGTTGTGCTGTTGCCACTTTCCTCAGTATTTCCAAGCCTTTTTTCCAGTTCATCTGTTTCTGTCTTGTGTGAGTTCAGTTCCAGTCCCTGAAGATCCCACTTGTAGTTTGGATTTCTTACACACAGAGGAAGTTCTTTAGAAGAGATTTTTGCTTCTAAAAGGGGACAATTGGCAAATTAATGGCTGATAAACTTATATAAATCAGCACAGATGTAGATAACATAACATAAATAACATTAAACATTTAAGAATGCATAAGAACAAACATAAAAATTTAAATCAGTTGACAGGCTGTGCTCTTAAATATGGTGTTGTAATGTACTTGAACTACTGAGACAACCTGTCAGACCCAGCATGGTGTTCCCTCTCAGTTCTGCTGGACTACCATGAAATCAAAACACTTCCAGGTAGAAACTTTCACAAGTGAACAAAATTCCAATAGTTAGCATTTATTTCTTCATACACTTCAAGACTCTTACCTGACACTCTAAGTTGTGGTCCTCTTGTCTCCCAAAGGTTCAAGTAAATCCTTTCTTTTTTTCTGTTTTTTTGTTGTTGTTGCTGTAAACGATTCATACAGCACCTAAAATAAAGTCATCTGTTGCTGTTTCAATTTCAGCAAATCTTTAGCAAAACTTGATAAACTGTTAATTATGCCTCCTCTGATCGTGCCCACATATGGCTCTGAATAGAGTCCTGAATAGTTTCTTCCACACCTGTCTATGTCCAACAGTGTCTCAACATGGGGACTCCCAGATGAAAAAGACCAGTGGAGGTTCAGTCCTTCTCTATTATTTAGTGGAAGAAGTGGCCAGCCACCAACCAAAACAACCAGCCAGCCACCCCCTTTCTTGATTCCACAGGAACACACACACACACAAACACACATGTAACCCTTCTGTTGAAACACAGCACTTGTCAAAAGAGTTTTATCATATATAGAACACAAATAAAATCACAACTATCATAAAATGGTCTGTCTGTCTGTTTGTGACTCTGCCCATTTTAAGATAATGGCATTGACCTTTCTCTGTTTGTCTCCCTCACTCTTGCTCCCTCTTTCCATCTTTCAATCTTCCTCACACCCTCCGAATAAAAAGGGTTCTGCAGAGAACCTCAAATGTTTCTGTTACTTTAGATGATAATGGTCACCTTCAAAATGTCATTGAGAACCTTCAAGAGGTTAACATGATTAACATAATGTATTGTGTTTCTTTAATCCATACAACAACCAAAATGTAAAGATGGCAGTTTTCTGTTTGTTAAAAAATAGTATCAGCACGTAACTCACAGTAACCTACAGTTTCCATCTACCCATTCTTTGTCCACAGTTCAAAAACACCTACCAACAACCTCTAAGTCTCACTAATTACATAATGTATTATGTTTGTAGCCATATTACTCCCAGTGAACACAATGCATGACCTCTGCCATCAGTGTGTATAAATGGGTGAATGAACCAAAATGGGAATAAAGTAGAAATAGTATTTTTATTTTTTACCAAAATGACCCTACATTGATTATTGACTTATTGTAACAGAGCAAACCCACAGATAATGGCTTAAGAGTCACTGAATGTTTTGGAGAACAATTTTGAACAGGTTCCACAGAAGAGAAGCTTGATAGCTGAAAGCTCTGGCACACTTCTACTTTCAGAGACTAAAGTAACCACATTTTAATGCAGTGTTCTAGTGAAGCAGTACTGGTACTATGAGTTGTTTAAGATATAATGATGCCTAAACATGAAGAGCTTTGTAGGTAAGCAGAAGGATCTTAAATTCTATTCTTGATTTTACAAGTAGCCAAATGCAAAGAAGCCAAAATGGGAGAAATATGATCTCTGATCTTGGTTCCTGACAGTACACATGCAGCAGCAGTCTGAAATGAATGTCCTTAAAGCATCTGTTGTTTAGTTAACTAATTCATTTCATCAGCTTTGATCAATAAATATAATTGGGTGCCATTGGCATAATAATGGAAGTTGATAGAGTGATTCCTAATAATATTCCCTAAACAAAGCATATATAAGCGGAATAGAAGTGGTCCAGGCACAGAACCTGGTAGAACTCCATGACTGATTTTTAGGATTCTGATTTTTCCACTAAAACACAGCTTAATACCAACTAGATTTATGTTTAACTGACAAATACCTGCAGCAAGAGTGTGAACTATAACTTGTCTATCAGGAGCAAAGTTAGACATAACTTTGCTATAGAGGCTGGAATGCATGGATGGCTTTAACAAAGCATGTGACCATGACGTGTTGTGTGTTATGTTTCCTATCACCAGTCATCATTACTTGCTTTTAACCTTAAGTATTTAATTACCTAAAACCACTGTCTTACAATAACCTTAAGCAATTAATGTATATGTTTAAAACTAACAAAACCTTAACCAAATCAGTTGCAAGTCAGAAAATACATTTTTATAACAGTAAATTGTATCTGCTTTGGAAGGCACACTCTTTTGTCCTGTCAATAGGGCATTAGGTCCTAAATACACTGTACACAGATTAATTAACTGTTGCACAAGGAATAATTATGTCTTGTTTAACAATTCTTTGTAAATCATCCGATTTACAGTGCTTGTACCCATAGCAGAGAACCTTTGTGTAAACGGCTGGTGGTTTTTAAGGGTGTGGTGACAGTGTGGTCAGGTTAGTGTCTATGTCAGCCCACAGAGCTAGAGCCTTATAGCTGAGGGCTTGAGGCCTCTGGATCAGACCAACCACAGCCCACTGTGGAGAGGTCAGGACTCCTCCACCAAATGTCACATTGCTGTTTTTGCCGTTAACTGGCACCATTATGTAGCCTTGCTCTTTATTGTCCTTTACAGTGAATTTTTACTTTTTTTATATTTACAGCTGCAGGAGAAGAATAGATTTAGGAAAATGATAGAATTTACCCCCCACCACACACATGGACAAAAACTAAAACACAATCTTGTAATTAGTAGTCCAATCAATCAACTCCCGGCTTCCACCCCCTCAGTTAATTAACCAATTAACCTCCCTCTGAGGTGTAAACATCCAGCCAATCAGGCTTAAACACAGCAGCCCTAAACCAATCGCAGTGTTGGTCCAGAGAGACAACAGGACATAAAGACGTAAAATTACAGGACAGAACACACACACGCACACACTCACTCACTCCATTACCCAAATCCAGACCTCATGCTTACTGGATGACAGAGCAGAACAGCTCTCTTCTTACTGTGTGGCTTCAAAATTGGCTGTACTTTTTCTTCTTTTTCTTCTCAATGCACAACCTTTATTCAGTGCTGTTACCCTGTTAAGCATCATACATTATTTGTTCCATGAAAAGTGCCTGCATGTATTTTAAGTGTTTAATTTGGAACAGCTAATTTTAGTAAGCTAGTAAAACACATTCTTTGTACTAAACAATAAACAGAAAACTTTGCATTATGACTGCATAAAATTTTAATGTTACTTAAATTAAGCATATATAAGCTAAATAAAATTGTTCCAAGCAGAGAACCTTGTGGAACTCCATGACTAGCTAGCATGGAGAATTCATCACTAAACTGTACAAAGTGAAATCTATCTGGAAAATAGGTCCTTGTCTGATACAATTAGAAGGTACAGTAATTTGTAACTTCCACTAGTGCTGTCTCTGTGCTATGATGTACACTAAAACTTGACTTGACCTCAAGTAATTGGTTGTTATGGAGAAAGCCAGGTAATTTGTTGACTTACAGTGTTCCCCAGAGGGGAGAAGTTGAAACAGGTTGTGTCTAGGGTGTGATGGATCTGCAGAGATGTTTTCTGCTCGTTTTCTGACTCTGGATATAAATGATAAAGGCTGGTTAGTGCTGATTGTCTTCTCTGCAGTCCTGATGTCTGTTGAAGTCTGTTCCTGTCCTGTTTGGTGGCTGATCCAAACCAGATAGTGAACATGAATAGACTAGATAATGGCAATATAGAACTGGATCAGCAGATCCTGAGGCAGGTTGAGCTGGTACAGAAAGTACATCCTCTTCTGGGCCTTTTTGATAATAGTGTCTGTGTTGCACTCTCACACTGGAAGATTGTAGATCCCAGAAACTTAAAGGTTTCCACAGCAGACACAGTGTTGTTGATTATTGTGATGGACGGTAGGGTGGTGAGGCTCCTCCTAAGGTCCACTGTCATCTCCACAGTTTTGAGCCTGTTCAGCACCAGGCTGTTCTGACTACACCAGCTCTTCGACCGCCTGTCTATATGTACACTCATCACCCTGAAATCCTTCGGCGCAACACCTCGTGTGTTTCTAGCCTGGTTATACATAAACATATCTATAGTTATAAATACATATATTCTTTGGCCCAACAAAGCCGCCTGAGTTTAGCTGTACACCAGCGTTGTGGTTATTGTATGTGCAGAAGGTCTTGGCACACACGTCCTCACAAAAACTGATGTAAGATGTCACATAGTGTCCATGAATTCTGGTCTCTGGCTGTTGCCTAAAAAACAGTCCAATCCATGCAGTAAATGCTGGCTTGTAATTCCACTTCAACATTGTTGGTCCATCTCCTTACCATGAGGCATAGCAGATTGTAGTTTCTGCCTGTAGGTCGGGATAAGATGAACCATGCAGTGATTAGAGAGTCTCCAGGCTGCACGGAGGATGGTGCTGTTATGGAATTTTCTATCCTTAGGTTAAACAGGGTCACGTGTGGGCTTTGAGGTCCTTAGCAGTATTAATTGTTTGGCTTTGATTGGGAACAGTAGGTGCCAGTCTATCCCAACACTGTGGTGGCCAGGGTCAAAGAGACATATTGCTGCCTTCATAGACTTAATAGATAGCTTACTGTTGTGACGTTCCAATCTGCGTAAACAGACATCTGTGTCTCCAGACTAGAATATGTTGACAATAACACCTCCATGAATAAAGACATTCTCTTTGACTAATTCTGGGCGTATAGTATTTGTGGTGTTATCTTGGGGTTTAAAGTCTATCCACCAGCATGAGTTGGGCAGAATGTGAGGCACTTCTGATGTACTCCGAGAGTGTCTCTAATTCTCCTTGGCGAAGCGTCAATAAATATTACAGCATAAGACATCGGAGGCTCTTGAACACTTTCTTCCCTCCTGACCTCACCATTGACCTTTGACTTCAGCAATTCCCCTACAACAGGAGCAATAGGTGGTCATTATAACGGTATAGCATTGTTTGTGTCCCTGGTGGGATACTTATGCGGTTTATATTTTGGGAGTTCGTGGCTAAGGTTTGTCTGTAAACTCCCCCCTAAGTAATGAGCAGTCTAGGTGTTTTTTATCTGGTCAGTCAGGTATTATAAAATGAACCTATTCCAGTATAACTCTATAGTGTCACACCGCTGTGAAGTCAAGCTGGGTTTTTGTTCTGTCTCGTCATTTCCTGTTTTATTTTGAAATTTACCTGCCCTTTCGTTTCAGATCACTTGCCCTTCCCTTGTGTGTCACCTGTTGCCGGAATTCCTGATTGTCTCCACCTGTTCCCCATTACCCATCTCTGTGTGTCTATATACTGTAGGTTCTGTGTCTCCCTTTGTCCTGTGCCAAAGTGTTTCGTCTTCTGTTCGTGCACCCAAGGCAGCTCAAAGCCTTGTTTTTTAGTCTTGCTTTTGGTTTCTAGTGCTTAGTTTAGTGTATAGTATTGTCTAACCTCCACCTTTTATAAGAGGTTTTGTTTCTGTTCTTCTAGTGGTTTTAGTTAATGTTTTGTAGCCTCTTGATTTTCCTCCTTGGGTGATTTTGATTTTGATAATTTTGCATAACTGAAGTTTTTCTTTCTTTGGAGTGTTTTTTGTTGTTGTTATACTTAGTTTAGCCTTGTTCTCCCCTCTGAGAGACTCTTTAAGGTTAGTTTTTCATAGCCTTTTGTGTTGAGTATCACTCTGCGAGAGATTTTTGTTTTCTCCAATAAATCTGTTCACTGACACCTCACTGAGTCCTGTTTGAGTTCTGGCCTGACATATAGATGTTTGGGTATTTGCTCTGAAAGAAGAGAAGAGAAGCATGTAGGACTGCAGCTTTGCTTCCTGGTCACAAATTTGAGTTATTATGATTTAGATCCACTAATACTCTAGACATGAGAGCTGCTTCATCCGAAGTGGGATTATTCTGCAGATGAAAACAAATTTCACTTTTTAACATGTTTAAATTTAAATAACGTTCTAAAAATATATATCTATAGCACTTCTGATTGAGTTAGGACACATTGTATGTAATGAATGTGTGTGGCCTGTCTGATGACAAGGAGTCTGTAGATGAAGAGGAAAATGAAGATGATGTTGATGATGCCTCCCAAAATCAGACCAAACCCCCGAGCCCTGGAAAACTAGGGTGAAATATTTTTTAAAACTTTTTAAAATTAATCTTGTATAAAAATTCATGCGCAACTGCTTTGTAACTTTAGTTTAAAACAAAACTTTAATACCAAAGTTGAATGGATTGATAGAATAATAATAACAGATTAATAATAATAATAATAGCTCAATCAACAAAAAATTAATAAACATACATTAAATCATTAGTAAAGTGCACATGCCATACATAATGTTTGATTAAAAAAAGAAGTTTGTTTAAAGGATATTTACTGTACAGATCCCTGCACTAAAAAAATATTTCCTTTTAAAAGTCTACAGTAAACTGAAAAAAATATGTTTCTGTCCCATCTGTTAACATGAAGAGGCTTTATTGGCTATACCAGGGGTCTTCAACCTTTTTCAGCCCCTTGGGCAAAGACAAACGGGCAGGCTGAAATGTAATTAAGTATTTTTAAAATGTGTCACATTTTAAGCCTGGTCTAAAATAACTTTTATATTTACTTTGTTCAACTTTTATTTAATCGTATTAAACTATTTATACACTGGGTAATTAGCCTACTATGTGTTTATGATTGATTAAAAAGTAATAATAAATAAAAGTAATAATTATTATTGGTTATTAAATGCCAGGAGCTGTGCCTCTTTGGAGACTGACTCATCCAACACTGATTCATCCATCTGGAGTGCAAATGCCTCCACTGTTTGTAGTTTCTCAATTATCTGCACCCTCACAGTTTTTTGTGAAAATTGGCGGACCCCCTGCAGTACCTCTACAGACCCCCTAGGGGTCACGGACCCCTGGTTGAAGACCCCTGGTCTATACTGCAGATTGCCACCAGGGAGCAAACGACATGTTTTGACTTCACTTTTGGGGAGCTGTCATGCCCTTCAGTATAAATCAGGAATTTTGTTGAGGTGACCAGGATAAATTATGTAATGTGAAGATAAATTAAAAGTCATGTCCATAAGAAGTATTTGATATATATAATTTGCGCAGTTTTTTTGCCAAGTGTTCTTCGGTCTGCCTGGATTGAGGAAGCAACGCTTTTATTGTGAAAAATTCTGGACGGAAGGGTTATTTTTGTTGGTGCTAGCGGACGGAAGACAAACAGGTTGGGTGTGGAGATAAACATCGACAACTCAGTGGTACAAGGACTCATTTAACTAGACATACTGACAAATGTCTCGATTCAGACGAGCAGAGGTGGACTCTCTGGCGGGCTTCAGGACGGAAAAGGCCGAACAGACCGTCCCTTACGGGCTGCTGAAGGCAGCCAGGAAAAGCGGCCAGCTCAACCTGTCTGGTCGAGGTCTGACAGAAGGTGAATTTCACTTATTTGCTGTCTTGAAAGTTATATTGTCGCAGTACTGCGGAGAAAACCTGTTAAGCCATTCGCCATATGGATTGTATTGCGTCTATCGTCTATCCGTGTAGTTACAGTACAATGTTTTCCTTACATTCCACATACAAAGTGCAGACGATATTTTATTACACAATTATGTGTGTAGGTATATATATATATATATATATATATATATATATATATATATATATATATATATATATATATATATATATATATGACGTGTAATGTAACATCGTTTGCATTTTTAACAGTTAGATCCGAAGACTAATTGATTGGACAAGAGACTTTCCATGAGTGTTGATATATAATACAACATGACTGGAACTTGTAACCACGTCAGTGTTTCCCCTGTATTCATTCAGCAGCAGCAACATCGTCATTTTGGACTTGTTTTGAGTCAACTAGTGCATCAATCCTGTAGGACCCTTTTCTTAGTCTTCAAAGGACATCTACGTAAAAGGTAACATTCAAGCTTATACACGAAATATGCATTAGCGAGTAGCGTAGGTAATATCGTTAGCGTAACATGTAGTAGCGTAGCTCAAAAGGGAAGGGTACAATAAGTGGGCGGTACAGAACGTGACGGTGAAGCGGTTAAAGCGATCGCAGCAGCAAAGGTGCAGCGGGAAATATTAGCAGTAAGTTGATAGAAAATGTACACTGTGGCAGTTAATAAATGCTTTAGCAAACAGTCTTTTGTTGTTTTACCAACTGCTGGAATAGTAATGGGGCTAGTCCTAGTAGCAAAGAAAGGCTAACGTTAACAGTTAGCCTTTAGCTGCTAAATAGTGTTAGCTACATTGATAGATTATGCAGAAGCTGGCATCACAGATAGATGAGTAGGACCGCTCTATCCTAGCCTCAATAAACTGGCTGCCATTGGCCTCACAGTACCAGTGTCCGGTGTAAACTGAGAGCAAGATTTTTCCACATTTAATAGGGTAATTTTAATCAACTTCATTATTAACTGATTTCTTGCCTCACCCTCATGATTCTTCATGACGTACTGTTTGTATTTGTTTTATTTCTTGATGAAGACTGACCTGAGGAACAGACTACAGGGAGAGCATCTGGCCACTTGCATGCGTGTGAGCATCAAAGGTCTCCCCACTGCTGAATTCCACTACAGAAGAGTTTTGGAGCTTTATACAAAAAGCCAGGGGAAAAAAATGTTGGATGTAGGCTGTGTTGATAACCTTTCTGACTTGACAAATTGTAAATAAATAAAAAGTGTGAAGTCAATTTCTGTGTTGTGGCATTTCACTTTTTTGATATGTTATATTATTTTTTTGATAGGTATGAAGCTGTAAATTGAAACATAAGATATAATATAATATTATACCAACAGTTCCACCATGAGCAAGCACTTGGTGACGGTGGTGAGGAGGAACTGAGGAGAAACCTTGGGCAGAACAAAGCTCATTGGTAGACAGACAGACAGCATCATTCCATCAAGTCCACCGAGCTAAGCATTGGGCCATGCATCTATTCTATACCTCGCCTTTTTTACAATGCTGCTGGTCCCTTCCCTTCTGCTATGTAGCCAAAACCTCTAACCCCGCTGCTTCGATTCTTTAGACATCGATCAGTGGTTCAGCGTTGACAGCTTAGCGACTTTATCGCTATATTGAGCGACTTTTTAGACCCTCTTGCCTTTCGTTTTTTTTCTCCCAAAAGCGACTAGCAACAAATGTATTTCTAGAGTTATTGGAGACTGACATCATGTGCAGCGGGAGACCTGGACAGGGGGAGAGGAGAAATAAAAGTGAACTGGCAGCTCAAGTGAAGAAACTATCGGTATTAACGATATGTTCTCGTGCTGGATCGCCCAGCCCTAGTATGAGTAGGTGTCCAAAAGTGCAGCTATGCAAATAAATTCAATAAAATAGGCTTCCATTCAGGAACAAATGGCCTTTAAGTTAAAACGTAAATGGTAGATGGACTGTACTTATACTTTATGTCGTGTGTGTCGTTTGTGCAATAACCATATTAATTCGTCTCAGTCCCACAGAACGTGTATCGTCTGAACAGTGACACACCAGAGGAGGCCCAACAGAATGTGTCCTTTGGAGAGTCAGATCGCTGGTGGGAGCAGACTGACCTCACCAAATTGTTGCTTTCATCCAATCAGCTTACACATTTGTCTGATGACATAAGATTACTGCCTGCACTCACTACGCTGGATGTAAGTAACACCAACTCAGTTTGTAAGAAGCCTTCTTCATGTGTCATCAATATGTCAGTGGCAAAAGTTGCATGGAGTTAGATAATACTGTATATGGTTTATATTTCTAAAAAATCAAATCAATTTTATTTGTATAGCCCAAAGTCACAAAGTACATTTGCCTCAGAGGGCTTTACAATCTGTACAGCGAGTGACACCCTCAATCCTTAGACCCTCGGAAGAAGCGAAAGCAATGTGGCTTCTGTTACAGCAGAGTAACTAATTAATATATTGTACTCATTTAATTTTACCTGCCATAGATGGGGTCTCAGTTTATTGTTTAATATAATGCGGCCCACGGCTATCTCATTAACTTTCTAACAAAAAAATCAGTGACTTAGTCAGTAACTAACTGAATAATACAAAGCATCTGTTTTGGCTGCCTTTTAGTAGTATATATTATTAAATGTATTGCTACTATGAGAATCAGTATTGTTATCAAAGTGATATTTTAAGTAAAATTTTACTTTTGCTCTGGCAGCTCCATAACAACCAGCTGAGCAATTTGCCAAGTGCTTTGGGAGAACTGCAGGAGCTCCAGCAACTGCGACTCAGGTATCGACTCTATACTGTATACAATCACACCACTAGGGTGTCATGATTTTAATTTTAAATTGCAAATCATTTAAGGTAAGATATGACACTTGTCACAGCAGCTCATACACAAGATTGCTAATAAATTACTATCATGTTAAAAAAAATATACATACATACATACATACATACATACATACATACATACATACATACATACATACCAGAGGTGGCTCCTTCAGTGAGGAGAGGGAGGAAGATCCTCCTTAAAAATTTTAGAATAAAAAGTTGAAATTGTCTTGACCAATTTAATTAATTGCTGTCCTTGAATATTACTATTTTAATGCCAAAATACATATATAACATGTACATTGTATTAATTTATCTGGGTAAAATTACATGAGCACCCCCAATCACTATTAGAAAATACTGCACGCGAATTGGATTGAATAGGAGCCGAAAGGAGGCAGACGGAGAATCTTCCTCCTCTGGGCTTCCATTCACTCCCATTCAAATAGTCTCCGGCACTGGCGGCTCGTGGCTGCCATAGCCTTCTATTGCGAGAGGAGGAAAAACCTCCTTTGGGCGGGTGGGACTAGCGAAGAGATCTGACAAGTGTCACAAAATATGAACCAATAGGCTGCAGTGCTATAGCACGGTGAACCAATAAGCAACGTCTTTAGCTGCTTGGGGGGAGGGGTTATCTTATCAAACTTCAGTTGCTAGTAGCACTTCGGCAGTCGAGTCAGATCAGATGAGAACGGCATATGGCAAGCTTGAAGTGTATTGAATGACTTATGACTATATATTCAACTATATATAAATAGTTGTGAAATAAAGTTACTGTTGTTCTTTTACTTGTTGACTGTTGCCGTGGAAATGATGTTATTGAATTATTCAGGAAAAAAAACTATTCTCGACTCAACCCGTGCGTAAAGATCCAGCAGGTGCGGTCGCATGGGGGCGTGGCCTTCATTACGCAAACCAAACATTCCTTCCTCCCTCACTTTTATAAACGCCAGCCGCCACTGATACATACATACATACATACATACATACATACATACATACATACATACATACATACATACATACATACATACATACATACATACACACACAAGTCATGCTAGTGTTAAAGAGTCTGACAGCTTGGAATGAAGGACCTGTGGGTCTGAGACATCTTTCTCCTTAAGTCGATCACCATTTTGCATCACATATTTAAAATTACAGTATGCATTGTAGGAGGAAGACAAATGTTTTCCTATTTAAACAGTGAGGACGAACAAAGAGGAAGACACACACCACCCTCAAAAAAATTAATTTAATTTAAAATTAATATCTTTTTGGAGTATTTTGCTGTATATAAAACCTAAGTCTTTCAATCTAATGGATCTCTGTGATGATTTCTATTCAACTAACTGCAGAGTTTTATTTATTTATTTTACTACTACAATCTATACCTTTAGCTTGTGGTGGTGGTAGTTTGCCTTGTTGTCCAGACATTTTCAGTCATTGACTGAAACACGTCAGACATTCTTTTAGGAGTGAACTGAACACAGACAAGGTGTTACCAGCACAATTTACGTCAGTACATGGAGCAAGAAGTAAACAAAACAGTGGCACGTTTGTAGGCTGGATTATTCTAACTCATTGTTATCAGGCTGCTCCAATAAATCTCTTAGGACTTGCACATGTACTGACAGGAACCAAGGTCATAGATCATATTTCTCCTGAAATAAGAATGGAAATGAGCTTGTAAAATCTAACATGTTTATTCTGTTGCTTACTAGTCATAACCAGTTGAAATCACTGCCAGAGGTGTGTACTTTAAGGAATCTCCGTAGCCTCACACTACAGCAGAACCTGCTGGAGAGCCTGCCAGAGGAACTGGGACAACTGGAGAACCTAACTGACCTGGTAAGAACATTTATTGTATGTAGCATATTAGAGTTGCAAAATTCTGGGAATTTTCAAAGTTGGAAACTTTTCATGAGAAATAAAGAAAATTAATGGTAATATACAAAATTTGATGGTAGACTATTGAAGCCACATATTGATGATGTTATGTGGTAAATATATTTGATGTATGGCACATGAAAATATATTTATACATAGTATATAGCTAGCTGATAAGTTTAGATGCTAAATAAACTATAGCTAGCAGTTTTGTTCCATTTATGAGTCTATCTTGGCTATCATGATCCTAGCATACCCCCAATTACTAAATTACCTCCAATTTCCAGTTAATTCCCATAAATTCCCATAGATTTCCATAATTCCCATGGAAAGTTTCTGATTTGGAATATGTCCCAAATTTCCCATCTTAACTTATAATATTTCCAAAATTCCACAGTTTGGCGTTCCATGGAAAGTTCTGGAAATTTACCACACCTTTGCAACCCTACTTACACTCTCACCATGCTCGTTCTGTTGTGTTTTGTGACAAGTATCCTGTCCTGTGATTGGTTTAAGGATCTATCTAACAACCATCTGAAGACTGTGCCCTCCAGCCTGAGCTGTCTCACCTGTCTGCAGAATCTGAATCTGTCTTACAACAAGATCAGCTGTCTGCCTGACAACCTGGGCCAGCTCACAAGTAAGACCAGTTTAAATTGTGCAGTTACAGCATCCATAGTATGGTGTGCAAAGCAGCACCAAGGGTGCTTGCAAAGGAAGTTTGCACCAATGGCTAATAGTAGTTTTCAGGATTTTCTATTTGTTATTTGAAAAGATAAGGTCTAGACTAGACAGTACATTGTGGCCTAACAAACAAATTTAAAACTATTCAGCCCTCAATTATCAATATTCAATTATTCATTTTTTTAGTAAAGACTGGGCTCTTCTAGGTGTACAAAAACGTTCTACAATAAAAAAAGACAAACATGACTTGCCCTATAAGAGCATGTGTTTGTTTGATTTGACAGATGTTAAGCTGTTGGACTGCAGCAATAATCAGCTGACTGACATTCCTGCAAGCCTATCACAGATGCTTGCTATGGAGCAGCTCTACCTCAGACACAACAAGCTCTGTCTCTTTCCAAAGCTCCCTGCACCCATGCTCAAGGTAACCATAGCAACAAGAGTTTCCCCAGGTGTTAAGCTCATTTATGGTCTAAATCACTAGTTGCATTACATTCATGACCATATTTACTGAGCTTCCTGTGTATTGTTTCTTATAGCCATTTGTTGCATGTGAGTAGGCTACATGAGAGTCAAATTTACTTAATTTACTTAAATGTGTATGTATTTTATGTATTACAAGCTTGTTATGATTAATTGATTATTGATTCCCATTGGCTGTGTGTGTGTGTGTGTGTGTGTGTGTGTGTGTGTGTGTGTGTGTGTGTGTGTGTGTGTGTGTGTGTGTGTGTGTGTGCGCGTGTAGGATTTGTATCTTGGGAACAACCAGATTGAGCAGTTGGAGACAGAGCAGCTGGCATGCCTGACAGCTATCTCTCTTCTAGAACTCCGAGACAATAAGATCAAAAGCCTCCCTGAACAGATCACCTTACTGAGCACACTTGCACGCCTTGACCTTACCAACAATGACATTTCCACGTAGGTCACTGGCATGCTGATACCATGAGCTAAAGTCAACACATAAAATATGAAATATCTAGTCGGTAATGAAAATAATAACTAGCCTTTGCAACAGTTTACATTTATGTCATCATATTTATATATTCACTATGTTTAACAAATTGAGTTAGGGCATTAATGTAACACACATACACTGTGTGAATAATTATTAGGAATGTTGTATTTTTGAGGATTAAATTTGTTATTGTACAACTACAGTGCTCTTGGTCAATCCAAAATGTTAACAAACCCTCAAACCTGAACATTTAAGTAGTAAAAGTGAAGTTTTGGATTTCTTAAGAGAATATCTATATGTACACCATTGTTAGGCAACCATTAGTGTGCAGAATTACTATGCAACTAAATGAAAAACAAAGATTTTCCCATCTCACTTGTTTATTTTCACCTGTTAAAGTGAGAATAATAAACAAACTCAAAATTTACAAATAAACATTTCTAAAATAAAAAAACCCCAGTGACCAATATAGCCACCCTTCTCTTCCATAACAGTCACAAGCCTTCCATTCACGGAGTCAGTCAGTTTCTTGATCTGGTCAGAATCAATTATTTGTGCAGCCGCAACAACAGCCTTGCAAAAACTGTTCAGAGAGGTGTACTGTTTACCTTCTCTGTAAATTTCCTGCTTAAGAAGGGGCCAAAAGTTCTCAATAGGGTTTAAGTCAGGTGAAGAAAGGGGCCATGTCATTAGTTTTTCATCTTTAAGGCCTTTACTGGTCAGCCACGCAGTGGAGTACTTTGATGCATGTGATGGAGCACTGTCTTCTAAATCAAAGTCTTCTTGAAAGATGCAGACTTTTTCCTGTACCACTGCTTGAAAAAAGTGTCTTCTAAAAATTGCCAGTAGGTCTTAAAGTTGAGTTTGAGTCCATTTTCAACCCAAAAAGGTCCAACTAGCTCATCTTTAATAATACCTGCCCATACCAGTACCCCACCTCCACCTTGCTGGTGTCTGAGTTGAAGTGGAGCTCTGTGTCCGTTACTGATCCACATTGTACTTCTTAACACTCCAGCTAGGTTGCAGTTGTGGAATATGGCAGCACTGGAGGATAAATGGGTTCTTAGTAGCTTCACGTTTGATTCTTCTTAAATCTTTGACGGTTAATTTGCGTCTTTTCTTCTCTGCACGTTTCTTGCGACCCTGTTGACTATTTGCAACCAAACGTTTGATGGTTCTGTGATCACGCCCCTATTTCTTAGATATTTGAAGAGTGCTGCATCTCTCTGAAAGACTTTTTACAATTTTTGACTTTTCAGAGTCAGTTAAAAAAAAATTTTGGCCCATTTTTCCTGAGGAGAAGAATCTGCCTAATAATTATGCACACCTTGATATAGGGTGTTGATCTCCTTAGGCCACACCCTCCCTCGTTAGACAAATACACATCACCAGATATGCATTAAATCTAATAAGCATTCAAGTTTATACAGCTTGGAGTTGGTCAAAATAATCACTTGCCTAATAATTGTGCACACGGTGTATTTCAGAAAATATTTAGTAGTAGGCACTGTCAGTACAGGTATTTTCAGGTATTTTCATGCTCACTGTATCTTTCTCTGTCAGTCTTCCAGCATCTCTCAGCCTGCTGCCCAATCTGAAAGTGTTACTGTTGGAGGGAAACCCTCTGCGAGGGATCAGGAGAGATCTGCTCACTGTAGGTGACACATTAAGGAGACAAACAGAAAGCACACAGTAAAACAGCTTGGAGAAGGAAGCAGTATAATGTGCTAATTGAGCCTGTACATTTGAACTTACTGTATTACTGTAAACCATATACACTGCTATAGGGCTGCACGATATGGCCTATAACCAATATCTCGATATTTTTTAAGCTATATCGCGATACACGATATATATCTCGATATTTTTATTTCTCCTGTAAATCACTATGAATGTTAAATTCAATCCTTTGATGCAAAAAATAACATCAGTATGATGATTTTTCAGAGTCAGTTAAATTTTTTTTTGGCCCATTTTTCCTGAGGAGAAGAATCTGCCTAATAATTATGCACACCTTGATATAGGGTGTTGATCTCCTTAGGCCACACCCTCCCTCGTTAGACAAATACACATCACCAGATATGCATTAAATCTAATAAGCATTCAAGTTTATACAGCTTGGAGTTGGTCAAAATAATCACTTGCCTAATAATTGTGCACACGGTGTATTTCAGAAAATATTTAGTAGTAGGCACTGTCAGTACAGGTATTTTCAGGTAAAAAATAACATCAGTATGATGATTCAAGTAGTAGTATGTATGTGTGTGTGTACTATGTGTATGTATATATGTTCACGTGTAATGTTACGGGCAGATCTGCCTTTTTCAATATGGCGGCGCCATTGACATATTGCGACCAACGACCAACCCGCTCAATGCGCTGTCTATGTATATATGTCTATGTTGGCAGTGTAGCGAGCTGGGCGTATTCACGTGAAAATCCTGGACATACGCGAGACACCGCGATAAACTGTGTATAAAGAAAACAACAACAAATAGCTGACTTTGCTTCTCCGATGTGGAGGAGATTATAAAAAGCATCTGTTGTGTCATAAATTATTGTGTGTTGTTCCAGTACAACAATTAGTCTCCCATCGTCCATGTTGAGACCCTTTGATTGATTGACTGCTCACCTGGTGCCACTGGTCATGACGTAACGTTGATGTGAAGTTGTGATAAGCTACATGAACTGTGTAATGAGCTGCGGTTAATGACGGTGTCTGCTAGTCTGCCTTCTCCCCCTGATACCTGAAGGGCTGCTATTCAATCGGTCGCACCACCATCCTCACCTGTAGAGGGTGCACACTCACAAAACACAAAATAACAAACAAACAACAAAACACAAAATAACTGAATTCAAACAAACTTAAATGTGGCTCCTACACACCGGCCTCTTGATTGTTATTTATACAATCAATTACATAAATATTTACAAAAAAAAGGAGCCAAAAGAGTAATTTCAGAAATTCAGTAAGCACTTAATGCTCTTCTACAAAGTGTATGAACTACAATAAAGATATGTATACAATACTTTTCTTTATAATGGTCAGGGTTACTGGTCACTCAACAGCCTCAAGGATTCGGCACAGCTTAGTGATGGGCCTCTCAAGGACTGATGTCTTTGTCTGGACTTTCACAGCACGGACCAGGCCTTTCACATCTGGTTTGACCTCCAGCACTCTCCCCAATAGCCAGGACCCCCGAGGAGCAGTGGGGTCAACCACCAGGACAATGTCTCCAATCTTTAGGTTTTTCTTTATTAAAGTCCACTTCTGCCTCTCTTGCTGTACAAGGAGATATTCCTTGGTCCATCTGCCCCAGAAGAGGTCAGCCACGTACTGGACCTGTTTCCAGCGGCATCTGGCGTAGAGATCGGACCTCAGGAAGGTTCCAGGAGGCAGAGTGGGCATAGATCTGAGCAGGAGGATGTGATTGGGGGTTAGTGGCTCGAGGTCGTGTGGATCTGAGGACACTGTGGAGAGTGGACGGTTGTTGAGGATTGCCTCTGCCTTGCAGAACAAGGTCTGAAGGCCTTCATCATCAATCGACTGCTGATGGAGAGTGGAGTTCAGCACTTGCCGGACGGAACGTAAGAGCCTTTCCCAGACTTCGCCATGGTGTGATGCTGCTGGTGGGTTGAAGCTCCATTCTATTTGTTCAGTTAGCAGGGCATCCTGGATCCTCCTCTGGTTCAGTGACATCAGTGCCTTTTTTAGCTCAGCCTGAGCCCACCAGGTTTGTTCCATTGTCAGACCTGATGTGCTTGACTTCACCCCTCCTGCAGATAAATCTCCTCAAAGCATGTATGCCTGAGTCAGTGTCCAACGTGTAGGCAACCTCCAAGTGGATGGCTCTACTGGACATACAAAAAAAGTAAAAAGTACGCCATACCTTTTGATGGTGCCTCTTCCTCGTTTTACTTCAAAAGGGCCGAAGTAATCTAAGCCAACATTGGTAAAGGGAGGGAGGTCAGGCAGGATTCTCTCCATTGGCAAGTCTGCCATTTTTTGCTCACCTGCTTTGCCCCTCACACGCAGACATATGACACATCTAGAGAGCACCTTTCTTGCTACTGAGTTGCCCTTTACAATCCAGTATCTTTTGCGGAGCTCGGAAAGCATGTGGTTTCTTCCACTGTGACCACTGCGCTCATGGACATGTCTGGTGAGAAGGACTGAGATGTGTGAATTTTTGGGCAAGATGCAGGGGTGTTTGGTTTCTTCAGGCATTGCAGATTTATGCAGACGGCCACCCACTCTAAGAATGCCCTTGTCCAATACGGGATTGAGCCGGCAGAGACTGCTGCTCTTGTGCACTCTGGGTGGCGACAATGCCAGTGTCGCCATTTCTGCAGGGAATGCCTGCTGCTGGACATAGGAGATAACTGACCTTTCTGCCTCTGCAAGATCTTTCACAGAGAGAAGCTTTCCACCAATGTTGGACCTGAAATCAATAGACTTAATCTTCATCTTTTCTTTATTTGAGTGGGTGTTAATTTGAGTAGAGGGGAGTGTCCTTTCCCTCTTTATCTTCATGCTCAGCATCAAAATGTGTTTTAGTCTAAGGTACCATGCCACTGCCTTGAGTAATTTTATCCAGTCTGAGAAGAATGAGATAAGCTGGTCTGTGGGTGTTTCAGTTTTTACCACTGCTGTAAACATAACAGTGCCTTTCCCGACCTCTGGATTATCCTGAAACATTGAGCCCAATGCTCCCGTCACTGGCCAACCCTTTTCTGGCTTCCAGAGGAATTCAGGAGCATGAATCCACCTTTTCTGCTCCATGAATTTTCTTGCAGTCAGTCCTCTTGAACAGTCGTCAGCAGGATTGTCTTTGCTGCGAACATATCTCCACTGAGACAGCTCTGTGTTGTCTCGAATCATCGATACCCTGTTTGCTACATAAGTCTTAAACTTGGCACGGTCATTTGCAATATATTTTAGGACTGTTTCGCTATCAGTCCAGAAAACTCAGGGCTTTAAGTCCAAGTGCAATTCTCTCCTCAGCATTCTGTCTACTCTTACCAGCAACACGGCCGCAGCGAGCTCCAGCCTCGGCACTGTGATGGTCTTTAGGGGGAGGACCCTGGACTTTCTTAGGACAAAAGCGGCATGTATCACATTCTGCTGGTTTACTTGCCTGATGTAGCTGACTGAGCCAAAGCCACTCTCACTGGCATCGGCAAAGTGACGCAATTCTGCACATTTTGTCTCTCCATAATCCTGGGGTTTCAGACAGCGTGGCATGCTGAAGTCTTTTATCATTTTCAAGCTGCTGGTCCATTCGATCCACCGGTCTGATACGAGCTGTGCTAGAGGTTCATCCCACCCAAAGCCACTTTGGCAGAGCTCCTGTAGCAACTGCTTGGCTGGAAGAATGAGAGGAGCAAGAAAGCCAAGAGGATCAAAGATGGAGCTGACAACAGAAAGTATGCCTCTGCGCGTGTGTGGCTTTTGACTCAGGTTAATGTTGAACTGAAAATTGTCAGAGTCCATGCACCACTGCAGTCCCAGTGCTCTTTCAACAGGCAGACTGTCTTTGTCAAGGTCCAGGGACTTAATTTCTTTGGCTCTATGTTCTTTTAGAATGGAAGCCAAAACAGCCCGGCTATTACTGACCCACTGAGTTAACTGGAACCCACCTCTACTGCACAATGCATTGAGATCTTTTACCAGCTGGATGGCATGAGATTTTGTGGCCACAGACTTGGCACAATCATCTACATAAAAGTTGTGGCGGATGGTCTCAGCCACCTGAGGGGGGAAACAGTTCTCATTGTCAGCAGCAGTCTTTTACACAACACCAAAGATATGTACAAGCATACGGTGTTCCTTTGCTGTCTGGCAGGTGTCCCCTTGTGGCCACCACAAGAACCTCAAATAGTTCACATCAGACTCAGCCACTCTGACCTGATGGAACATTGATTTAATGTCAGCCATGATTCCAACGGGCTCCTTACGAAATCTCAGAATCACTTCAATTAGAGAGTTGGTCAGATCAGGACCCTGGAGCAGTTCTGTGTTCAGGGATACACCTTGATAGGAGGCAGCACAATCAAACACCACTCTAAGTTTGTTCTTTTTAGGGTGGTACACTCCGTGGTATGGCAAGTACCATACCTTTCCTGGTTGTTACAGGAATTTTTAAAGAGAAACCCTTAAATAAAGAGGATCAGATTCAAAGCGTCAAAGTTTAAGTTGAATTTATTGTTCTTGTACAAGAAGGAGCGTTTCACAGTGCAACCCCCTAAAGGGATTACAGAGAAAAAGGCTCCCTGAGGAGCGTTAACAGTTGGTTCTTATACATTTTCCTGAAGATGGGCTGTCTCAACCCCTGTGAATTGTTAACAGTCAATTTGCATACTATGCATTTAAACAGCTTTCTTCAACATATCACCTAATGAGTAGCCAGAATGTCCCCAATCTTGATGTCACCCCTCTGACCTGTCCCTAGGCCTCATTTTGTTCTCAAATCCCTCTATTTATACATTAACCTGAACTTTACCTTACCCTGCCAGTCTCAGGAAAACGGCAATAAAAGGAAGTGCCCTAAGGACATGTAATAAATAGGAACAAACATTGTATAAGTTAAAACATCCAACTAGCTGTGTAACCCTAATTTTTATAACATCTCCCCCCTGTTTCTACTATTTCAAAAAGGTACAAAATAAAATCACAAGAATAAAAATTAATCAGTGTTCCGTGGTTGGTACAAATAATCATAGATAATGTGGGAGCGAAAAACCTGTCTGGCAGTTCTTTAACATTCTTATTGTTTCATACTCCACACGGGCCCCGCTGCCCCGGCGGCCAATAATTTATATTAATAACCATTACAATCACTTCAGTATGCTTAATCACTCAAATAGATGTAAAATATTAATGCAGAAAATATTCATTCTGATAACAGCAAATGTATAGGTACATTTATGAATCTAATAAAAAATAAAAACAGGCTGATCGACTCATCAGACCCTTTCCCTGCCTACGGGTGCTGTCCCTGAGACGAGAAAAAAAACAAAACCTTAAATGTATATACAATTTGCCATCAGTCTTTTTCTCTTAAGCATACATTACATCAGAACACTATTGTGCTGTGAAACAAAGACTAAACAGTGTGCCATCAGGTGCTGTGTTATTTGGGATAAAGGTACAACATAGATTTCCAAATAATTTACACACACCTCCTTTTTCAGCTAGTAGCATATCTAAAGCTAATCTGTTCTGCCAGGCCATTAAACTAGTTTTATCTAATTGTTCGTGGATTCCTCTAAATCCATCACGAGTGTAATTAATGAAGCGTTGTTGATTATAATAAATGTAATTTATCCAATCCACATTTTTATTTATTGTCACCCACCAGGTGAAGAATGATTCAAAACCTGCTGCCACCTGGTTTCTAGCTTTAAACTCATTTGGGACCCCTCTGGGAACACCAATTGAATCTAAATAAACTCTAGAATCAAATGAGGTGGGTATTAGCTTATCACGTTTAACCCTGTGCATATTCTCTGTATTTAGTATAGGAAACTGTGGACTTATAGGAAGCAAGTATGTAGGCATCATTAAGTGAATCAAAGCGCAGGTACCATACCAGAGTTTAGGCAACCTAGGTCTTAATCTCTGTCCGCCACAATACCACCATATATCTGATCGTGCATATTCGTGTGTAGTCACCAGCTCATCAGTGATCCCATAGGGATTTTCTCCTACCGTAATTATAGTGCCACACCCTGTCAGGGATCCTGTGTCTTGGCCTCCACTTATTCCCTGTTTCCTCAACAGGCAGGTGTGAACCATGGTGGAATAATCTCAGTGGGAACAGCTGGAAAGAGATACTTGAGAGTGGTACAGTTATTCTCTGGAGAATTAGTCTTGTACAGCGCAAGCAAGCATTTAAAACCTTTAAGATCATTGTAAGGGTTAAGTGGAAAAGGAGCCGTTCCTAGTGACGGTCTTGCTGCTGCACAAGCTATGCAATCAGTAGCCAGTCCAGAACTCTTAGTAGTAAAAGAAATCCACTGTAACCATGCATTATTGTCCTTGTACCCTGTCTCTAATTCAAGTACCTCCTGTAAGCTGTCAACCTTTATGTACTGCACTGGGCTACTTCTATTAACTAGAGTAGGTGGTGGTAAAGTCATAACATGGGAATGGTCGTTTGGTCCGATAGATGGTAAGGGAGGAGTTGAGTCCAAAACCTCTAATTTTATATGTCCCTTAGGGTCCGTGCCTTTTATGCTGCAAGCACAAAAGTCATAGAGTCATCAGGACAAGGATCTTTTATAGTTATTATCAAGGGATTACACTCTCCCGCTCCACAACCTGGTTGATGTGCCGGTTTAAATATGGAGAGTCTTTCTAGTAGTGATGGGCGACTCCCTCCACAGGTCTCTGTCCTTGCTATCCATGGCTTATACCCCCAACTCTGCTTCCCTGTATTCCACCCTGCCAAACCACATTCTTCACACCATGCTCCTAAACCCCCTCTGGCATTTAGGTGTCTAGTTACACATAAGTACTTGTCTGCCCCAGCTAAAGCTTCCTGATCGGTCTGTCCACAGGGTGCTACATCACAAAAGTCAATTTTAGCCACACAGGGAGATTCCCAGTGTTTGCAGTAGATGGTCACCTTAGGGATTAAGGCACCTCGTTTTACTCTGAAAAGCGGAGATGAGTCATCATTTTGGGTCTGAATTACATCAGTCATTTCTCTATCAAAGTCAAGTCAAAGTCAAAGTCAGTTTTATTTGTCAATTTCTTCACATGTACTTGACATACAAAGGAATCGAAATTACGTTTCTCACTTTCCTATGCGTTTACATAGACAACAACAACAACAGTAAAGTGCAAGTGCACAAGACAAGACAAGACCTAAGCTAAGTTACTGTAAATAAATAAGTAAAGTGCAGTGGCTTAAGGCTACTGTTACCTAGTGTTGCTAAAACTAAACCAGGTATGACAAGACAAGATGGCAAGACGAGATAAGACAAGACAACACTGATGTGTGCATTTCAATGTGTGCATTTAGAGGTAGTTGTTGTAAAAGTGATGGCTAGTGCAATAAAAAAATATAAATATACAGCAGCATGTGAGTGCAATTTTTCATATGCAGAGTCTCAGTTTAGGTAAGGTGGGGGTGGGGGTGGGTGGGGGGGTGAGAGTCCAGTTTGGGCAAGGTGGTGGTGGTGGGGGGGGGGGGTCTCACGGGTGGGGAGGGGAGAGAGTTAAGCAGTCTCACGGCCTGGTGGACGAAGCTGTTCGTGAGTCTGGTGGTGCCGGAGCGGAGACTCCTGTACCTCTTCCTGGAGGGCAGGAGGCTGAACAGACTGTGTGCAGGGTGACTTGTATCCTTGACGATTGTGATGGCTTTGCGGGTGAGGCGAGTGGTGTAGAGGTCTTGCAGGGATGTGAGTGGTACACCAATTATCCTCTCAGCTGTTCTCACGATGCGCTGTAGAGCCTTCCTGTTGTATTTAGTGCAGCTCCCGCCCCACACGGTGATGCAGCTGGTGAATAGTCTTTCTGCTCTGTGGATCGAATGATCAATATCACTATAGCTATTGAAAGTATTGCAAAAATACTTATAGACCCACTCATTCCACATCCATTCTTCTGAATGGGCGCCATGAATGCTGTGTCATTGTACCTAAGGTGTAAGTGACTGCTTTATTTATTACTTATCTGTGGGTATCGGTGCTCGTTTGCAATGTGTCAGGTGTATCCACGTTGCTCTCTCAGCTATTCGTACTGCTGTGGGTGTTGAGAGTAGTACTTGAAATGGACCCTCCTACCTCGGAGAACTCCAGTTCTTTCGTTTAAGCGTCTTGGTAAATATCCAATCTCCTGGTTTTACGGGTATCTCCTGGTCAAGGACCGGCTCTGTGGGTGAGAGAACTGTAGACATAATTTCTTTGTTTTTCAACATTTTGCTCATATAATCTACAATTGTTTCTGTCCATTCTGTGTCATCTCCCTTGACATTAATTAAAGGTACTCTATAAGGTCTACCATACAAAATTTCAAAAGGTGACAGTCCTGTGTTATTAGGTTGTATGTGAAGACTCAGCATTACTGCTGGCTAACATGTTACCCATCCTTTTCCTGTCTCATCCATGGCTTTCCTAAGTTTAGCCTTGATTGTACCATTCACTCTTTCCACTAGTCCTGCTGATTGTTGATGATAAGAACAATGATATTTCATTTTAATGGAAAACAATTCACTCAGTTTAGCAATTACATCATTTCTGAAATGCGGTCCATTATCACTGTATATGATTTCTGGAAATCCAAATCTTGGTGCAATATGTGTTGCTAAAGCTTTAGCTACTGTTATTGCATCATTTCGTGTGTTTGGAATAACTTCAATCCAATTTGAGTATAAGTCTATGATCACTAGACAATACTTCTTATTTTCACATTTTTTTAGTTTAATAAAATCCATGCATATCGTATGGAATGGATACTGAGCATTAGGCATTTCACCTGGTCTTGGTCTAGATCTGCCTTGGACATTCTGCTTTCCACACTAGACATGATGCACAAATTTTTTTTGCATAATTTTGGAATCCATATGCTGTATATATTTTGTTTATTTGCTCATACATCCCCCCTGTTGACGCATGTGTTAATCCATGCGTCAATACTGCTGCAAATCGAAATAAATTCTTTGGAAGTATGTACTTGCCCTCTGGTCATTGCCATAACTCATTATCAGATAATGTCGCCCCCCTGTTCATCCAAGATCGTTTTTCTGATTCAGGTGAGCTTTGTTGCATGTCTCTTAAGATGTCATGGTCAATGTGTGTAATCTCTTCAGCCGTGTATATGTCTTGATAATCTTGTCTAGCAGCAGCTATCTTTGCTTCCTCATCTGCTTTCCGATTTCCTTGTGAAACCAAATCTGCACCTGTTGTGTGGGCTGCACACTTACATACTGCTATCTGAAGTGGTAGTTGTACAGCTTTTAATATGGCTAAAATCAGATTTGTATGTAGAATCGATTTACCTGTCGATGTAATCATACTTCTATTTTTCCACTGTTGTGCAAAAACATGTAAGGTATTAAAAGCATATGCACTATCAGTATAAACAGTTATTCTCTTTCCTGATCCTAATTTACATGCTTCAGTTAGTGCAATCAGTTCTGCTGCTTGAGCTAAGAGGTGGAGCGCGAGTGCTCTAGATTTTAACACTTTGTCTATAGTTACCACTGCATATCCACTACTGTTTGTCCCATCTGGGTTCTTTTTACATGATCCATCTACAAACATCACTACATCCGGATTTTGTAATGCCACATCAGGTAAATTTGCTCTTGGCAGCACTTTTTCTGTGGTTTCAGCTACACAATCATATTTAAAACCTTCTGTTTCGTTTGGTAGTAACGTTGCTGGATTTAAAATGGTACACCTTTCAATAGTTAGATGAGGCTGAGAGAGTAGGATAGTCATACAGTTTAGATGTCTAGCTGGAGACATAAAGGATATTTTTGACTGTGTCAGTAGAGCATCTACAGCATGTGACACCTTCAGTGTTAATGGATGAAACAAGACAATTGTAGCTGAACTCTGTATTACTAAGGCTGCGGCCTGTACAGCTTGCAAACACTGCGGCATTGCTCTGGCTATTGGATCTAATTTAGACGAATAGTATGCTACGGGTCTAAGTTTTCCTCCAAAAGGTTGAGTTAGCACACTGGTCATAAATCCACTTCTAGCACCACACATTTGTATAAATGGTTTCTTATAATCTGGGAGTGCTAAAACTCCTGAACTCACTAGTAATTGTTTTACTTGTACAAACGCGTTCTCCCTCCGGAGTCCATGTGATCACATCATTAGCTGCCATGGGTTGATCATAGATAAGCATTTGAAGTGGATGTGTTACTTCAGCATAATTTGCAATCCATGCTCTACAGAAGTTAGTCATTCCCAAAAAAGACATCGATTGTTTTTTTGTCTGTGGTTTGGGTGCATGTAATATCGCAGTCTTCCTATTTTCATCTAGGTGTTTACCTTCAAGAGAGATATTGAAACCTAGATATTTCACTACTTCCTTCCATAACTGCAATTTATTTTTACTCACTTTGTGGCCCGCTAAATATTTTAATAGAGCAATAGTGTCAATTTTGCAGTCCTGTTCGTTTTCTGAGGCTAGCAAAATATCATCAACGTACAATAATAGCTGGCTTCCTCTCGGGGGAATAAATTGTGCTAAGTTAGATGACATTGCCATTGAAAAGATGGTCGGACTTTCACAATATCCTTGTGGGAGTCTTGTGAATGTATACCTTTTACCCCTATACTGAAATGCAAACCAAAATTGATCTTCTTTGTAAAGTGGTACAGAGAAAAATGCACTAGCTAAATCTACCACTGTAAAATATTTAGCTTTTGGATTAAGTTCATTTAACAGAGTGTGTGGGTCTGGTACAAGAGGAGCACATGGTATTATTGCTTTGTTTACTGCTTGCAAATCCTGTGCCATCCTCCATCCTGTCGATGGAGCCGCTTTCTTTACAGGAAACAAAGGACTATTACATGCTGCATTTGGACACTCTCTAATAACTCCTGCACTCAGTAAATCCTGTATTATTGGTGCTATTCCTTCTTCGGCTTCTGGTTTAAGTGGATACTGTCTCTGATACGGCCTATAAGAGCTTTTTGGAGTTATTTTAACTGATTGTACCCCTTTAATGAGTCCCACATCAGCTGACCCCTTGGACCACAACTGGGGTATATTAGTTAACTCTAACTCTTCTTCAGCAGTTAAAGTGTATCAATCGGTGATAGTATCTAGACTAGTTTCTCCACTGAGGTGTACAGCCTTGACCGCTTGTGTGACCCAGTTCAAATGGGTGCAATACACGTTCAATTTAGATGCAAATAGCACTTTCCCCCCCACTTCTCTCCATTCATAGTTTGATCTTTTTATTTTTGAGATAAACTCACCAAAATCCTTCCACTGTGAGTTTATCATTTTTGAACAGGAAATGTGTGGTGTGAGTCCCCCCCTAAACAATTTCATTTCTGGCTTCTGGAGGCTCACCGCGCCAACACAATTTCCCCTTTTGTCCCAATATAGATCAGTAAGAGTTACTTTACAGCTGGGCTCTTTAAAGAATTTATCATGATATTCCTCGTCTGGTCCGCGCTCGTGCCGATAGTACATTGTGCAATGTAACTGTTCGGGTGTATGTATATCAACATTTTTCATCTCAGTGGAAGGAATGCAGGTTTTTACCAATTTCATTAATTCTTGAGTTATGCTACTTGGTTCGGTTTGAATTAGATCTAAACTGTACCAGTAGTTAACTGTTAGTCCTTCGCGCACAAATGTTTCTACTTCGTCCTCGTCATCGTTGTCTGCTGTTTTTAGATTTATACGGCATGCTTTCATACCGAGACCAATTTTGTCTGGTACTACTGCTATTCCTAGTTTAGTCATCAGATCTCTCCCTAAAAGGTTAACGGGACATAGTTGTGATAACGCAACCGAGGCCAGTATACTTCTATTTGTTTTAGGATCACTTATTTTTAGTGGTTTGGTCATAGGTTCAATAGTTACATGTCCTGTGGCTGACCTGACTCTTAAACCGCTATTTCGCTGCAAAGGGAAATTTTCTTCTGTTTCGCTACGTCGCACAACTGTTCTACAGGCTCCAGTGTCACACAAGAAAGTTATTGTTTTTCCATGCACTTCTAATTTTATCCATGGTTTAGTTCCTTCCTGCGATAGTAAAATCTCAGCTGTTTATAACGATAGAATCTCATCTAACTCTGCCTCATCATCTGTTGCTGTGCTTGTGTCTGTAATGTCATCTATCTCTGTCTGTGTGCGTGTAAGTGTGTGTGTGTGCGTGCGTGTGTGTTTGTCTGCATGACCTGCTTCTGGAGTTAGTCATGAGGTGCAATCCTTTTCTCTCCTGTCCTGCCAGGGCTCCGCTCCTTCGCCTCCTCCCGCTCTCCATCCACCCCTCCTTCCTCTCCTCCTTGGAGTTCTGCAGTCTCTCTGCGTAGTGTCC
The DNA here is from genome assembly GCA_004119915.2 of Collichthys lucidus. Classification (NCBI taxonomy): domain Eukaryota; kingdom Metazoa; phylum Chordata; class Actinopteri; family Sciaenidae; genus Collichthys; species Collichthys lucidus. The sequence goes on along the minus strand of CM014085.1, from coordinate 1,451,702 downwards.
AAATCTCCCACAATTATAGCACACATCCAACTAGCTGTGTAACCCTAATTTTTATAACACTGGTGGCTGTCTGAGTTCCCCCTGTGGGACTTCCTCAGCATAGTTGTTCTTGAGTACGTCACTGATAAACGTGACATAGTCCTCTTTGAATCGCTCATCTCTTTTCATTTTCCTTTTCAGGCTCTACAACTGCTGTTCAGCAACTGTGATATCAGCAGCTTTTCCAGATTCACTACTGAAATCTTGTTTACAGTCACCCTGTCTACACAGTTAGCAGCACTTCTCAGTGGCCCATTTACAACCCACCCCAACAATGTCCTAACAGCATTGGGACCCCCTCTCTGACTGTTAATTACCTCCCTTGGCTCTAATAAGTTTGGAGCATTTGTGCCAATCAGAAGCTCCACCTTTGAACTGATGGTGGGGATTGTAACTTGACTAAGATACGCCCAATGCGTCAAGTCAGTCTGCTCGGGGATGCTGCTTGTGGTGACCGGCATTTCCTTTTGAGTGAAGGTGTCAGGAAGAGGAAGGAAGTTGTCGCTGTCCAGTGCTGAAACTTCGAGTCCTGACACCACATAAGCTGGGACAGACATTTCCTGATTCAAGGTTCGCAGCAGGATGTGAGTCCTTTTGCCTTTGAGGCCGAGCTGTGACATGAGCTCCTCTGAGCAGAAGGTGGCAGAGGACCCAGCATCTAAGAGAGCATACACTTGATGGACATGGCTGCCCTTTGCTGCCTTGACTCTGACCGGAACAATGGGAAGCACGCTTTCTTGGTCTCCGGCCCCTATATGACCACATAATTCTGCTGATGCACTGCCTAACACCAGAGGGCCTTTTTGGCTCACTAACCATGCTGTCTTTATTTATATGGTCTTTGGGCTCAATGTGCAGGGAGCTTGGATGAACCTTCTTGCATATGTTGCAGGTGAGACGATTTTTGCAGTCTTTACTAATATGACCGCCTATGGAAAGGCATCCAAAGCAAATGCCCTTTGTTTTCAAAAAGCTGAGCTTGTCACCTTGGGCTTTCTTTGCGAAATCTACACAAATTCAAAAGTGTGGTTTGAGCTACAGAAGGGGCAAGGGCGCTCAGGCTTTGTCTCTTTTGGGGAAAGAGCCACATTTGTAACATAGCTGCTACCTGATGAATTTAAGGCCTGTAACTTAACAGGGGACTTAATCTTTCCTCTAACTGTCTGATCCTGAAGATAACCAAAGACTGGATCAGCTGCAATGCGAGCTTGTCTTTCAATAAAAGTGATAAGATCCAATATTCTCACCCTGCGGTTGTGTTGTTCTTGCAGCTCGTATGCTTTGTTCCGCCATTTCTCTCTGAGCTTGTATGGCAACTTGAGGGCAATGCTTCTCATACTTGACACTGTGTTCAGCTCATCCATGTACTCCAGGTGCTCCATAGTGTTGCAGCAGCTCCTGAGGAACATGACATAATCCTGCAGGACTTTGGAATCCTCCGATTTCATTTGCGGCCAAGATAGAGCCTTTTCAAGATAAGCACAAGATTTTATATTCATTTCCAAAGTTGTTCTTAAGTAATTCTTTTGCTTTCCGATAGCCTCTATCGGGTGTACTCACAGCTCTTGACTAACCTTTGCACTTGGCCTCTGGTGTACTGAATAAGAAACTGTAATCTGTCTCTGTTGTTATCAGTTTTACGTTCAATCATGTTCTCAAAGGAGTGAATGAATGATCTGTACTCTAAAACATGGCCATCAAAGATTGGAATGTTACCTTGTGGTAAAGTAGACAACAGTTGTTTCTTCATCAGCATCCTGGTTAATTCACTTTGATTTTCCAGCATTTTGCTTATGTGGCTTTCCTGTGATGATGACATGGGCACAGAGGGATTTTGCCGCTGTGGCACAGGGTACTGGGTGGCTTGGGCGGAGCTTGACTGTGACTGAGGAGTAGCAGAGGGGAAACCATGAGGCAGTGTGCGTTGTAGTTGTGATACATCACTAGTGGGCCTGGGATGGAGAGTAGACCTACTGTGATGTCTATCTCTATCTAAGGCTGAGTCAAACAGGGGAAATTGAACCTGAACACCAGTCTTGGGTCGGACTGCAGGGCCAAGGGAAATCCTGTCCTGAAGATGAAGTGAATGCTGCAGCCTTTCTTCCAGTTCAATGGCAGCTGATGTATCAGCTGTGGCTTCAGCTGCTTCTGCACCTATCACTGTCATTGGAAGTGGGACAAAATCAATTTTATCAGAGCTGTACAAATTAAATTCAGCCTCTTTCAAATAGTTGATCTTAGCAGTAGTGGCTTCAATTTCAGCATTCAGCTCGAGCGCTTCTCTCCATTTCCTTAACATTTCCTCCTGTTCCTCAATCTCGTGTTTCTCCTGTAATTTAGATGCTAGGGCCAATAAGGCCACTCGTTCGGCCTCTGCATTAATGCGCAATGTTGTAGATGCTTCACTTGAGCCTCTTGATGAACCTGATTGCGCATCAATAGGGTCGGGGTCGGCGTTATCAGCGGAATCGGGCAAAGGGTTTTCCACATGCACCGCGGAAGAAGTGGCCTCGGCTACTAAGGGGGAACTAGGCTCCTCTATGACTTTAATCCAATTTGTGGCCTTTACAATAAAAGCCGCGATCTGTGCGTATCTCGGCTGATACCTGATATTTTTCATTGTCCTCTTGCCGGACTTCCTCACTCAGTGTGTCAGCATAAGACGCATGCAGGTCCTTAAAATCGGCAAGATATTCCTCAAACTTAACCATATTTACCTTTACCTTATCAATAAATTCATCTCCAACCATCAAGTTATTTATTATGTTCATTCTCTCAGTGATATGAGACATTTTTCCTGATCTTGCCTAACGGAGACGTGTTATCGCATCATCCATGTTTGTTGTTGTTTCTTGTTCGTCTTTTCCGGCCATGATTATTAAAATACACTTCCAAAGGCACACAAAATATTAATCCTCTTCCCGACAATGCAATATTACTCAATGAGTCAGAAAAGAGTTGTCAGTATTTCAAAAAATCCAAATTGTCGCTGCTTTATTCATGCGTATTATCCAAAGTTTAAATACGCTCGTCCTTTTTAATCTCCACCAAAAATAAGGATCTCAGTCCATAAACTCAAATCTTCATCCGAAGTCGTTTCTAAATTCTTTCAATATTATTCCAAAATGAAAAAGTAATTCAGGATAGCGGCATTTCAAACACGTACCTCGCTTCCTTTGTTCAAGTTCATGCGTCAGGCCGACATTTCCTATTGTCTCCAATGCGCGCGGTTTCAAAAGTTTTCTTTTCCCGGAATCCTCAGCTCGTCATTGACTATTGTAGTGGCAAAACTTCGTTTGGGTTTTTCTTGTAACCCTTTGTATCCAGTTTTCCAGGTTTCTTTGTTTCACCACTTGGAGAAAGCAGTCGTGCAGTGTCAGACTCGCAGTTTGTAACCAAAAACAATCCAGTGAGAACTGATTGATGAATGAAGCTGATCATTTATTGTAGCTTAAATAAACACATAAATAACGCATTGTTTGCATGGTCTTTTAAGTCTTGTAACTGGCAGGACCACACAGCTTCACACGCTGCGGTCAATGACGGTGTCTGCTGGTCTGCCTTCTCCCCCTGATACCTGAAGGGCTGCTATTCAACAACATTCATTACAATATTTCATGTGCTTTACACTCCTCTGTTGTCCTCATCAGAAAGGAACCAATGAGCTCCTGAAATATCTAAGAGGAAGACTTAAAGGTACAGTTCACTTTTTTGCTGCCTTGAAAAAGATTTGACCACAGAACCAAAAAAGGCTGAACTAGCTAACTGAAAAACCTGTACAGTGGTGTTCATTACCTGTTTACTCTTAGCATTTTCTGAGCTTTTAACTGTATCTCAAAATCTTTATCAGTAAATGTGAGCTTTGACACTCAGGGCTAACAGGTACAAGGAGTGGGTGATGAGAATCCTTCCCAGACCTCTGACCAGGTCACACGCTGTTAAATCAAGAGAGACAGCCAGAGGTAGTAGGACTATAGGAACATCTAACTAGAGTCTACAAGTCATTAACTTCCTCCTCTCCAGCTTCCTTTATGGAGTCTAGGGGCAGTCCAGCAGCATGGACTTAAGCAGAGGGGTAAACCAGGATTTGTTGTTGGAGAAACACTGTACATTCCCTGTAGGAACAGTGTTCTCTGTACAGAAATGGATGTTGTCTGTGATGCAGCTGCTTAAACTGTCAATGTCCGCCCTATGTGGTCTAAAGAACACTTCCCAGTCAGTGGTTTTGAAAGGGTCAGTGTTAGTGTTAGTTAGAAACAGTTAGTGCCTCAATGCCCTCCTCAGACTATTTCCACCCATTCAGAACTACTGCCAACCACACAGTGCTATGGCAACATGCCCATCATGTTGCCATAGCACTATCTTAGAATTCAGTATCCAGATCTCTCAACACATCCCTTTGAACATTACTTCAGTGGAACAGCAAAGCTCTTGGAAAAAAGACTGAAAATGAACTGGTGGATGGCATTGTATTTTTGTGAGCGCAGACCAAAACTGCTCACAGCATTAATTGCACATAGGTAAAAGGTCACTGTGCAGGAGTCAAGAAAGACATTCACATCTGAGAACAGAGACTGATTAGAGAGAGGAATTACATTCTCCTCCCATCTACAATCTATTACCATGTGATTGAAGTTCTACACTAAGTCATGGAAACTGTGGGATTACTAACAAATGTAGTGAGAACTGTCACAAAGTTCACCACCAGCTGACCTTCTGTATACATAGTGGTCTTCCATGGTTGTGTGATGCACTCTGCCATGCTCCTTTTTTTGGAATTTCTAGCCACAGTTGAATGCTGCTTCTTCTTAGGAGACTGGATTCTTTGAGCTGTGCATCGTGATCCATGTTTAATGTGATACCTAGTCATCACGTGTCTCAGTATATCCACCTAAAGTGAAATCTTCCCAGTTCATCTTTCATTCATTCTTCAATGAATCAAATACTGCAGTTTAGTTATAGTAATCATACACTGAGAGTATTACTGGATAAAGTGATCATATTGGATTTGGTAATGGCTTTTTGCAAGCAGTATACTGAAACTAAAGTGTACATATTATACAAGTTAATTTTTCATGTTCAAATCTGTGAAGTAAAGTAACTATTACAGTCCTAAAATATCTCTCTCACTATCTATTCTCTGTGCAAAGCTAAAAGTATGTTTGTGTGTTGTTTGCAGAGGACCCTGAGAGAGCAGATGAAGGACATACAGCCATGACATTACCCAGCCAGGCCAGGGTCAATTTACATCACATTAAAACTCTTAAGTTATTGGAGTACAGGTCAGTACACTTTAATAGACAATTAAAGTCAAGAGAAAACACGTGAATGATAAAATAGAATAATGATTATTATTGAGTTGAATCAAGAATCAATTTTGTCCAACTCAGTATATATCTTGGACACATTTCTAAAGTAACCAAACTAAAATACTTTAAACTTTTTTTTACTCGTTATTAGTTTTCAGTATCAGTTTTTGTCTTATGGTCACCTTTCTTAAACTACTGTACTTTCCGTAGTTTTGTGCATAGTTGTGTGAAGTTATAATTAACTGCACAGAGCGAAATTTTTGAATAATAATATTCATTAGTTTCAGCACTAAAGCAACTTTCCCATTGCATACATGTTTATATCAAGCATTTAAGAGACAAGTAACTACAGTGTAACTAACAATATTTAGAGTGTAACTTTAAGTTTTTTTGGTTAGTGAGAAGCAGGTGTCTAATATTCCAGATGAGATGTTTGATGCTGCAGCAGATCAAGGTGTTACCACTGTTAACTTCAGCAAGAACCAGCTGACCTCCATACCTTCCAGGTACACATGCAACACTCTACATTACACACAATTAGACACATACTACAACAGTCTCAATTCAATTCAATTCAATTTTTACCACACCTATTATATTTTATTTAAATAGCGCCATATCATAACAAAAGTTATCTCATGACACTTTTAATACAGAACAGGTCCAGACCGTACTCTTTATAATATTATTTACAGAGACCAACAGTTCCACCATGAGCAAGCACTTGGTGACAGTGACAAGGAAAAACTTCCTTTTAGCAGGCAGAAACCTCGGGCAAGCTCATCAGTCATCCACCTTGACCGGTTGAGTTAAAGATAGAGAGGGGCAGATAGAGAGAGAGGGGAGGGGGGGTGGATAGACAGAGAAATAGAGAGACACAGATGCACAGCAGCAGCAAAACATTAACTAAATAACTAACTGTAAGGTAACAATAATGACAGCAATAATATATGTAGTGGACGTTGTGCAGGACCGCAGCAGCCACAATCCAGGCTGCGCCATCGGCGTGTGAATGTGTATGAATGGTTAGCTCCTAAAACTGATGAGCAGTTGGCACCTTGCATGGCAGCCAATGCCATCAGTGTATGAATGTGTGAAAGTGTTAATGAGATATGTAGTGTAAAAGTGCTTTGAGTGGTCAGAAGACTAGAAAGGTGCTATATACACTACCATTCAAAAGTTTGGGGCCACTTAAATAATTCCATGTTTCCCATGAAATTCCCAAGAAATTAGTTTAAATAGGAAATACTGCAAAATAAATAGGAAATATATTCATTAACAAGGTTAGAAATAATGATTTTTAATTAAAATAATAAATGTTTCCCTTAAACTTTAATCAAAGAATCCTCTATTTGCAGCAATTACTGCCTTGCAGACCTTGGTCATTCTACTTGTCAGTTTGTGAAGGTAATCTGAAGAGATTTCCTCCCACCTACCACAAGTTGAATTGGCTTGATGGGGGCTTCTTCTCCAAATTAAGCTGTGCTTTAATCTTTTCTTTTTATTGGCCAGTCTGAGATATGGCTTTTTCTTTACCTAGAAGGTCAGCATCCCTGAGTCGCCTCTTCACCGTTGATGTGTGTGCTGATGTTGACACTGGAGTTTTGCAGGTACTACTTAATGAAGCTGCCAGTTAAGGACCTGTGAGGCGTCTGTTTCTCAGACTAAATACTCTAATGTCCTTGTCCTCTTGTTCTCGTTCAGTTGTGGACTGGGGTCTCCCACTCCTCTTTCTATCCTGATTAGAGCCAGTTTGTGCTGCTATGTGACGAACAAGAACTAGAATAGATTGACACGTTTTAGAAGAAAGTTCTCTGTTTTTGGCCATTTTAAACCTGTAATGGAACCCACAATTGCTGACACTCACCTAGTCTAAGAAGGCTAGTTTTATTACTTCTTTAATAAGCAGAACAGTTTTCAGCTATGCTACCATGATTGCAAAAAGGTGTTTCTAATGACGAGTTAGCCATTTGAATGATGAACCTGGATTTGCAAACACAACATGCAACTGGAACACCGGAGTGATGGTTACTGATAATGGGCTTCTGTAGACATATGTAGATATTCCATTACAAATGACATTATTTTTATGGACAAAGAAAAAAGCTTTTCTTTTGAAAACATGAAAACAATTTTCTAAGCAAACTCAAACTTTTAAATGGTAGTGTAAGTACAGTCCATTTACCATCCATTTACATTTGTTTGAACATCAATCACCCGACTAACCACTTGTGTTATGTGTGCAGACTGGTGGAGTTCCAGTCCTCGATGTCAGATGTCAATCTGGGTTTCAACAGACTGACCTGCTGTTCTCCTGACATCTGCAAGTTACTGCAGCTGACACACATTGACCTTGGGTACACATATAGACACAGATCAACACACATAGATTTTATATATATATATATATATATATATATATATATATATATATATACACACACACACACACACACATATATATATATGGGTTAATGGCCTGCCTTTTTTTCTTTCAGAAATAACCAGCTGAGTGATTTACCAGCTGAAATGATGACCTTAACTAAACTAAGCTCCATTATCCTCAGTTACAACAGGTAAGTCACTGTTTCAGGACCAGTCCAACTTAAAATTAAATCTTAGTAATTATTGTAATGAATGTGAAAATATACTTTATGTATAGCTTTATTCCTGACATCACCCTTGACTCGGGTCATGGAAGTTTGTGGGACCTGTAGCTAGTGTAGCTCCTTGCTTCCCTCATTCATGAGTTGTATTCACCACATGAAATGAAAAGCAATCATTAACTACTGATAAGAAAGAAAGAAAGAACATGTGATCACTAGTGTTCCAGTTCTATTCTATTGCAACATCTAGATGTCACAGAATTTGAGTGATAGAAATCCTACCAATAGATTAATAGATAATTAATATTAGTTTTATTATTGAAAGAGTAATAGAAAAGTGTTTTTTATGATGTATTAAACCTGACCTCATCTTTTTTTAATGTTATGTATAAGTATAAATAACTATAGAGCCATAGTTGTTGCAGTTATTCTTGTTTCCAGGGGTACTTTACCTAAACTACAGTATTACAATAATATGATTCAGATAATTTTGCTGATTCCACAACAGCCTGGTCATCCTTTTCATTATCCCTTATCAGATAAGCTGACCAATCAATAAACAGTCAGGTTTCTGAATAAAATACATTTGCTCAGGTAGGCTCTTTTCTCCTTCCTCCTTGTCTCTAAAATACATTCAAGGGACTGGAATGAGCAGTTTCCAGGTGTGGATGGGAGAAAGTACATTCAGGTTAACTAAATGTGTAGTGCCCATCGTGAATCAGTCTCATAACTTTTTACTGACCACAGGTTCAAGTTCTTCCCTGAAGTCCTCTATCAGATTGTTTCTTTGGAGACTCTGTTGATTGATAATAACCAAGTGAATGGGGTGGAACCAGGTCGTCTGATCAAGTTGGTTCATCTGTCAACACTGGATCTGTCCAACAATGACCTGCTGAACATTCCCCCTGAACTGGGCATGTGTACCAATCTCAGGTATGGGCAAATAAATACACAAACAAACAGACAAACTCTGCACACTGTCTTGTACCTTGTCCCTTCTCCCAGCATGTTTGTTTGAATTCCATCACTGCAGCTGACCATCTGCTGTGTCTGCAGTTTGTTATACTGCTGCTGTTTAGCATTTTCGTTGTATGATGTTTACTGCATACTTTGACTTGATCATGAGATGGAACTGACCTCAGTGTTGATCCACATTTCTTCGATCTCCAACATTAGTAGTTAAAATAGTTTCTCCTCAGAGGCTCTAAGCACAAGCTGCCCTGTTAATGTACTGAATTATGGTTAGTGCTTAATATATTGTTTTGAAAAAAAAAATATGTGGATGTGTGTGTGTGCGTGTATGTATGTGTGTGTGTGTGTGTGTATATGTGCCCCACAGGTGTCTCAGTCTGCAGGGAAATCCTTTCCGCACACCCAGAGCAGCCATCATGGCCAAAGGAACAGATGTAGTGTTGGAGTACCTCCGCAGCCGCATACCTACATGACCTCTGACCATGATCAACACACATTCTTGGCCTTGCAATTCAACCTGCAAGTCGACAGGCTGTCATCAGAGAGTGTTAGATGGATGTGTTGAATGTCTGAATGTGATGAATATTTCTTAACAATCATATTTAAACTGATCCATGTGAAAATAAATCAATAAAAAATGCTCTTCTCTTAATAAAGTTGTTGAATAAATTATGAGTGGTGTGATTTTTATATTTGTGTAGTAGCAACAGTTCATCAATCCAATCTCTGGTTTTCAGAACACAAGCACGTTAAACAACACAACTGTTGCACTTTTTACTACCCATCATATTCCATGTTTGAGTCCGACTGGAGGAGTGACTGACATGACTCGTGCTTCTTTCTTGTTACACACGGTACCAGTGAAAACTGTTGACCTATCTGTTATTTGTAAGAATGCAGATACAATGAAATGATAAAATACCACAGAATTATGCGCTATGCAAAGCCAAATGCCTTTTTTTATTTTTATACTTTTGCTTTAATAACAACTTTGCACTCTTCTTTCAATTCCCTCCATTGGCTCATGAGGTCATCAATGAAAAGTGTCCCTTCTCTATAAGTAATTAGAGGAATTGTTTCCATTAATGCAGGAGTCTTCAACCTTTTGCAGCCTAAGGACCCCTTGGACAAGAGACAAACAGAACAGGGACCCCCACATAAAATCTTTTTTTTTTTTTAAATGTGGCTTATAATAACGTTTATATTTACTTTATTCACCTATTTATATACTGGATTACAGTATGTGTTTATGTTGATGAAAGTTCATGCATAACTGTTATTGTGATTGTTGTTTATAAGGCTTATATATTCTGTTATTATTTTTTAACACAGAAACATTTAGGTTCAGAATGTTAGATACCTCATTGATATGATGTGAGGATGACCTCGGCAGATTATTTAGATGGAGTTGTTCACAGTTGAGAGGACTTCAAACAGAAATTTCTCAAAGAAAACCTAGAGAGCTCAAATCTACCTGCATAGAAAAAAAGTTATTCTATATACTTTGGTTGTGTTATAAGTACATTAAAAATGTATTGTTAGTGTCTTAAATATATAAGCTTCATACTTTTAATACATTCTTACTGTGGTAATAATATGCTTAATTATACTGTTGGGTTGTTCCCAGCGCCCTGGGATTACCAGTATACTAAAGGCTGAAAGACTTGTGGGACTACTTCCATGCAGGTGAAAAAATATACTTTAATGTATTTAAAGCATATCCAAATTATAGTACATTACAAATAATACAAAAACTACTTTCTCTAAATGTATAAACATTTACATATGGATTTTAACCATTTTCATTATAAAATTTACAACACATTTTCAAATATTGGTACTTTAGTACACTTTGTAGAAATACGTCAATTTCAGGCAGCAGACCTAAACATTACACTTATAGTACACTGAGGAACAATGAAAAACAACATTCCTTATTATTGCACACCCAAATCAAATTTTATTTGTAAAGCCCAAAGTTACAAAACACATTTGCCTCGGAGGGCTTTACAATCTGTCCTTAGACCCTTGGTTTGAGTGAGGAAAAACTTGCCCTTTAAAAAAAACCTTTTAACGGGGAAAAAGGGTGGAAGAAACCTTAGGAAGAGCCACAGAGGAGGGATCACTCTCCCAGGACGGACAGACGTGCAATGGATGTCACGTGTACAGGACAAATACCTCTACACACACACCACACATTATGTTCCTTTTTTTTTGGCTGAACTGCTCATCGTTACACTTTTGTCTGATGGCCGTGTGCACATCAGAGACACTTGTCTGTGGAAACTCCAGAAGAACAGCGTATGTTAACCAAATAGACAAGAAATACTGTTAGTCACGCAGCATATTCATAGTATTTTTGTATTATTTTATCTCTACCTACTTATGAGGAATGAACAAAAATGTGCTTAATTTAATCTTTATGTAACCCGGCCACTCCACCCAGGGACTCTGCGTTGTGTTGTGTTGTGTTTGGGAGGTGTAGAGGAGGGACGAGTCGGACATGGTCGTTGTATTTGCGGCTCGGACCATGCTGTCGTTTATTTTACACTCAAACGAGTCACAGGGCCTGGCAACTCCTTATGTCCTTTTCAAAGGTAAACAAACATTTTTTAAACATTTCACCTATCCCTGTATTATATCTTTTAACCACAGTAAACAGGATACATGAACAAAAGTTAATATTTTTAGATAATTATTCGCATTTCGGGAGAGCACGGTTTATGCAGCTTACTATATCAAAGGAAAACAAAGGCTGTGTCCGAAATTACTCCCTAACCACTATGTAGTGCACTATATAGTGACCACGCCATTTTGTAGTGGTGTCCGAATGTTTAGTGTCCACTATATAGTGCACTGAATGTATCCCACAATTCACCGCGAAATGTAGTGAACATCCGATGGTCCCTAACCGAAGCAAGATATCCCATCATGCATTGCCAGAAGTTCTCTGGGCGCGGAAAGGAACATAAATATGGCAGATGGACAGGAGTCAGCAGGGGGTGTAGTTTGACGGAGGATGGTTTATTAAATTAATTAAACAAAATGATATCTACTCTAATTAAAAAGGCGCTAATTTGACGACGTCTTGCTAGTCTTAGAAGAGCAGCGCATCTTCTCCTTTCTCTCTCCCTCTCACTATTCTAGTTCTCCTCTTGATCATCAATAATTTAATTATTGATAAAACACAAACTATTTAATTTAATTTGATATTGTTTATTTTATTACACATTTCAAAACTAGGCAAAATTGCTTTCTACGTTCATTTAAAAAAAGTGTAAAACGAACAGCATATAATTAAACATTGCAGTAGAGTACACTGTAACTTTCTGTTACTAAAGAGCCAAAATATAAAAATATGCAAATATAGAAAACAAAACACAAAAATAAAACGTACAGGACAGTAATCAAAAGACTGTAATTTAATAACAATGCAGTAGTAAATGGACAAGTATTACGTGAGACGACATTAATGTGGTACGTTTTAATTATGCGACAGCAATGACGTAATTACCGGTGCTAAGAGAAGTGTCCGAACATTTCTTCTGTTAAGCTCACTATATAGTCCACTACATTTAGTTCCCTATGTAGGGAGTAGGGAGTAGGGAATGAGTGAGTGATTTCGGACACAGCCAAACATTTGATCGAAATGGCGCTTGCGCGCAAAACGCACCTGAAAATACGGTGGCCTTTTTAGGACAACTGGCCATATTCGCGAAACCTCGAGGGCAAAGAACAATACATTAGCGCCATCTACTGACGTTAATAGGCCACTGCCCTACATCCATCCCTTCTTTAATTGATGGAGTCTCAGTCATCAGAACAAATTAAATAAAACAAAGACCACCTACTGTAACATGTTTCTCCACTCCTTTGCTCTCTTGTCCTGTCTCCACATCCACTTCCTCCATCCCTTTGTGTTCAATCTGTTCATCTGTGGACTTAGGTAAACACTTCTTCACATTGTCCTTCATTTTGTCCACTTTCAAGTCCTCCACTGTGTCTGACTCATCTCCCTGTATCGTCATTTCACTGGCCTGCTCCCCAATGTCCTCTCTGTCCTCCATCTCTATGTTCTTCTCTGTGTCTGACTTAGGGTGACCAGACGTCCTCTTTTCCCCGGACATGTCCTACTTTTGGGACCTAAAAAAATGTCCGGGGGGATTTTCAAAATCGTCCGGGATTTCGTGCGAATGTCTCAAAACACAATGTATTGCCAATAGAATTCCACTCCGTTCCGTTTTACTCTATTCCAGGTTTCGTAAGGGCTGTTTTCAGTTTTCGTCACCATCGTCAAAAGTTATTTTTTTCCTGTTAGCGGGAGCGGGGGGTTGACGAGGTAGAGGGGGCGCCGGACAGACTGATCGGGGCGCACGGCGCATCCAGGTGCGCACGAGAAAATCTTCGTCTGGGTAAGCGATGGTACAAAAAAGGTGTCCTCTTTTTCAACTATCCAAATATGGTCACCCTATCTGACTCAACCTCTGCTTTTGTCATCCCACCAGCCTGCTCTACTGGAAAAAACATACACTGTGTAAGCAGATTGTGGTGTGTTTCCATTTTCTGAGCACACACAGGAATGTTTGGCTGCTTCTTCACCACAATGTATGGCCGGGGCTTCCACTTGTCTCCCAGTTTCTGTCGCCCCTCCACATGACACATTTTAACCAGAACTCTGTCACCTGGGTTAAAGACTTGACTCTTTGCTCTGTGATCATAGTATTTTTCTGTTGTCCCTTTGGCCTGGTGAGAGGCCTGATTAGCTGGGCACAGGCCTGTGAGAGACAGTCATGCAGATGTAACGGAGTTAAGGTGAAGATGATTCCACTTGCCATAAAAACTCACACACACTTAATTGTCCTACTGACCTTGAAGGCAGCACCCCTGAAGTTTAGGGTCGTACAGCAGTCGGACCTTGCTGTCTCCCCGGTAGGTGCATGAGTTGTGAGCTCCGCTATTGTTTCAGATTAATTGCACATGGTTAGCTAACCTGTACTTTCTTTTTATTTTATATCTTTCAGACGTGTGTTGTGTGTGTGAGGGAAATGGGACTGACGTTTGTGTTGATCCTTTGGCCAGGTATATTACAATTTGTTCTTTATGTATGTTAATTTTAATACTAATTGAGCAGTCGGACCTTGCTGTCTCCCCGACGTGTGTTGTGTGTGTGAGGGAAATGGGACTGACGTTTGTGTTAAACCTTTTGCAAGATGTCCGAAAGAAACAGCGAGTTTGCCAAAAGTGACGGCCTTCTTCTGTGAAATACACAACGCAACGAGAGAGAGTACAAAGCACAGAGTCTGGACATACTCACTATATTCACATGGCTCATTGGTGGTCTGGAGCTGAAGATCAGGTCGACAGGGAGCCTAGGATGCCTGCCAAACATGAGATAGTACGGTGTGTATCCAGTGGCGTGTGCAGTTGTAGGTGTGTGTCATTGTATCCACGTAGTCATGCCACCGTGGCTTCGGGTGATGCTCCAGGGTCCCCAGCATGTTCATGAGGGTGTGGTTAAACCTTTCAGTGGTTCCGTTGCCCTGCGGGTGATAGGTGGTTGTATGGGTCTTGGTGATGCCGTTACACTTACACAGCTCCTTCACAACAACACTTTCAAAATTGCGCCCTTGGTCTGCTGACCAGAGGAGCTCTGACACCTGCAGTTAGGGTCTTTCTCAGGCAGCACCTCTCACACTGCTCACACCAAGCCTTGATCTCCTGGAACATCCGTGGCCAATGAAATCTCTCTCTCATCATCAGTCCTGTCAAAACCTAAGTGCCCTGAGTCATTGTGAAGAGCTGTCTTGATTGATTCACGCAGCTTCTCTGGCAGTACTAGCTGCTCCACTACTCCCCTTTGGCAGTCTCTGATGCGGCGGTACATGATACCATCTCTTATTGCTAACCTCATCCACTCTTTTAAGAGAAGGCATACCTGCCCACCACCACTGATCCTCTTATTCTGGTTCAGATTCCTGTAGTGCAAGACAGGGTCGGTAACAGGATCTTCCTTCTGCCCCGCACGGATCTCCTGTTCATCATGGCAGGCAGTGATTCCACCCCCACGTCTAGGTCTGAGGGGGTTCAGACTGGGGCTCCTCTGAGGCAGAGGTACTCTGGGCTGTGGGGTTTACTGGATCCTGTGTGGACTGTCTTACACCACGCCTGGGCTCACTGGACCTCACCTGCTGTCAGGACTGAGAACCTACGCCCATAGAGGTGGTCATAGAATTTGTCTGTCACTGCCCATTTTAAAGCGAGGAACTTGAGTTTATATGCAGGATACCTCGTCTCAGCTGGACTCAAACCCCTGCTGGCGAAGGCTATGACCCTCTCTGCACCACCCTGAACCTGAACCAACCACTGAAGGGGTGCCCTCTTCTCCATCACCAGCCTTTTTCACCTGCGGTCGCCCACGGTGACCATGGGCTCTAGCCGTTTAAAGGCCGAGCTGAGGGAGGTGTGATCCCTTATGCAGGAGCCATCGGTTGTGGTTGATGGGCCCATGTCTGATTGGGATCTGGGAACACCACTCTGCAAACCCGGGCTATATGTCCTTGCTTCCCACACTGGTAGCATGTGACAGTTGAAGTCTGGGTTGTGGGTCCGGGGGGTGGTCGGAGTCTTGGTGGGGGGGCAGGAGCAGAGAAGGGAGCAGCAATTCTTGATTCGAGGTGAGTCAGCTTAGCCATCTACTTCTCTTGACAAAGGGTTAATTTCTTGACTAGCTCTGTTAGCTCTGACCACTCTGAGGTATGTTTAGCTTTCTCTCCTTTCGCATTTAACCCTCTACTGCATGACTTTTTGATTTTGGGGGGAAAAAATGTCTCACCCTATTTTAGGAGAGCTTTGGGCTCCCTGATCATGAATCAATAATAAAATTTGACCCCCCACCCCCCCAAAAACAGATATTGGTTCGTTGCTTCAAGGCAACAATATGCGACAAGGGTCATAAAACACTATAGTTTTCTATAATACATTATATTACTGGAACAAGGACAGTACACAAAATTATGCATGTTTTAAAAGTTTTTATTTGATAAATCCATTAAAGACATAAAACATTCAAATAATTCATTTATTCAGTGTGAAATTTCAGGAAGCAGTTGCGATCGGGGGTAAAGCAGAGGTGGACATTGCATTTGCGGCACATAGCTTTTGGTGTACCACTGCACTGTGGCACCCTGCATCGCCCCTTGTCCCCGGTCTCCTTATATGCGCCAGCAATGGACAGGCTGTGGCGACCTCTCTTCTTCTCCAGGCTCTTCCCACTTTTGCAGAGGCCCTCTGCAACATATGACTTGAAAGTATAAAGCTTCATTTCCTCTTTCTTCCCCATACCACTGCCTTCACAGTCTCTTCGGTAGAGCAGCCAGGTGGTAGTGATGACCATGTCTAGGAAGTGGAAGACCAGACGATGGTACCACTTCTTTGATCTGACTTTGGTGCGATAGAGGGCAATCAGTGAATCAAGCAGGTCCACACCACCCATGCTCTGGTTGTACTCTTTCACCACAGCAGGAAAAATTGGATTCTTGTACAATAACTTCAAGAATCTCCTTGGAGAAAAACTCTCTGAAGTATTGGAGGGGGGACATTATATCATCAGCTGTTGGCAGCTGGCCTTTCCATTGTGGGTAGTGATCAGTGTTGGTGTTGTGGGGCTTTCTCCATCTTGGGAGGTGAGATGCTTCAGCCACCTCTTCATCTCCTTGCTCTTCCTCTGTTTCAGAGTCGCTGCTTTGGTTTTCTTCTTCTGAACAGAAGAAACAGCAAGCACATATTAGAAACACACATATACACTCACCCACATGCATGCACACACACACGCAAGCAAGCGAGCACACACACACACACACACACACAGTTACTTTCCCAAGTGACCCCTATCTGACCCTTGAGCTATGAAGTGTCCCTCGAACCTGAAGGGATCCATTCCTCCTGGTCCATTTCCTCACTTTCACTGTCATCAAGTTCACTGTCCTCGCTGTCTGTGGGAATGGCCCTAACCTGACAATCCTCCTGCTTCCTTCCATAAAAAGTACTAACATCCATGTCCTGTATAAATATCATTAGATTGTAAAGTAAAAATATTGACTATGATCATTTATGCATACAAACACATCTCCATACATACACATGCAAATGCATTATATTGCCTGAATAAAATTGGGCTAAATGCACAATGTTGCCTTGAGGCAACAAATGAAAAAGACACAGTTTTCATCTATAAATAAAACAAAATAAGTATTTAAACAATCAAACAAGCTTCACTGTACACTCATGCACATGCACATATTTTTTTGGTATAAAGTTATTGAATTTAAACATGTTAAAAAGTGAAATTAGTCTTACCAATCGGTGGCATGTGTCCCATGCAGCTTGACTTCCTGAAAAGACTGGTCCACCCCCCAAACCAAATGCCACACCCACTTTAAATCATCATTTTATCGGACAGAGATGTCTCTGGTAGTATTATTAGAAAAAAAAAAGAAAAAAATCTTTTAAAGAGCCAATGTAGGATTTAAAAATGTTGTTTGTTGCCTGAGGGCAACGCCATGCAGTACAGTACACTCTAATGCAACCTGGACCTGTACATAGGTCTTCTTTGACTTGTTTGATGACTGGAACCTTTTGGTTTCTTTTGCCAGATTTATGAGCTCATCTTGCAGCTCCCGGAAGCTCAGAAGTCGAGGTTTCATTGGAGCAATCCTCATGTACACCTCCTCATCATTTAGTCTTGCAAGAACTGCCGGGTGAGTTTACTGTCATGGTCAGGGAAAGGCTTGCCACCTCTTTGGATGTCTTCTACAGCTCGCAATGTTGCCTCAAATGCTATAGCATAAGAGCAGGCAGACTTCCCTGACCTTTGGCCACGCTCATAGAAGTCGGCTAGTGGGTCCCTGTGTGTCACCTCAGGTGACGTACCACAGTGGAGAAGCAGAGGTGGGGGGGTGGGCTCTATTGCCTCCAGGAGATATTGCATGTCACAAACCCAGTCCTCTATGAGCATCTTGTTATCAGCATTACCAGAGAAGACTTGGACATTCTTCACCTGATGATTCTGCAGGAAACCGCCATAGGCTGCTGGGGGCAGGCTTTAAGTGGCTGTGGCTCTGACAGGGGCATTCAGTGGTGCATGCATGTGCTGAATGTAGGATGGGGGCAGGAAGGTGTGTTGGGGGACTGCGTCTGGATACATGCTGACTTGAGGGACTGAAGTAGGGGGCTGTACGTATGCTGGGGCTTGGGTGTGGGGAGAAGGTGCGTAGTTGATAGCTGCATGGGCAACATTCAGTGAGGTGGGTGCAGCTGGTGGGTGCAGCTAAAGTAGGGCACTGGGGGCAAATGAGTGCAGGGGGATCTGAGAGTAGTGTGCAGCTGCTTGGGACATGGGATTTTTCTATTGTCGGTGCCTTGGAGGGTCTGCTCAGTTGTAGAGGGGTTATTCATAGTGTTCATCATATGTGGTGGTAGGGAACTCAACATGGGGGCCTGGGGTGCAGGTAAGGAATCAGTATTGATGGTGGGGACCTGGGGGCTTGGCTGATAAACCTGCGTTGGCTGGTTCATTGGTGGGTGACTTGTGTCTCTGGGAAGTTGGCATATGGGAGACTTTGAGGTGGCAGGGTGACTATGTTACTTTCCTTCAATTTCACATGTGGTGACAGTATGGAGTATGAAGAAATGGTCAAAGTCTGGGTACGCTAACACAGGGGGGTTGGTCAGAATGTTTATGAGGAGCTCCAGGATCTGTTGATGCTCACTGGTCCACTCAACTGGGGTGCGTGAAGGGAGTTGATGCGCTAGCTGTTAGCATTAGCATGTTACCATTAGCATGTTAACATTAGCATGTTAACATTAGCATGTTAACGGTGATGCGCTAGCAGTTTACATTAGCATGTTAGGATTGGCATGTTAGCATTACCATGTTAACATTAGCATGTTAACGCTGATGCGCTAGCAGTTAACATTAGCATGTGTGGATTATATTACCTGAAGTGCCTAATAATCATTTAAATATATTAAACTGTGTGATTATGTTGAACTATTGCTTTTAAGAATGTTGTGAGTGTTTTTGCAGCATTCAACATCTCTTTTCTCTACATCAGGTCTACAGAATTCGGGGTGGTTTGAACCACCACAACACATGTTAGCATGAGCATGTTAACATTAGCATTTTAGCGCTAATGCGTTAGCAATTAACATTAGCATGTCAGCATTAGCAATTACCATTAGCATGTTAGCAGTGATGCGCTAGCAGTTAACATTAACATGTTAATGTTAATGTCGTCCCCATGCATTATTACTGACACTGCTCAGAAAATTCAGTATTAAGAAAGAAATTTTGAGAGTGACGAGTGGGCTGTTGCTGGGGGTCTGTATCCAAATAGCACACCTCAAATAGTCATTTTTAACATGTTTTTTTTAGACACAGGAGCAGCTAGCGCTTACGTGCAGCAATTAACATTAGCATGTTAACATTAACATGTTAGCATTAACATGGTAACGCTGATGTGCTAGCAGTTAGCATTAACATGTTAGCATTAACATGTTAACATTAGCATGATAACGCTGATGCACTATCAATTAACATTAGCATGTTAACATTAGCATGTTAGCATTAGAATGTTAACATTGACATGTTAACATTAGCATGTTAACGTTGATGCACTAGCAGTTAACATTAGCATGTTAACATTAGCATGTTAACATTAGCATGTTAACGCTAATGCGCTAGCAGTTAACATTAGCATGTTAGCATGAGCATGAAACCATTAGCATGTTAACATTAGCATGTTAACGCTGATGCGCTAGCAGTTAACATTATCATGTTAGCATGAGCATGTTAACATTAGCATGTTAGCATTAGCATTTTAACGCTGATGCGCTAGCATTTAACATTAGCATGTTAGCATTAATATGTTAGCATAAGCATGTTAGCATGTGCATGTTAACACTGATACGCTAGCAGTTAGCATTAGCATGTTACCATTAGCATGTTAGCATTAACATGTTAGCATTAACATGTTAGCATTAGCATGTTAAGACTGATGCACTAGCAGTTAACATTAGCATTGTTAGAATTATCATGTTAACATTAACATGTTAACATTAGCAAATTAACATTAGCATGTTAACATTACCATGTTAACGCTGATGCACTAGCAATTAACATTAGCATGTTAGCATTACCATGTTAACATTAGCATGTATTTAATTCCTAGTGGCTAATGCTAATTATTATTAAGCATGTTAACGCGCTAGCTGCTCTGCTGTCTCTGTCTGCCATTTTAGACAGACAAGTTCAAATTAAGTGCCAAGAACTACTAAAATGGCTGCCGCTCGGCTTCTGCTGGCCCCTCCCCCTCCTCCTTCAAGCAGGCTGAGGTTGCCAAGCAACCAGGACCTAATCAGCAGCAGCTATACTGCACCTGTTAGAATTAACATGAGCATGTTAACATGAGCATGTTAACATTAGCATGTTATTGCTGATGCGCTGACGTGTTAGCAATTAACATTAGAATGTTGACATTAGCATGTTAGTAATTAATGTATTTAATTCCTAGTGGCTAATGTTAATTAGCACTAATTTTAGCATTGGTCGCTAATGTTAGCAAATAGCATGTCTTTACAGCTAGCGTTAACGTGCTAGCTGATCTGCTGTCTCTGTTGAAATTAAGTGCCAAGAACTACTAAAATGACTGACGCTCGGCTTCTGCTGGCCCCTCTCCTTCTTCGAGCAGGCAGTTAGCATTAGCATGTTAACATTATCATGTTGGATATAGATGTAAAGCACAAACCCACTAACTATTCAAGTAAATACAATGTTTAAGGAAGGTATAATAAATGCATGGAACAGATGTATGGAGTTTACGACTCAGCAGAAAAAACAGTCAGTGTTGACTATAGGGCTATTTTAGGAGTGTCGGAAAAAGGTTTGCACAAGATAGAGCAAAAGGATTGCGCCCTCAAAATGGAAAATACTATTAAAGACTATAACCATATAAGTTAAGGCAAGAAGTGATGTTGATAAACAGGTGTGGGGGGTATAAGAACAGGGAGCAGGAAGAACTCCTCAGATCTTACTTGGCGTTTGGCTGTAACAGATGTATGTTCTGTGGTAGGATCTCCAACAGCTGTTGTTATAACTGGAATAAATACTTTGAACGGATCCACGTCTTCTGAGTGCTCATCTTGCATCAACCAATTCGGGGAGGTGAATTAAGATTGCTGCTATGATAGCTGGTTTTGACTTAAAGGACAACACACGAGCGAGACAAGCCGTCCGTGGACGCAGGAACGGTGCCCTAAGGGGGCGGCTGGGTTAGTAGACCCGGGGAGTTCAAGGCCCCCGAAATCCGACTCGGTTTGAAGCGTAATATCTCCGTATACTTTTGTGGGGAAAAGAGGCCCACGGAGTGCAATATCTCCGGAAATTCTAGTGGGTTAGAGTCCCTCGAAGCTAGAACTTCGTAAATTCAATGGTTTGAAGCCATCGGAGTGTAAGATCTCCGTAAATTTTTTGGGGGACGGAAGCCCTCGGAGTGTAATATCTCCGGAAATTCTAGAGGAAAGTCTGTTGGGTTAAAATCCCATAAAAATCGCCACAAAGGCTAGGACAGGGTCCCGTGAGGTATAATTAAATTGTAAATGTGTTTTAAATGCTCAGCTGAAAATTACGTGTTGAAATATTGTGTTAAATGTTGTGTTAAAATTGCAAATGTTGCTGTATCTTTGATGTCTAACTGTCTGTTTGTGTTTTGTGAGGGAATTAAGTGTGTAAAACCTATACCTTTGAAGTGTCTTCAGTAAGAGTCATATAGAGCAGTGTCTTGACAAAAAAATAAATAAATAAAAAACAGACGGAGGAAACCTTTGCGGTGTGAACAGAAGTGGTCATTTTTGTCATAAAGGTCAGTTGCTCTGGTTTATGCCATATAAACTGACTGGCTGCTCTAACTCTACTACTGAATAGGACTGGTTGTCCCAAATGTGGAACCTCGACACAAATATAATTGTCTGTGGAAACAGACGGAACAAGGAACAATGAAAAACACGGAGCCGCACGTTCGCCGTCCAAATCGCATCTCTTTTATTCATACATATTCAAAATATAAAACATCCTTAAACTCGTACTAAATTAACATAAATAAACCATGTGCAAACAACGAAACATGTGCAAAATGTCAAAATTATCAATTTCTGTCATATACCGACCTGTGGAAACAGACGGAACAAGGAACAATGAAAAACACGGAGCCGCACGTTCGCCGTCCAAATCGCATCTGGCGAGTGGGCGGATGGTTACACCTGAGACCACCCGGGTGGCAACAGTCCCGGCCCCAAAAGTTCCCCCTCCCAATGTTCCCTTTTTTTCCCACAATGTCCATAAAAAAATAAACTATCTGTACCACAGACAACACCGGAGGATTACCTTCACTCCACAAATAATAATACTTTAGTATTATTTAATTTCACATGTGGCGACACATTATTTTGGGTTCGCCACACACTCCCCCACAAACAAAAGTGGCTCCTGACACTTGCAATGCACAACATAACCATAAACTTCATATTGTTTCTCCGTACTGCAAACTTTCATCAAAATATGAAAACACTTGAACTGGTCTAATACTCAAAATAAACATATAACACCATGTTACTCGAAGTGACGATGTGTTAAGTGTATGTGTGTTCAATAGCAATGAATAGGATAGATAAATGGCAGGTAAGTGGGAGTAATGACAGGTGTCAGTTGGAATGACTGAAAGTAAGGCTGTGGATACGAATGAGCATAAGTTAAGGGCTGAGCTGCTAATGTACTGACCACATGGCGTGGCTCATAGGTTGGTTGACCCAGTGAACTGTAAGTCAGCATCTGGCCAGGGCGCCTGTCTCTGGCGGATCTCCTCAGTGTAGGCTGAGTGTGAGGCTGGGTCTCCTGGATTTCTCCCTCTTGGTCATTAACATGAGACGACTCCCGCCCATCATGAGGCAACTGTTCGTCAGCACCGAGCTCATCGTCACCCTGTCCCTCTTGTCCATCCTCATTAACACTTTCATATTCAGATGCAGGCTCGACAGGACCAGTTTCCCCTGTATGAGTGTGCTCAGTGTGTTCCGATCTCTCACAGGTAAATTGCGGCATGACATGACAGTCATCTCTCTGGGGTGCCCTCGACATGCGTAGCCAATAGCATGGTGCTTCTTCCTCGTCATCTGACTCACTTGTGTCAGGGTTTTGTGTCTGTTCCATTGATCTTACTAGTTTTGCTGATCTTTTGTTTCTCTTTTGAACAGCCGTACTCTCAGTTGGTGGCTCTACAGGCAAGTCATTTACTTGGAGCAACATGTTTCGGTGGAGAGTGCGGGGCGGGCGGCTCCCTATCTCAGGACTAACCTTGTAGACTGGATTATCACCAATTTGCTCTCTGACAATGTAAATCATCTTTTCCCAATAGGGCTTTAATTTACATGGACCTCCCCTTTCAGCAACATTATGGACCAAGACCCTGTCCCCTGGCTGTAGAGTCACACCTCTGTTTCTTTTGTCATAATAGCGTTTACCTTTAGCACTTAACTGCTGACTATTAGTGCTAGCTATTCTGTATGCTTCAGTCATTCTCTCTGCCCATTTGTCTGCGTATCCCTTCGCTGTGTTTGTTCCTTCCTCTGTTACTAGTCCAAAGAGGAGGTCGACAGGGAGACGTGGATGGTGCCCATACAACAGGTAATATGGGGAATAGCCTGTTGACTCATGTTTAGTTTAGTTATACGCATGAATGACATGAGACAGGTGATCTTTCCAATTCTCTCTCTCCTTTTCTCCTAGTGTGCGGAGCATTTGCAACAGGGTCCGATTTAACCTCTCCACCGGATTGCCCTGTGGGTGATAAGGCGACGTCCTGGAGTGCTGCACGCCGGAGAGCTGCCTGAGGGCTCGAAACAGTTAATTTTCGAACTCTCTGCCTTGATCGTGGTGGAGTTTAGTTGGGTACCCAAACCGTGGGACAAAGTCATTGAAAATCTTGTCTGCAGCAGTTTGCCTGCCTTGTTTCTGGTGGGATATGCCTGCGCAAACCTGGTAAAGTGGTCGATGACCACCAGGATGTATTCATATCCACCACGGCTGGTTTCAAGGTGGAGGAAGTCAATGCAGACGAGTTCAAGGGGAGAGCTTGATGTGAGGCTCCCCATGGGCGCTCTGTCATGCACCGCTGGCTTTTTCTGTTGGATACAACGACACTTCCTGGTGATGTAGTCCTCAATGTCATTTTTCATATAAGGCCAATAAAAACGTTGTCTTGCAAGGCTCAGTACTCTTTCCACACCCACATGTCCCATGTTATTGTGCAGGTAAGTGAGGGCTGTCTGTCTGTATGTGGTGGGTAAAACTAGCTGTTTGCGACCAAGTGTTACAGGAGGTCATCCTCTATATACAGCCTGCTCCACTCCCTAGAAAGTTTCCTGGTGGGTTTATCTAATGCCCTGCGTCTGTCCTCAGTCATCTCTTTGGTTTTCTTTTTTAGCTCTAAGATTTTTCTAATGACTGGATCTCTCTGTTGTTCACTGACAAGGTCACTGTGGTCAATAGCTGGAAAAGGTTCTGTCAGAGTTTGTGGGTGTGATGCAATGTTCAGAGCTGCTACCCATGCCACTTCTCCCTGCTGAGCTACTCTACTCCCTCCCCAGACTGCACACACTGCCTCTTCTGACAAGTTCTCACTACACTGACTCATATAGGTGTTGATGTCAAAGGGACAACGAGAGAGCGTGTCGGCATCAACATTTAGTCTGCCTGGTTTGTATCTTATCTCAAAGCGAAAGTCTGCGAGCTGCCCTACCCAGCGATGGCCCACTGCGTTAAGCTTAGCTGTGCTCATCACGTAAGTGAGGGGATTGTTGTCAGTGTAGACAACAAAATGGGGTGCGTAAAACAAGTAATCCCTAAATTTGTCACACACTGCCCATTTCAAAGCTAAAAACTCAAGCTTACCACTGTGGAGATGATAGCTTTGCTCTGCTGGTGTAAGTGTGCGAGACCCATAGGCGACTACTCTCATCTTCCCACCCTGATTTTGATACAGGACGGCTCCCAGGCCCTGTTGGGAAGCGTCAGTATGGAGTATGAAGGGATGGTCAAAGTCTGGGTACGCTAACACGGGGGGGTTGGTCAGAATGGTTATGAGGCGCTCCAGGATCTGCTGATGCTCACTAGTCCACTCAACTGGGGTGCGTGAAGGGAGTTGAGGGCCTTTTGTTTTTCCCCTTGCAGGCTTGGGAGGTGATGGATTGAACTTTACCTGGAGGATCTCATACAGGGGTCTTGCTATGCGTGAAAAATCTTGGACGTACGCTCTGTAATAGCTCAGGAAGCCTAGGAGTCGTCTGACATCTCCTACGGTCTGTGGAGTTTTCTCTTTCAGGGCCTGTACTGCTTCGACATCCTTAGGATCCACTCTCACACCGTTTTCAGACACCAGCCGCCCCACATACCTGACCTCCTTCCTGAATAACTCACACTTTTCCGGCCTCAACTTTACACCATGGCGTTGTAGAGCTTGGAGTACCCGCCGCAACACATTAACATGCTCTTCAAATGACTGAGAGAAGCAGAGGACATCGTCCAGATAAGGAATGCAACACTCATCCCTTAAGGTGTCAAGCATTTCCTCCATGCTTCTTTGGAAGGCTGCTGGTGCGTTTGTTAACCCAAAGGGCATCCTGATCCACTCATATAAACCCCAAGGGGTAATGAAAGCCGTAAGGTGCCTTGAGCCCTCAGCAATGAAGCCCTGGTGATAGGCTTTGCCCTGGTCTAAGATGGAAAACCAGCTGTAGCCTCCGAGTGAGTCAATTAGGTCTTGTATGCGGGGGAGAGGATGTCTGTCGGGTACAGTCTTTTTGTTGAGCAGCCTATAATCAATGCACAGGCGCAATGATCCGTCTTTCTTCCTGACACAGACAATAGGTGCAGCATAGGGAGACTTGGACTTGACAATCCACCCTTTCACTAACAACTCTTGGATATACTCTTTCACTTCCCTGTACAGTGGCTTGGGGACTGAAGCATAAGACTTCTGTACAGGGATGTCGTCCTGGAGCTTAATTGACATCTGAAGAGAGGGGATGCACCCAATGTCAGTGCTGTCACGGGCAAATGCTGCAGACTCCTGATGAAGCATTTCCTCCACCAGTCGTTGTTGCTCTAGCTTGAGGTGGCTTAGGTCGACAGGTGGTTGCCATAGATCAACTGGTGGTGGTGTAGGGGTGGTGACATTCAGTTCTGCCCCAACGGCTTGAGCTGGTAGCTTCCCACTTTGTTGTGACTCTAGTTTTCCCATCTCGATAACTTTAGTTATGTGCTGGATGGAGCCTAACTCTGTTCTCTTTGGGATAGTGATTTCATGCTTCGTGTGGTTGGAAATGGGCACGTGAATAAGGGGCCATCTATTGTCACTGATCTCTAAGAGGCCTTCCCCTACACTCAGCTGCTCTAAGCATGCACTCTCTTCTGGGGGTTCATATAGAACAACAGAATCGGATGTGTCAAGTGTCGGCGGGACTCTACATCGTACATGAACAGTTCTACCAGCTGGTATAGTTACATCTTCTTTCCCTACTCGAACTGTGGCGATGTTGTCATTTGATGTTTTCTTGACCTGAGTAAAATTAACCATAGCTACTGCTTGGTCTTCCTCTACTCCGAGTGCTTTTTGCAAAAGACTGATAACCATAGCATGTGTTTCAGCAGAAGACTGTGGCCCACTAATCATTTCATCAAGAACATTAGAGCCAATTATAGGCTGAGGGATGGGAAGCTGACTGACTAAAAAGGGGACCTGTACTGCAAGATCTGGGTTGTCGTTACCTGGGAGGTCAACCGTCAGCTCCACCAATCCGTCGTAGGGGATTGATTGTCCATTTACAGCATACAGGCGGAAGCTGTCACCGGCGTCAAGAAGTTCATCCAGTGGTCGCACTGGGTAACTGGGGATGAATCTTTCTCTCCAGGATCGGTCAATGATGCTTACTTGTGAGCCAGTGTCAAATAGTACTGTTGCTGCGTAACCACTTATGAAGCACTTGAGGAGACTCTTCTTGCCCATCAGTGGTACTGTGGGGGTGAACTATCTTGGACCAATAAGCACAAAAAAGCTCTATAGCGCCCCATGGCGCATGTTGGGGGCGCTGCAATTAGAAAAAATGTTGTGTAAAATAAAGCAAAATTTTTCAATTCAATTCAATTCAATTCAATGGAGTTTCTGTGCTCTGTCGTCCAGCAGGTTTTTCGTGGATCGTGGCTGCACTGGCTGTCGTCGTAACTGCAGTCACGTCTCCTCACCAAGGCCTCGTGGTTCTGTTATCACTGGATCTCCTCCTCGCCGTGTTAGACGGAGCGAGATCCCGGACGAGCCCCCAAGATTTGTTACGGGTCCCAAATGTGGAACCTCGACACAAATATAATTGTCTGTGGAAACAGACGGAACAAGGAACAATGAAAAACACGGAGCCGCACGTTCGCCGTCCAAATCGCATCTCTTTTATTCATACATATTCAAAATATAAAACATCCTTAAACTCGTACTAAATTAACATAAATAAACCATGTGCAAACAACGAAACATGTGCAAAATGTCAAAATTATCAATTTCTGTCATATACCGACCTGTGGAAACAGACGGAACAAGGAACAATGAAAAACACGGAGCCGCACGTTCGCCGTCCAAATCGCATCTGGCAAGTGGGCGGATGGTTACACCTGAGACCACCCGGGTGGCAACAGTCCCGGCCCCAAAAGTTCCCCCTCCCAATGTTCCCTTTTTTTCCCACAATGTCCATAAAAAAATAAACAATCTGTACCACAGACAACACCGGAGGATTACCTTCACTCCACAAATAATAATACTTTAGTATTATTTAATTTCACATGTGGCGACACATTATTTTGGGTTCGCCACATATTTATCCCACTATATAGCTTACAGAGGGTAAGCTACACATTGACGATGACCCAGACTCAGACTGGACTTGACGCTGACACCAAATCAACTAAATATAGACCTATAAAATGTACACCTCGAAAGCCAGAAGTGCCTGAGACTGAGTAAGATGATCCCTTTGCACAACGCAGAACACGAGAAGAACAATTAGAGCGCACACAAATAGATGAGGAAAGGCAGGAACAGGAGCTAATGGCCAAACTAATATGGCAAGTAGACAGAGAGGCTAGAGAAGAAGACGAGAGAAAGCAAATAGAGGCGGCCCGAAAGGCCCAAAGTACCCCCCGCATTCCCAAAGCAGACCGAGAACAGGCGAAGGTGTAGCTTAGGGCAGCTGGGAAGTGGGAGGATGGGCCGAAAATAGGGAAAAAGGCAGACGTCACAGGGTTCATGAAAGGGATGTGGGAGGCAGAAGGATCAGAACAGCCAGGGGAAGAAGAGGAACAGGATTTATTAACTGACATAACTGACTGTTATGGGCTTGATCAAGCCACAGGTAGAACCCACCACATGATGACCCGATCCCACAGAAACCCTACACAGCCCCTAGTGTTCCAATACCCCTTAATTGGCACAGGAAACCATCATAAATATCGCCCCTTTGGAATAGGTGACGTACAGGCCCTAGTGGATAAATTACCCCCAGTAGCAGAAGGGGGGGGTTTATGGCTAAGCCAGTTGGACAGTCTCACAGCAGGACACAGGTTAGCTCTGGGAGATTTCAGAGCATTGATAGCTAGATGCTTGACAGGGGCAGACGTATACGAGATTGAACAACAGGCCCAAACCCAACTTACAGATGATAGCATGCCGTTCACACGGGTTAGTACACGAGTAGGGAGAGTGATGAGAGAAAAGTACCCCCTCCCTAATGCAGCAGTTATGCCTAAGTTAAAATGGGATCTAAAACAGAACCCATGTGAGTTCTTAGATAAAGGTAAAGACACGTGGGTAAAACATACAGGCTGTCATCCAGGAAAGGCAGGGGTACAGAGAGAGTGGTATAGACAGGCCATTTTAGAGGGTGTTCCAGAGGAAGTGAGAAATGCTATGAAAAATAATCCGGACATGCTAGGGTGTGAGTCACATGTGTGGGAAAAACATCTTATACATCATTTATCTAGAGCACAAGACACACATGAGGGCGAGCAAGACACAATTAAAGATCTACAGGCACAGCTGTTGAGGATGCAGATACTAGAGGCGAAACAAAAAGTGAATGATAAGAAAAAACAAGATAAATCACAGGCTAAGGTGGTGGTAGCCGCTGAGCCGCCAGGGACTCCTGATCTTTATCCTGTTCCCCCTTGGGTGCCACAACCATCTCAGCAGTTTGCACGGGGAGGTGGGGTCGGACCAGTGAGAGGCAGAGGCATGTGGAGAGGGGGTCGAGGAAGGGGCGGACCACCAAGAGGAGTGCCAGGAGGAGGCCGCTGTCCCACTCTTCAGCGACCTGCACTGGCTGCCTGTAGCTGCCAGAATTAAACACAAAGCTCTGACGCTAGCCTACAAAACCATCTCAGGATCTGCCCCTGCCTATCTCAGTGTCTTAATCAAGGCTCACGTCCCGACCAGGGCGTTACACTCAGCTCATACAAACCGTCTAGTCGTACCCTCGCCTCTCGCAAAGCGAGGTCACTCTAAACTGTTCTCTGTGGTCGTCCCCAAATGGTGGAATGACCTACCAACAGCTACAAGAACTGCAACATCCCTTTCTACCTTTAAAAAACTTCTAAAAACCTTTCTGTTTCGAGAATGCTTCCCTGCCTAACAAAACTAACAAAACTAAGAACTATTCTGAGCTCCTTTACACCTTTCTCAGCTTATGTCCTCCTCTGTAAGTCGCTTTGGATAAAAGCGTCTGCTAAATGCAATGTAATGTAATGTAATGTAATGTAATGGAAGACGGGAGGAGGTGAAATAAGCGCTCCTCTCCTACACGTGGTGTGTTATTCTAGGGATGTTTATGTGGGCAATGAGTAAGCTGGGTGTCACAGGACAGACCCGGGTGTAGGAAGATAAAGATTTGTATTAGACAGTTAAATATTTATATATATTATTACTTACTATATATAGTGTTTTCCGGTATATGTAATTTGATATAGAGGTATGTTCAAGAAACAAGATAATAGGGTCAGAAATTTTCCTAGAGGTGTTAACGCCTGAGAAATAACTGTAAGGGATTTGTTACTAAACAGAAGGTTTAGCTTGCTGTTTTCATTCTGTCTAAAGGTTTAAGATAAAAAGGTTAATATGTTCGGGAGTTGGAGGTGGGTGATAGGACTAGATCTCCTGTCAGCAGCAGTTGTAACGTTAATTTTTATTTTGTGCCACTCCATTGACCACGTGCCGTCATCTGCGTCATCGATTTATGTTCGGTCATAGAGTGTGGGAGCAACCCGAACTCCTGAAAAGGATATGATGTATATTTATGTGCTACACCATACCTGAACATTGATTGTGTGAACGGGAGGAAACCATGTACTGGGTGTATGTCTTGGTGTAGCGACTGGGGTCAGGCAGTTGGATATACCAGCCAATGGACTCCATCCTACAGGTATGGGTCAAAAGCTAAAGCCGCTAAAATCAGCCTGGCTAGGGCACAACTTAATACCGGTGGCATGGGAGGCGTAAATCCCTTGTTATTGACTATAAAATCTATGTACAATGGCTTCTTCACAGATTCACATTCTAGCTCAAAAGTGTTGTATCTCACCCTGGGGGTTGAGGTAAGTGGTACTGACCCTGGAGCCCTGATAAAGCTTAATTTTTTAAAGCGTTCACCGGTTATCCCAAATGATATCTCTCCTATCCCACCAACGGCTAATACCTCGACATCGGAAGATCTGAATGGATCTAAATCATCCAAAATGGTAGTAGAAATAGATTATTCTAAGCTCAACCCCCTAGATGTCATACAAATGGCAACAGGTTACACCGATGATAATTTTTGGCTTAAATGGATAGCTCAGAATGCTAAAGAGCAAAAATTGGGTGATTGTGTGGCATGCGCCACTGCCCGTCCACATCTGTTGACTAACCCAGCTCCCCTGTTTTCTAATGATACTTCGGGATATAACTGTATGTTAGGTTTAACTCGTGAGAACACACCCAAAAATTGTACCACTCTGGCTACCCTGTTCCCTCCGATTGACAATCTTACACGTACAGGGCCAGCAGAGGAAATGGAGCGTACACGTGTTTTAATATTTCTAATACGCAGGTGAAATTCAGTCTGGGCACTATCCCAGCAGATTGGTGCAGCTGTACTGTGAACGGTGACCTATTAGGACACTGGGCACGGGCAGGTTTGTACTACTACTGTGGAGGGTCAAGATTGTTGGTACGCATCCCTCCCAAATCTATAGGTTATTGTGCTAAGGTACGTTTAAAGGCTCCTCTGATGATGATTGGCAAAAAACTGACTCCTACAGCAGACAATATGCCGGGCACTCTCACTAGCAGGCGTAGGCGCCACGTGATGAGAGCTCGTCGAAGTACCAATTTCGATCTGTCGGTTAATTCCCCCACGTACATGGACGCAATTGGAGTACCAAGAGGAGTGCCAAATGAATTTAAATTAGCAGATCAGGTGTCAGCAGGATTTGAAAACATTCCTATAGTGTCAGCATTCTTCCCTGTTACCTCTAATAAGAACGTAGATCGGATCAACTACGTGCATTACAACATTTTAAGATTGGCAAATCTCACCCGTGATGCAGTCGAAGGACTAGCTGAGCAGCTAGGAGCTACCTCTTTAATGGCAGTACAAAATAGGATGGCTCTAGATATGATTTTGGCTGAAAAAGGGGGTGTCTGTGCTATGTTCGGTGATATGTGCTGCACATTTATACCTAATAACACAGATCCAGATGGCTCAGTGACTAAGGCCTTAGAAGGACTACGGACTCTCTTGGAATTAATGCATGAACACTCAGGGATTGATAATCCCTTAGAATGGTGGATGGTAGGCATGTTTGGTCAATGGAAAGGTCTTATTATGTGCCTTATGATTTCTATTTCTATGTTTTTAGCCATTATAGTTACGAGTGGTTGTTGCTGTATTCCCTGTATCCGTTCCCTCTCACTAAGGTTGATAACAGCTGCGATAGAGAAAAAAGACATCCATGGGATGATGCCACTTGTTCAATTGGAGGACCCACAAGTGGAGAGTGATAAAGACATCCTTAGGCATTATTAGGAATGATAACAAGCCACTTACATATGATTGACTCTGAATAAGACTAGGCATGATAATTAGAGATTTGGAAAATGTGATCTCCTTGTGGGAGATCAAAAGAGGGAATTGTGGATATAGATGTAGAGCACAAACCCACTAACTATTCAAGTAAATACAATGTTTAAGGAAGGTATAATGAAGTGAATGCATGGAACAGATGTATGGAGTTTACGACTGAAAAAACAGTCAGTGTTGACTATAGGGCTATTTATAGAGTGTCGTAAAAAGGTTTGCACAAGATAGAGCAAAAGAATTGCGCCCTCAAAAGGGAAAATACTATTTACAGCAGTTAAAGACTATAACCATATATGTTAAGGCAAGAAATGATGTTGATAAACAGGTGTGGGGGGTATAAGAACAGGGAGCAGGAAGAACTCCTCAGAACTTACTTGGCGTTTGGCTGTAACAGATGTATGTTCTGTGGTAGGATCTCCAACAGCTGTTGTTATAACTGGAATAAATACTTTGAACGGATCCACATCTTCTAAGTGCTCATCTTGCATCAACCAATTCGGTGAGGTGAATTAAGATTGCCTCAACACATGTTAACATTAGCATGTTAACACTGATGCGCTAGCAGTTAGCATTAGCATGTTAGCATTCACATGTTAGCATTCACATGTTAGCATTCGCATGTTAACACTGATGCGCTGGCAGTTAGCATTAGCATGTTAGCATTAGCATGTTAGCATTAGCATGTTAGCATTGATGTGCTAGCAGTTAACATTACCATGTTAACATTAGCATGTTAGCATTAGCATGTTAGCATTAGCATGTTAACACTGATGCGCTAGCAGTTAGCATTAGCATGTTAGCATTAGCATGTTAGCATTAGCATGTTAGCATTGATGTGCTAGCAGTTAACATTACCATGTTAACATTACCATGTTAACATTAGCATGTTAGCATTAGCATGTTAGCATTAGCATGTTAACACTGATGCGCTAGCAGTTAGCATTAGCATGTTATCATTAGTATGTTAGCATTAGCATGTTAGCATGCACATGTTAACATTGATGTGCTAGCAGTTACAATAAGCATGTTAGCATTAACATGTTAGCATGCGCATGCTAACATGCGCATGTTAACACTGATGCGCTAGCAGTTAGCATTAGCATGTTAGCATGTGCATGTTAACAATGATGCGCTAGCAGTTAACATTAGCATGTTAGCATTAGCATGTTAGCATTAGCATGTTAACACTGATGCGCTAGTAGTTAACATTAACATGTTAACATTAGCATGTTAGCATTAGCATGTTAACATTGATGCGCTAGCAGTTAGCATTAGCATGTTATCATTAGCATGTTAACATTAGCATGTTAGCTTTAGCATGTTAACACTGATATGCTAGCAGTTAACATTAGCATGTTAGCATTACCATGTTAGTAATCAACATGTATTTAATTCGTAGTGGCTAATGTTAATTAGCATTAATTTTAGCATTGGTCGCTAATGTTTGCAAATAGCATGTCTTTACAGCCTAAAAGTGTGTCTGTGTGTATGTGTGTGTGTGTGTGTGTTACTGTGTGTGTGTGTGTGTGTGTGTGTGTGTGTGTTACTGTGTGTGTGTGTGTGTGTGTGTGTGTGTGTGTGTGTGTGTGTGTGTGTGTGCGCGCACATTTTACACAGATGAGTTCAAATGAAGTGCCAAAAACTACAAAAATGGCTGCCACTCGGCTTGTCTGCTGGCCCCTCCCCCCTCTCCTCCTCAAGCAGGCGGAGGTTGCCAAGCAACCTGGGTGAGCTGCAGGTCAGATTAATTAGTCACAGGTGCTCCATGCAGCCTGTCTGTCTCACTGAAATGCACAGTATATGTCTTAATGATCCCCCCCTCGAAGAGGGCCAAAAAAAACCTATAAGGTATGCCTCAAACCAAAATCTGAAATGACCAGAAGAATGGTCGTCTTGTGTATAATGTCTGTGCCAAGTTTCAGGTGAAAATCGTTTTGATCGTTTCGTTTCGATACCCGTTTTGTGTATGTGCGTCAAAAACTCTGGGAGGAGTAGCGAGCCAAAAAAAGGGTGGAAGAATAATAATAATAACTAGAAAATTTCTAAAGAAATTTTGAGTGTGCCTGACTCTGGCCCTGTCGCCCCCATGCATTATTACTGACACTGCTCAGCAAATTCAGTACTAGAAAAGAAATTTTGAGAGTGACGAGTGGGCTGTTGCTGGGGGTCTGTATCCAAAAAGCACACCTCAAATAGTCATTTTTAACATGTTTATTTAGACACAGGAGCAGCTAGCGCTTACATGCTAGCAATTAACATTAGCATGATAGCATTAATATGTTAGCATGCGCATGTTAACACTGATGCGCTAGCAGTTAGCATTAACATGTTACCATTAGCATGTTAGCATTAGCATGTTAACATGCGCATGTTAACACTGATGCGCTAGCAGTTAGCATTAACATGTTAGCATTTACATGTTAGCATTAGCATGTTAGCATGCGCATGTTAACAATGATGCGCTAGCAGTTAGCATTAGCATGTTAGCATTAGCATGTTAGCATTAACATGTTAGCATTAGCATATTAACACTGATGCGCTAGCAGTTAACATTAGCATGTTAGCATTAGCATGTTAGCTTTAGCATATTAGCATATATTATACTATTAGTGGTGTGTGTGTGTCTGTGTTGCTGTGTGTGTGTGTGTGTCTGTGTTACTGTGTGTGTGTCTGTGTTACTGTGTGTGTGTCTGTGTTACTGTGTGGGGATGGGGGGGATGCGACACCCTCACTTTTACAAAAAGACGATTTCATCCCCCCCACTTTTTTCTGAGATTTAAACCATTTACCCGTCCTCGCGGTCCACCAGCATATTGAAACGGAGTGCACGTCAGTTCTCCATAGGCTACATGAAAACCCATTGGTCCAGTTAGATCCATCCGGCCATCCAGCCAATCACGGCCATTTGACCAAACCCACCAGGTCCGCCGCGCGAAAAATAAAAAAAAATAAACCTTTTTTCAGAGCTCTATCTGCATTTCTTTATTACGAAGCAGACAGCGAGCAGAGGCTGTAACCAGGGCCGGTCTTAGCTATGGGCAATGTGGGCGGCCGCCCAGGGCCTCGCGAATTTTCGATACCGCTCATCAAGCTAGCGCAGCGGGCGCCCCCGGGAGCGGGGGATTGACGAGGCAGAGGGGGGGCGCCGAACAGACTGATCGGGGCGCACGGCGCATCCAGGGGCGCACGGGCGGCCGTGAGGGCGCACGAGAAAAACGTCGTCTCGGGGGGTGGGGGCAAATGTGGCCAGGACCGGCGCTGGCTGTAACAGTCATCTGACCAGTAAGTAATGAGGAATTTCGTCGGTAACTAACTATGTCCAAAACTATGTCTTGCTTTGTGACATTTCCCACTAAACATCGGACATCGGAGAGACGTGCAGATCATGTCAGTATTGGGTCGGTCCGTCGGAGACCACACCTACACGTCGGTACGACGTGCAAAATAGGTCAGATATTTGACGTCTATATTGGACCTTTTTTAGACGTCGTAGTGACGTTACGAATTTGGACGTCATCTGAAGACCACATCTAGACGTTAATTTGACGTACAAAATAGATCCAAGATTTAGACGTCATTATCGGACCTGTTTTAGACGTAAATATGACATTCACATTTGAACCTCATCTGGACGTCTGTTAATGACCAGATCTAGACGTCATCAGAGCATGCAAAATAGATCCAAGATTTAGACGTCATTATCGGACCTGTTTTAGACGTAAATATGACGTCCACATTTGTACCTTATCTGGACGTCTGTTAAGGACCTCATCTAGACGTTAATTTGACGTACAAAATAGATCCAAGATTTAGACGTCATTATCGGACCTGTTTTAGACGTAAATATGACGCTCACATTTTAACCTCATCTGGACGTCTGTTAAGGACCAG